>JAUPMG010000020.1:13095196-13108729 GCA_031762675.1 Pachysandra terminalis
CAATTAAAATTTTATTGCATATTAAAAGTAAGCTCAGTAGCATTTGAATCCTGATCAAAATGGTTATAGAAGGTCATACCTGTAGGGGGAATGACCATTGTACAGTTCAATTGATATCTATGGTGCGAACAATCTTTGTTTCATAACTATCCTTGGTTGTTAAAATTAAATGCAAAGTAACAGACCTCTCGGTGGGAAAGTACTTCTCATGAAATCCAATTTGGTATTCTTGTTAAATGACTGCTTCCACTTAAGCTAGATTATAGAACAGTTTGTCAGATGCACGGGGGCATGATTTAATACAGATTTCTATTGATAATGTATAAGATAGATAGTACAGACTTTAACAGATTAATGTGAAATCCTAATATTAAACCATAGCAAATGCATATAAGGGAGAAGGAAACTTTGTATATATGAAGATATGAAGAAAGAAAGAAAAATGGTTAACAAGTATCATATATGCATATATTTTTTGTAAGATTTCTTTTTTATGATTTAGAATAAGAAAGCATCGTTGTGTCAAATTAAAAAAAAAAAAAAAAAAAGGAGGGGGCGGGGAGGGCATACAATACATACTAATAACTTATATCTCAAATGTATATCGTATAGACAATGGTAGTACCCATATTAATAACTCTATTGCATATCTGAACATTTGTATGAAATTAGAGATTTAAATAATATCCAATAGGACAACAGATTTACTCTGATAAAACACTAGAATATTTATTTATCATTGATGGAATCCTAGTCGTCAAGTTTTAGAACTGATAGGAAGCCAACAATTCAAAAGATCCAAGAAGAAAAATTCATTTGCATGGTCCCAATTTTAGATTTGCAAAAGTAGAATAGGATACTAAATTACTAATTGCATTTAGGAAGAGAGAGAGAGAGAGAGAGAGCACAAAGAAGTTAACATACCTCTTTCTCCTTCAACAAAGCTGCATAATTAACTGACAATGCCTTAATTTCATCTTCGGATGATTGCAGCCTCTTAATTTCAGTTTTGTATTGTTCAATCTATGACGCACAGATCATATAGAAGCCCATGTCATTAACCAAAATATTACAAATAATAAAGCAATTCAACTACCAACTGCAACAGAACTAGGAGCAAGTTACAATGTTTTTATTTTCCAATCTCAATGCCATAAAAGAAAAACTATTAAGCTACCAGCTGTGAGGAAACTAGGTACTACTTGCAACATTTACAAAATTTAAGATGAAAAACTTTGGTGCTCCTACCAGTTAAGCCACCTTATTTGAAGGGAACACTCAACTAATCCAAGTGGCATACTAAGTGAATTTTTTTGGATAGATGTGGTATAAACAATAATCGAGTCTGGGTCTGAGCTCTAAATGCGCACACACTTCACAAGATAAGCAAAAAGAATCTACAACTCATCCTTTTTTTTTTATAAATAACCAACAGTTTATATTGATAATGAGATAGGAAAAAAAACAGGTAACCAAAAGAAGAGTAAAAAACCGGGCATACAAGATGGGCAACCTGGATAAAACAGCAAGCAAAAATAACCAAAAGAAAAGAAAGCAAGCCCCTAATAGATAGCATGGGGCAAAGGCCCCCAAGACATAACGTGAGGGAAAGAAATAAAAAAAGTAACAGAGCCAATGAAGAAACCCATCACCAATCATTTTTGCTGACGATACACCCACAAAAATATCATCTTTGCCTGCCCCATCTCTGGCTAAATGGCCAGCCACTCCGTTGCCGGCTCTAGGAGTATGCATAAATGAAGCTTGAATTAATCCGCCCAAATGTCTAGCCATCCTAACAAGATGAAAATACCACCAAGGGTATCTAACCGACCCAGACCTATGTCACACAATCCGTGCAACAAGGGGGCGTTTTGGTTCTTAGAACACGAATCCGCGTTCTAAGCGCGGAAACGTCCCAAATCCGCAGATTTGACTTTATCTATATGGATTGAAGTAAAATTATAAAAGTTAAGGGTTTTTGAAATTTTTGAGGGGTTTTTATGAAAATACTGTTTTATACTACTTTATAGTATGCGGATTAAAACTGTAAAACTAAAGGGGTTCTCTTGTAATTTGTTGGGGGTTTTTATGAAAATATAAAAATAGATCTGTTTTATAGTGAAAATAAGGTTAAATTGAGATTTTTTTTTTTTGTATTGTTTTCTTTTGTTGTATACGTGGTTGAGCATAAAAATGAAAATTGAAATATTTTTATATGTGAATTATAATTTATATGTATATATACAATATACATACAGACGCTCTGTAGGCGCTCTGGACTAATAGTTATTTTCAAGTTTGATGCTCTCGCTCCCGCACCCACTCGGCGTTCTGGTGACTTAGGTCCAGACATCCAAGAGATCACAAATGCCAAATCCCCCTCGACCACCACCTGGCTGCATCCCACTCTAACAGCCTCCCTAACTCCGGTAAGAGGAGCCAACAACCCGGCTCTCATAGAGCCGCCTAAACCCACCAGCACCGAGAAAGCGTGGATAATCTAACCACCATGATTTCCTCAATCCTTATAAACAACTAGACTAAAACATTGGATTGAACATGCAAGATAGTCTCCTAGTAAGACAATGATCAACATCATACTAAATATACCCCAATGACATAATTTATGATACAAAACCCCTTAGCCACACAACACCATGATACTAGTTTCTGAATGTCCCTAACTAAAGTATTTGTAAAAGATACTGGTTTTCAACTAAATAGTTTGTGAAGAGCCATTACTACCTATTGAACTCAATTGTGAATTCAAGTTTAAAAGGGGAGAAATAAGTTATTCTTGGATACATAGAAACTCAGTTTTTTTAGCATCCGATGACATGCTTAGTTAACTATACCTAGCGTGGCATGACGAACTACCTATAATGCTCGTGATAGCATCCAGTGAACAACCACAAACCAAATTCAATCCTCATGCATGTTTCTGAACTTGTAATATCAATTTCACCATGCATGTTTGCTAATTATTAAACAAAGTTTAGGCAACTCAAATCCTAGTCCCACAACTTCTTCAGAAATAAGAATTCCAATCAAACCAAACACGAAGGGCTTTACATCTCTCCAACCACATACGAATTCAAACAGCACGATAACGTTTAATTAAACAAACAGAACATCTAAATCCGAACATGTGACATGAGGTTACCTCCGTCTTAGAAGCAGAATCGATTCCGGTTGCTATGGGAGAGTGCAACATCGGCGTGGATTGAGCGAATCTATGAGAAATCGGCCGATCAGAAACGGAGGAATCTTCTCCTGCACCGGATCGATAGATCTCGAGCTCGTCGGCGGCGTCCTGAACATCAAGAGCGATCTGATTGAGGTTCTCTTTGAAATTAGCGATTGTACTCCACATCATTCAAATCTGCTGTGAATCCAGATACAGCATCTTTTCCTTGACAAGAAATCCCGCTAAAATAATCCTCAAAAGTATATCAGAAATCCGCCAAATTTAAAGGATGAATCTAGATTAACGTGCCAAACTTCTGACGGAAACTATCACGTAATATATATTTTGGGGGAAAGTCTTCGATTTTTCTCTTTTTTCTTGTTTTTTATTTTTCATCCTTTTCCGGGTATATCTGAAATCGGAGAAAACGCTGAGCGTTTATACAAACAATAACTAATTACCATGAGAAACGCGTCCGAAATCGACTTAAAATTTAAACACGTCCTCTACTTTTGCCGGTGCAACCCGGACAGGAAATCACCCGTTTAACTCTCTGTTTTTTTTTTTTTTTTTTCTAAAGAAAACACAGTATACTACTATAAAATTAGGATTTACACAGTGTGCCCGGGCTGTAAGTTTAACCCGGCCATCCAAGGCCCATTCGATGCAACCCGAATAAGAGTTCGAACTTTGAGTTAATTTGGGTTTGGGTCGGGATCAATTCTGAACCAAAGTTGAGCTCGGTTTGGGTTCGAGTTGAAGCATGTATTGCCTGAAAAGCCCGGCCCATACACCATTAAAGGCTATAGTATGCGAATGTACAAAAATAGTCTTTTGCTTAATTTTTCTCACCAAACATAATTTATTTTTAGTTAAAGGCATTGATTCTAGTGATCAGGCAGGTTAATTAATCCCATTAGACATGTGGCGCTATTTTAAAAGCGCATGAACGCGTTTTTTGGGTATAGCCACATACACTAAATCATTCAATAAAGTTGAAACTGCAAAGCAACCGTCTCCACGTGCCAGTTGTCAACAGCTGTTGTACGTTGATTAGACCGTTTGGTGAAAATGTGATATTTGAACCCGCTCAAAGATATCTGATCGTCCTTATCACCAAAAAAGAAAGCTTCTTGAAGAAACAACCTTTTGAATTCCAGCTTATAGGAAAATGTCATGTGTCCACTCCAGCTTATAGGAAAACACCACGTATCCCAAATATGATAAACACGAGCTAACTTCAATCTTGAAATGCTCAAAGGGCTAACGACTTGTGTTCCTATGCCATACTGCCTTTTGAGCCTTCGAAGGAATAAAGACTTCTTCTTTCATGCGAAGGACCTTATTTTTTTCGAAGGACAAATACAGGGGCATGTTACCCCTAATGAATTTTTCAAACACATGAATTCTCAAATAAAACCTCGAAGTCACATCTATTCATTCTCTAGAACAGACTTTGAGTGATTTTATTGCATTACCTTTACATTTCAAATGTGCTTTATTGGAAGAAAGATCTTTGAAGGAACTTTTTATGCCTTCTAACTCAAAAGTTGTTCTTTGATTATATCCATAGACTTCGAATGACCACTTGTTATGTTTTTGTCTTGAAAGAATCACGAAACAAGTATATTTTCTCCTGCTAAAGTGGACTCGAAGGCTAACCACCTCCAGATGGTGAATTCGAAGGCTAACCACCTCCAGATGGTGAATTCGAAGGAGGTACATTCCCTCCTACTAAAAGTGAATTCGAATGAGGTATATTTCTTCTTCCTAAAGTGAATTCGAGGCTAACCACATTGAGATGGTTAATTCATTAAAGGGCCTATCACCCTAAAAAAGACTAAGGATTTTGCCTCCTCGAATGACACAGATTGCGGTTTACCCCCTCGGATGTACTCTTTAATGCATCCGAATTATAAATTAGGACTCGAAGTCTCTCTTATTCATTTTTATGAACTGACTTTGAGTTACACATGAGATTTATTTCACTTCTAAAAGCAAATCCTCAGTAGAAGGGGCTTTAGAAGTCGAATTTACGCCATCTCCAGAAGTATTTTCAGAAGATAGGTTTCTTATGGACTTTGAGAACGTCCTCTCACTTCACTTTAAAGGGATTCGCAAGGGAACATATATACTTCTAATTTCATTCAAGTAGATGACACTCGAATTGGTTAGGGTAGCTATGAACCTTAAGGGATTTTAAGATAAACTCTTATTTACAAAGACTATTGATCATGAAAACGAGTTCCTTAATGAGAAACTAAATAAAGTTCTCTATATAGGTAATTCGAGAATATACCAGTCACCTTGTAAGTATACAGTTATTTTTGACTTCCTTTGAAGGAAGATAGCCGCCAAAGGAAGTTCCTTCGAAATATATGAATTCATAAAGATATTTAAGACATTGAAATGACTTCTAAAAGTTAATTGTGACGGATTCTCAGAATGGACAGCACGCGATAAAACCTCAGCTACTTATAATATCTTATGTATAACTTATCTAAATGGGGTTTTGTTTATCTGGAATGGCGGCAATAATGTTGATATTGCTTTTAGATTTATATTGCATGCAATACATGTCATTCAATACATGTTCCTCAAGTTCTAAAACAACCTATCACAGAGCAAGTTTTGAAGATTCGTATGACTCATCCCTCGCTCTGAAAATTACTTGGGCGTGTTGAAAAACACGTGGCATTTAGGATGTGTCTTATGCATGGGAATATTTATAAGCTCCTCTTTGGACACTTGACTGAGTGATATTTGCCATCTTTTAAGAGCCTAAATTCTATATAAATAGCTGAATATTTCTTCCATTAAAGAGGATCTAATCTAAAGAATCTGAACTTGAAAAATCTTAGAATTTAAGAGGTAGAAAACAACAGTGAATTAAGGCTCTGAGAGAGAAAGGGGATAGTCAGTCATTCAAATTCTTTGAGGTTTTCTTGTTCTGAGATATGCATTCGAACTAACCTTTCAGTTGTTGCAACATTATCTTTTCTAGGGATGGCAACGGGTTGGGTTAAACGGGTAACCCGCCCCGCCCCTAATGGTTAGGGTTTGGTAACCCCTAAGTCGTCACTCAACAAGATGGCAATCATCCTAATTAGTCTAATTGTTAGAAGATCGATATGTGGAGCTTCTAATTTTGCGACTATCTTGGCATGGTCTTCCACTTTTGTTACTAGTTCAAAGCTTCTAATGTCGTTTCCAGAAGGACCAATAGCCAATAAATGTCAGACACATATGTCTTGCATTAAAAAAATCCGCCAACTGTCAAAGGATTTTTTTGTTTAGTGTTAGTAGAAGTGTTAGTGATGTTAGACTTATTTGTTAGAGTTTTATTGGCTACTATCTCTTCATTTTTATTGCAAGGATCGTAAATGATTTGAATCTCTGTATTTACATGTGTTTTCACAATTTCCTACATTTGCCAGCAGACATGACAAAGTATAACTGATTATCAAATCCAGATCACATGAGCAAGGGTAAGTTGCCCATGCAAGGGTAAGTTGCCTGCATGATCGGATTGGGCTAGAATTTAAGGTTCAATTAGTTTTTTAAGGTCGAGTTTAAGTTTATGTTAAATTAGCCTCCACTTATCTAATTAATGCATTACATGTCATTTTTTTGTATTATATACATATAAATATTATATTATCAATACAAATGTCTTACTTTCATTACATAATCATACTATTTTATAGATTAATATACCATAAATCTTAAAAATTTTAGTACTTTCTTCCAAATATTTATGAAATATACTTGTAATTTATAATTTCTTAATTTTAAAAAATAACCTATTTGTAGGTTCAGGCTGAACCTGCGCAGACTTGATGTATTTTTAAATATATCAGACTTGTGCTTACACCTTTGAGTCCGAAAGTCGGATCGGACCGAACCGGACTCGGATTAACATAAGTAATATTTATTTTGAAGTGCAAACCCGGCTTGAGCCAGCCCAAGCTCGAAGAGGAGGTTAAGCTGTCAACTTGAACGGCCAAGATTAGAGAACTCTTCTTTATATATATATATATATATATAGTATCGTTTCTTCTTACAAACGCTAGGGTTTGATCCTTTTCATCTTTTACATTTGGCTCCGTGGTCTCTCCAACTATATCTTTAGCCTTGAATGTTCCTTCTTCGTCTTCTGGTTCTTCTAGATTCATGTTCTTTACTGTATAAAGGGAGATGCAATGAAGAGATCAGGAAAATCGATTGCGGGATTTTTTATGATTTTGCAAGATGAGTCTCTATTCTGGTTCGTATTCACTGAGCATCTTCATCTTTTTGTTTTACTCTGTTTGTTATTTTTTTTGAGCGAAGGACCTATGGAGGAAGCTCTATAGATCTAGATGAGCTTTCGGCCAAGTTTGCCTTCTGAAAATAGAGTTTTACATGAACGTGGATCACCGGAGTCGGGATCGGACTACACCATTTCGATTCCGGCTCTTTTTCTTTCTAGATCCATTGTTCATACACAAAATTAGTTAATTATTTTTTTTATAATTTGATTTGTCATATTTATTGTTGTTGGATTGGATGGTCGAAACGAAGGTCCCAGCAGAGGGGAACGGACTCTTACAGTGAGACCACTCTAACACTAAATAATACCTTCGTAGATTGAGATTGAAATGATCGGCCGAGTCGTAAGAAGCTTCAAAGGAATGTGTTTTTGGAGCGTCTGTAAACCTCGGCTACATGCATATTCGCCTTTCATCGTGTTATCTAATTAATTCAGAAAACCTAATTCACAAGAACACTCCAAACGAATCTCAGCAAACGTTATCACTTAAAAACTTGCGGTGATGCATCGAAACCAACACTCCCGCGCGCGCACACACCAACCTATGATTAATCCGCCCATATTCAAAGAACCTTTAACCATTATCTTAACTAATAATTTTGAGCCAAGCAAAATTCCTGAAATATTTGAATTGGATTTCAGATACTCTCCCCTGTAACCTGTTTCAGAACTAATTCTTCTCTTAATCATCAAGAGAAGAATCAATATGATTAATCCGCCCATATACATAAGCACTTGCATAAAAATGTAGTTGCCAAACATTATCTTCTTCAAGTAAGCCGCAGCTTATTGTTGCTGTGGATAAATGCTTTCATCGAGTCATTTATACAAAAGTATAAGTCGGGCCAAAAGCAATTTATCCTGCCCTTATGATGATATCTAAACCCTGTTTCTCATCTGCATCCACCTCTCCTGCAGCAAGAAACGGAAGACATGAAGGACGTCAAATTCTGGGCAAGAAAACGGGACCCCTGATGCTCTTAGAATGAAGCTCATGTCAAGTTGAAGTTTCACCTGAAAACTCTTTATTCTTTTTATAGTATAACTTTCACTTGAAAGGCAGTTTTCAACTGCTGCCAATGTGCCTTGGATAGGCCCAAAGCCTGGAAAATGAATCTTCCTCCGACTCACTATCGCTATCCGAAGAAATTGTTGATAGGGAGTCCTCTAGAAGAAAATCAAAAACCTGTCAAGAATAAGCAGTGTGGTTTACAATCCATTTTGTACCCTCTCTCTCTCTCTCTCTCTCTGTGTGTGTGTGTGTAAAGTGCAACGGGATCAAAGAGTTTAATTCAACCGTGGAGACTTTTCTACACGGATACAAGTATTCCATACATGCACATGTTGTTTCCATACACAGATTTCAATCTTAAAATGTTCTATACAAACTCTTAAGTAGCTAGAAGTTGGAAGTCTGAAACAAAAATGATATATTTACCTGTTGAGGTGATATGAGCCTAATTTTCCGATCTTCAACTTTGAGACCATGGTGTATGTTAGTACACTTCAGGTTGCTGAGCCAAACAATAGATCTGCAGTGTCCACAGTACCCTCTATGTGAAGCAGATCTTCGTAACAAATTGCCTGAGGAACAATCCATTCAAATAGATAAGATTTCGCATGGGAATGATGTTGAAGGTAAAACAAGAAAGGGAAATTTTGCTTGTGTTAACCAATCAAATCACATATCTTGTAAACACCGGATCAGGCGAGATCAAGCATACCTATATAAGCTTTCTTAAAAGCCTCTCTCCAATCAATGTTAGTTATCAGATTGATGCTCTCTTTCTTATCGTATACAGTTTTCTTCCACTTTTCCTTTGCTGGTTTGCTTATCTGTCCCTTGGTTTCAGAAGAATTGTCTAGGCTTCCGAAGAAAAAAACATATTGCGACTGCCATAGCATGTCATCACTTGCTGCTAAATTCCAAGTCCTGCTGTCAAGAGAAAATCTAATAATTAGTAGCTCAAGAACCAATAACCACAACTGATAATGAAGAAGCATCAAAAGCTTTTCAGGATTTATAAACCACAATGTAAAAATATGGCCCACCAATGATCTGATCTAGTACTATTCAGTCATTAGGCCACATTTAGGATATCAATAACTGCATCTAAGCACATAGATTGGACCATTTCCCAATAGGTTGTCTTCCCATCCTTTGGGATATTGGTAGGACACCCCCTCAAAAGAGGGACGGGGTGGGGAGGGTCTGGAGTTCAAACCCGTGTCTCTCCTATTGGGGAGTGGTTGAGTGAGCATCAGCGCAGATATCCTCCAAAAAAATCTTATCTCTAGGGTAAAATACTCCTTTGGTATGTTTATCTGCTATCCAGGAGATCGACCACGACATAGACAGTGTGAGTAGATAATTTGTGTGACTACTTGTAATGAATGTGGTTTAGGCGCCATAAACATTGATACGGTTGGACCCATAATATGTTCACATGTGACGAAAGAAAAATTACCAGCATGCTGAACTGACAGAAACTAAAGATCGCATATCCAGGAAACTGAAGATATGGACAAGAACATCTTGGGGCAGCTGAGCTGAGCCTGAAAAAGGAATATAATTCACAAAGGTTATATAAGACACAGAAGGCATTCGATACATAGTAAAATGAAAATAGTTGCCGTTGCTTATAAGAAGAAATAATGGTTTGCTAGTATGATGTATGCCCTTGTCCACCTAAAGCAACTTTAAGCTATAAAACATCTGCAAGATCAACTTATTATGTGAGGGCCAACTGGTGGCAAATGACAAAATTTATCAAATACATTGTGGTGACTGGATTTCTCCTTCAAAACATATTAAACAATGATGACACAATCACAGTTCTTAATTAAAATTTACACAAAATAAAGAGAAACAATGCAGGATAGCCATGTTTGACTATCATATTTGGACTGAAATAATATTAACAAGAGAAGTTCTACAGCTCAATTTATTTTATTTTATTTTTTAGCATTTCTCATAATGAAGGAGACTCGTGTTGCCATCCAAAACACTCGGTTTACTAATCAGAATCAACTCATTTCATAAGCTGCTACATGTAAGGGTTGTATAACCACGAACAACCTTGGTTTTTATGTCCATACCAACATTTTTGCTCCCTTGTACTGTCTAATGGAAATACATAAATTAATAGGATATAACAAAATCTAAATGTATTCCACTTTTGTGCTTCCCATACAAGAGGCATTCCATGTCAGGTTGGCAGCCGGCTAAGAACTTTTGCAAATCTCTTATGAAAAAAGAGGCAATCAAATGGTTGAACAATCAAGATCTACAAACTCAACCAGTTGTGGAAAACGACATCCCTAGCATCCATGCACCCATAGTGTTTGAACTCAGTATCGGATCGGGGTTCGTCCCATTCCGATACCGAGTTGGATCGATCGGCCGATCCAAAACATGGCCCATTTATTTTATTTTATTTTTTAAGAAACTTGTTGAGGGGCGCCGGACAATCCATATTGGATTATCCAATCTGATTCGGTTTCAGACAGAATAAGAGAATTTTAATAAATTAGGAATTCACTTGGGATCACGACTCATCCCGAGTCGATCCTGAGTTGGATTGGCAAATCCTTTACAATATGCATGCAACATCATGTTTTGTGTAATGCTTTCCTGAAAAAAATATTACCTTCTTCATCTTGTCGGGCTTTACTACGTCTCTTATGTGCAACTACTGCATGCTTAAACTCTGTAACTGCCAATATTCTCTTTTGCTTGGGTAGTGCCACTTCGGCTGATTGAACGAGGATATTAGCCGCTGAACTTGCACTCCGTGTTTGCACTCTGCAATGATGCAGTACACATTTACAGTGTAAGGTAACTGAATATGTAGAAAATATGGCTAAGCACCACATCAAATGAGTAATAATCAGGAGACGGCTGAGTTTAGCACTACTTAATTAAATGATTATTGGAGCTTATAACTTATTAAAGCACCTTTTTACGCTATAAGTGTGTTTGGTAACGATGAACGGGTAAATTCCTACCCATATCATAAGCAGTAGAGGAAGAGAGCCTATAAGGAGGAGTTGCTCTCAACAACTTCTCCTTACCACTTATGCGGGAAGTGATTTCTAAACATCAGTGATAACTTAAAAATGACACTTCTAACCCTGAACACAATAGTAAGCTTTTTGCAAATGACACTTTTATCACTAAATTTTAAGATAGTTTCTATGAGTTTGTCTTGCTAAGGTATTTAAGTTATCTGTTATCTGTTTAACCAAATACATTTTGTCAAACCAAACAACTTACTGATGCTGTAAATCAGTGCTCCCATTGAGTCACTTATCCAAAAGTACAACCCGGAGCAAACGCAGCTTAATGCAGCCAGATAATAGAAGTCTAACATCCAGCCAATGAAAGGAATACGGTCCACATATATATGGTTTGGAATTCTAGCTTTAAAATTCATATGAAGAGAAAAACAAAAGACAACAGTATGTCATATGCATAGGTAAAATCCCTTTTTCAGAATTAATGCTTGCAGGCCTCCTTGGACCTTTTTCCACTAATTGGTAGCTAAAGCTAAATGATAAATCCATTGGTCAGAATGTGGTTAATTGATGATCTTCACTGCATTGTATTTTTGGAGTTTCACCATGCTCCTAGCCATTCTCGCATCTGGATATATGCCAGAGGTCTCAATATGGATGACAGACCAAATTTCTGACAGATTGTCAGAAAATTGAAGGAAACAGAACTTCATGAATGCAAGTGAGTTAACATAGAACCATCTTAATTCTCTGCAATGCAGGACGATAAAAGAAAGGTATTCATTACACCAAAAAAAAAAGGAATATAAAAGGATGAATGTGCACATAGATTCACCAAAACTAATCCTCTGATAAGATTGTCTTAAAGACGGAGAATAACCTATACTCATCACAGGGAAATCATTCACAAGAAAGATATCCAATGCAATTTTTTTTCCTCAAAAGGGGACAAAAAGAGGATGCTGTGACATTCATATATGGATTTCAAAGGATCAAGGTAGAGAGAAGAGAAGGTAAGGTTCAAAAGACTGGCATTCATATTCCTTGGATAAGTGCGATGGGAAAGGCAACACTAATACACTATCAATTAATTGTAATTCACTAGGATATCCGTGAATTCTGTGAAAGTCCAGAGCAAATCATCAAAATCCATAATCTACAAAATTTTCCAAAAAACTGTAAATCAAAATGAAATGAGGCTGTAATTCACTTGATTTAGACCTAATTCCAATCAGATAATATTACGAACTATACGATGATGATGTTGGTGATTCGACTATCAAAGAATTCCTGGTTCATGCCTACTTCGGAAAAAAATAACGATAATGAACAAGATCAAACATAATAAGATGTCATGAATTTTGATTTACAGAAGAGATGAAAGCGATAAGAGATAGAATTATAGAGAGAGAAAATACTCACTGAGGAAGAAGGCGACATGCGGCGAGGGTGTCTTGAAACATGATAGCCTGGAGATTTTTGGGGACCTTACTGTAAGCTGCTCTCAAGATGAAGCTAATTTCCTTGCAGACCAATGGGTAATCGTATATTCGAGATAGAGATTCTCTTAACCCTAGCTTCTGGTATCTCTCCAACGCTCCCGCCATTTCCGGCACGAGGAGATCTGTATTGGACTATTAGGGCATCATCCCTTCGAAACGAACGATTCAAACTAACCTAAATCCTATTCAAAATTCCGAGAGAGAGAGAGAGAGAGAGAGAATTTCCTTCAAACTTACACGCGAGGAAATGACGAGCGAATTTGAGATCAAGCACACGTTCCGTGTCTTCTATTTTAACTTTTAATTCATTACCAAACTGTTATATTATCATTTAGTTTATTAAATATGTTATTATATTAAAAATTATTTTTTGATTTAAGATTCATATTATTGATGCAGAATTTGTGCTACTTGACCCGCTTTAAGTCGTCTATTGAGATCGAGCCGCTTAAAGGGGCGTAAACCGTGCGAGCACGTGACGACGTCGTGTGTCGGTCACTTCCGCATTGCCC
>JAUPMG010000020.1:13120047-13131239 GCA_031762675.1 Pachysandra terminalis
GAGAGACAAATAGAAAACTGGAATGTTGGCAAGAGCAGCTTTAATGAGCGTAATGCGCCCACCAAGAGACAAATAGCATTTTTTTCCACGTAGCCAACCTCCTAGTCACTCTGTCAATAACCGGATCCCAAAAGCTTACTGACATCGGATTTCCCCCCAAAGGTAACCCAAGATAACAGATTGGCCAAGACTTAACCCGACACCCAAGAACTGACGCAAAAAGCTCAACACGATCAGGGGTCATGTTAATACCAATCAGACTACTCTTATCCAAATTAATCCTTAGACCCGACACCATCTCAAAGCATCTAATGATCGACTTAATTCAAAAGAATTGAGATTCGTCGGCCTGAAGAAATGCTAAAACGGTGAAGGCCGAAGATTATATTGCAGAAGGAGAGAGTTTCAGAATTCGTGTTGATGAAATGACGACCAAGGTTGACAAGGTGAGCTTTCAATAACAAAGTAGAAACCATCCCATTCATCTTTTACTATTGAGTTTTAATTATAATATTCTTTGTCCTGATCTTCTAAAGGTCATAAGTGCAGTACTGCACGTGCCATCCGCTAGTGTATTTAATAGTAATATATAATATAAGATATAAGAGTATGTATGTATAATCACATATACAAACCAAGTACAGCCTACCCAAGCTCAACTCAAGCTCGTTAAGATAATGAGCTTTTCTTCGGGCTTAAGCTGGACTCGCTAGCCTAATTATAGAGCTAAAACTTAGCTCATAGGAGTCGAGCTAGCTCGGCTCATTGACAACCCTACTTCAACTCAAGGTTCTAAGGATCGAACCGATCCAATCCGTACCGAGATTGACCAGGACAGGTCCGATTCCAAGCCACAATACAATTGTTCTATCGCATGGTTTTGGATCGGACTAGTACAATCAATTGGTACAACTGATCCAGTATTTTTTTTATTTATAAATTTGATGGTCAAGACCGGTATCGATTTGGATCGGTTCGCTCGATCCAATTGTTTTTTAATTAAAAAAAATCAGGCAATCTACTTTTTATACTGGATCCGGGATCGGCCGAGACCAATCCGTCCCCGAACCCGAGATATTAAACCTTTCTTCAACTTCTTAAAAAAAATAAATCCCATTAAAAAAATCCGGACCAGTAACCATAAACCCGAAACCTTAACCATTAACCCCTGAACCCTCATTGATCAACGATGGTTTATCAAGGAATAAACCATTCTTTAATTGTTTATCCAGGATCCTGGAAGATTTGCTGCACCTCGCGTTGAAATTTTAACGAGGTGCAGCAAATCTTTCAGACAAAATTCGAGAGGAAATGCTCTCCTTGTCAAGTTGTCAATGAACTCCGTACAACCTCCACTAGTTAATGGACCGCAAATACAGCCCCTACCAAGCGAGCTCCTGCGGAGAAAAACTTGTAATGTTTCGACGGTGTATGTCTCAAGTACTTACACGCCAACCGTTTCAACATGTATTGACTTGGCAACGTGGGACCCACTAGTTAATGTGATTACTTATACGTAAGATTGGGGAATACCCCGTATTGCCCTCAACCGTGTATTTTAAAGTTTTCCTCTTCGGTTGGCTTAGATATTTTTATTTTTCAAATCTTTTCTGTGGCGATAATTCAATTTGCATCGCTGGAAAATCTGCTTATATAGGTTCTCTCAAACCAGCAAACCTAGTTCAGAGAAGAGAAGGAAAGAACACACAAAGCACAGAGCGAGAGAAATCCAATCCAATCCGATCCATTCCTTCTTTGTAAAATCTCTTTTTAGAAAAGAGGTTAAAAGCTAAAGGAAAGGAAAGGAAAGGGTGTTTGTTTTTTCAGATCTTTAAGCTGTTTAGGTGTTTGTTTTTTCAGATCTTTCTGTTGCTTTTTTCTTTTCTTTCTTCTTCTTCTTCTTTGATTTGCTTTAATGGCGGAAGGGAAGAAGTACATTACGAAAGATGAGCTGAAGAGTCATAACAAACCAGGAGATCTATGGATCTCTATTCAGGGAAAGATCTACGACGTTTCAGATTGGATTAAAGATCACCCAGGTGGTGATCTCCCGCTTCTGAATCTCGCCGGTCAGGACGTCACCGACGCGTTCGTCGCTTATCATCCCGGTACCGCCTGGAAACATCTCGACAAGTTCTTCGTCGGAATTTATCTGGAAGATTATCATGTCTCCGATGTATCCAAGGATTACAGAAGACTCGCTTTCGAGTTCGCGAAATTAGGTTTATTCGAGAAGAAAGGACACGGGGTCTTCTTTTCTCTCTGTTTCGTGGCAATGCTGTTTTCGATTAGCGTGATTGGGGTTTTGTGTTCTGAGAGTTTTTGGATTCATCTTGCTTCCGCTGCGTTAATGGGGTTCGTTTGGATTCAAAGCGGATGGGTTGGACACGATTCTGGGCATTACGTTGTCATGACGAATCGAGCCTTCAATCGGATTACCCAACTCGTTACTGGGAATTGTCTTACAGGTATAAGCATTGGATGGTGGAAGTGGAATCACAACGCTCATCATATTGCCTGTAATAGTCTGGATTTTGATCCTGATCTTCAACACATGCCTCTTTTCGCGGTATCTTCGAGCTTCTTTAACTCAATTAGGTCTCGCTTTTATGATAGGAAGATGAATTTCGATTCTATTGCAAGGTTTTTAATTAGTTATCAGCATTGGTCTTACTACCCTGTAATGCCCTTTGCTCGGATCAATCTTTTTGCTCAGTCAGTCTCGTTGTTGATTTCGAAGAGAAAGGTCCCAGATAGGGCTCAAGAGATTTTGGGGGTTCTTGTTTTCTGGGTTTGGTATCCTCTTCTGGTTTCTTGCTTACCCAATTGGGGTGAGAAGGTAATGTTTGTTTTTGTAAGCTTTACAGTTTGTGGACTCCAACATGTTCAGTTCACCTTGAGCCATTTCTCAACCCATGTCTATGTCGGCCCGCCAACCGGCAACGACTGGTTTGAAAAGCAGGCGATGGGTTCGCTTGACATTGCGTGCTCACCTTGGATGGATTGGTTTCATGGTGGGTTGCAGTTCCAGGTTGAACACCATTTGTTCCCTCGATTGCCCCGGTGCCATTTGAGGAACATCTCCCCCGTAGTCAGGGATCTGTGCAAGAAGCATAACTTGCCATACACGAGCTTGTCGTTCTGGGAGGCCAATAAGAGGACAATCGCGACACTCAGGACCGCGGCCTATCAGGCTAGAGACCTCTCCAACCCTGTTCCGAGGAATTTGGTCTGGGAAGCTGTCAATACTTTTGGTTGAGCTTTTCTTTGTGAGGCTTTTTGAATAATTCAGTCATGGTTATTTTACCCTACTCGACGATAAACTACTCATATGCTGGTTTCCATGGAAGAAGGAGATCTTCATCCTTACCAGCATCATTTATCTTTTACTCAATCTTATTATGTTCATAGTATCGGCTTGTTTCCTTTCCGCATAGAGTTTACAGAACTCGTATATTGTTATGCAGGGTATAGTTCTTTTATCACTTGTTTGGATTTGGGATTGCAGAGAAGGGTTTTTTACTAGATGGAAAACTTTGCATTAACTTCTCTTTTTATTCCCAAGTCCTAATTTCATTCGAGTTGAGTTGGGATTTGCAATTTTATTAGACTAATGGATGTAACATATGAAACAGTTCCATTCATTGACAAAGTTGGTTTAAAATTGCAATTTTTTTTATATCATATATTTGCATCAGTGGTATCTAATTCCTGTATTCTCTTTTCTCCATTTGTTGAGGTTGCCAACTAAATTTCCTTAGCTTATCTTATGTTCACAGTATCGGCTTGTTTCCTTCCCGCATAGAGTTTACAGAACTCGTATATTGTTATGCAGGGTATAGTTCTTTTTTCACTTGTTTGGATTTGGGATTCCAGAGAAGGGTTTTTTACTAGATGGAAAACTTTGCATCTGAAGTTCTCTTTTTATTCTCAAGTCCCTAATTTCATTCGAGTTGAGTTGGGATTTGCAATTTTATTAGACTAATGGATGTAACATATGAACCAGTTCCATTCATTGACAAAGTTGGTTTAAAATTGCAATTTTTTTGTATCATATATTTGCATCAGTGGTATCTAATTCCTGTATTCTCTTTTCTCCATTTGTTGAGGTTGCCAACTAAATTTCCTTAGCATATCTTATGTTCACAGTATCGGCTTGTTTCCTTCTTGTATAGAGTTTACAAAACTCAGATATTGTTATGCAGGGTATAGTCCTTTTTTCACTTGTTTGGATTTGGGATTGCAGAGATTTCTAGTTGGAAAATTTTGTGTCTGAAGTTCTCTTTTTATTGCTCAACATGTCTTCTTTGGTTTCCCAAGTCCTTAATTTCAATCGAGTTGAGTTGGGATTTGCAATTTTATTAGACTAATGGATGTAACATACGAAACAGTTCTGTTCATCGACAAAGTATATCGTATATTTGCATCAGTGGTATCTAATTCCTGTATTCTCTCCATTTGTTGAGGATGCCAACTACATTTCCTTAGGTTAAGATCACAATGCTGGAGTTTAAGATCAGTTTTTTCTTCTATCAGTTGCAACTTTTGTTACTTAATTTTGTGTTTTTAAACAACATTCGCCGTTACTATTACCATACCGAACCATCATGGTATCAAACCACGGTGACATCTCTACAGTCTTTAGCTGCTTGTCTTTCTGCATTGTGAGAGTTTGCCTCTGCTTACCGGCATAATGAGAAGATGGCTTTTTGTTGGCTTCTCTAGGGAGATTGATTTTATTGGTTTGATGACCCAAGCTTGAACTTTTTTATGAAGGTTGCTTCAGTGGATCAGCAACATCAGGAGGCATTCCCTGAATATCTACAGATTAATCAAAAGATTCCTGGAGTGTCCATGAAAAGGTTGGTTCTTCCTACTTTTCTCTGATTGGCTTTTCTCATTGCTATCCTTTGCTCATATTTTAGCATTTGACCAAAAGGAAATCCTTAAAGAAAACTCTTTCACTGTGTCTGGTTCTCCGCTGAATTTCTGTTACTAGGATATGCAACTCAATCTGTAATCTGTTTCGACTAACTGGAAGTTGGAACAACCAAGTTTGATATATGAATATACCAGAATAAAAGTGCAGAATGCTATTACATATCCATTGTTTTACTATAGAACCAGAAATCAGGATAGCAATATAGAAAATCAAGCAGTGGCAGAATATTTGCACAGAGCAGCTCCATCTTACTTTGGTTAGAGGAACTAGAGGCAATTTAGATCCTGGGTTGATTAGTAATGGCCCTATCTCCATCTTTTTAGGACTTTCCCTGGATGGGCTTTAGGGTTATCCTCTAAACTCTATCTTAAGTTTCTTCCATGTTACTTTTGATCTGAAAGGTGTTGGCTCTCAATTATTTTAAAGACCAGAAACCTCACCACATGCAGATCATGAACCTTACTGATAGATTCCCCTAAAGATTGTTATTTATTAGTTGAACAGTTTGCTCATATCTGATCATATTAGTCCCACAAGTATGGCCTTCTCAAGGAGATGACAAATGGGATGCCAGTGAAAGTTGCAGATAAACAACTGGAAGGGACACGGAAGAGGAATTCGATAGGCCCCGGAAAGTTTCTCTCTGGTGCATCCAGTAGGAGGTGTGGATGAGACCTTTAATGGGAGAATTGATGAAGATGATCAAAGGTTCGGTTGAGGGAGGCTTAGGTCATGCATGTGAAGCCACAAAGAGGGAATTCTGTTGCTGCAGATCCTATGTTACATGTAATTACACCACAATATCACCAAGATAATCAAGGTGAATTGAAATAAATTTTTGTTGGGATCAGGCTAGATAGCTCAAACAATACTGTATGAACAATCTGCTATAGTAAAAGGGTATTTAGACAAAAATGTATATGAAATGGTCTTGTTATCTTACACATTAGATCCATATATCTGTTTATGTAATAACTATATATAGGAAGAGTACATATTAGCTGGTATGTGATAGTTTGTCTAAAATGTATTTATAAAATGCTATGAAGAAGGGGAATTGGGATCTCAGACATGGCTTTTGATTGAGGACCTGTAACCAATTAGATCATCATAATACTTGGATCACAACATGACACCATATTTTTTAGAACCCTTGATGGCTGGAAGCACTTTAGAAGTTAGATCACCGACAGGAATGAAGCCACTTCTTGTTACTTCGAGGTGCAGCAGGTAGTCCTAGTACATATATGCTGGAAGGTACATGTCTCTGCCAAGGTGCCCTTGTTTCCATCTGAACCCAATGGACAACGATTCCATCGGCATCAGACCCCACCACTAGAACGAGCGTCAACAAGTGATAAGAAAATTTATCGATTTGTGGACCGAGGCGTGTAGTTGTTTTCTGGGATACTGATATTGCCCCGTTGGATTATATCCTTAGTATTGGGTTGAGGATTCGGTGGTCTTTAATCTCTTGTTAGGTTGTATAGTTTATTGGATTCGTGGAGAACTGGTGGTGTATCACTTGACAATGGAGGAATAATCGGCTATTGAAAACTCAAATGAGCATTATACTTATAGAGAAAAAAATACAATGCAGAGAGAGAGAGAGAGAGAGAGAGAGAGAGATTAGTAATTCATTATTGATTGCTTTAGGTATGCGCAAATTGGTGGAGACGACCTCTATTTATAGTTTCTCACACATCTCTTGGACCAAAAGGTGACACGTATCCTTAAAATATTGTGTCGAGAGTTTCGAACTTGTTATATGAAGAAGGATTGAGGTCACAGTTTTGTACTTGTGCAAATGAATCTGTGGCTCAACAGCCACTTAGCCCCACCACCTCTATTGTTTTCTTTCCGTTCTCATTCTAATTTAAAAGTTTTGATGGTTTGGATCAACATTGACGGCATGTTATAAGATAAAACAAAGTAGGTTTCATTCTTCTTGATTGAATGTCAATTTGTATTAGATTTTCCATGTAAATGGTCTATTTAGTCTTGTTTCTGTCTGCTACTCTGCAACTTGGTGTGGATGGAGAATCTGAATTCTAGGAAAAAGAGAATAGAGATTTTTAAGACTTGATTGGCTTCACAGCTATAACAAGACGTAAGATTTTAATTAATCAGACACGCCTTGTTACCTCTTTTTTTTCCGTACAACTCAAATCAGGTCGGATTTGAGTATAGATTTTAATAAAATAATCAGATTCATGGATTTTAATAAAATAATCAAATTCGGATTCAGTTACTATATAGAAGAAGAGAAGATCCATTGGATCTTTAATCGGATTCGAATCATGTCTGATCTGGCCCGTTTACGGTCCTAATCAGATAACTACGTCTACGCTCGAGTTGAGGAACGGTCAGGAAAACATGATTCGTGAACGATAGATAAGATGCAGACTAATAATCTAATTTTGGTTTTTGTCAAATAATTTCATAAATTCCAATTATCTACATTTCGATGAGCCGAAAATCCAAACCAATCCATTTCTGTTTTGTAATTTCAGAAACAAAACTCAATTCAAACCGAACCGATTGCACTCCTAACTAAGGGTGTCAATGGGCTGGGCTTGGCCCGGATCATGCTCGGCCCCAATCTAGCTGTATAATTAAAAAAATAGGTCAAAGCCCACTCACAGCCCTTTCTTTAGAGTTCAAACCCGTTCCTATGGTTAGGGTCGGGCTTGGGCCGACCCTATCATTTAAAATCACAAATTCATGAACATATAACTGTAATAAACCAATTCAATATCAACACGATAATAATGGTGCACATGTCATGGTAACTCAAAATAGAAAAGATAAAAGAAAACAGCAAAATGCAGAAAGGAATAATTATATTAGATTAAAGATTTCTTATTTAATAGAACAAAAGTGATAGTGTCGGGTTTTATCGAGCTGTGTTAAAAGAGGCTCAAGCCAAACCCAAAATATAGTATAGGCTAAAAAATGAGTCCAAGTGCTAAAAATATAGGCTTAACCCGCCCAAAAGTTACTTAAGACTGAACGGGCCATGGGCCGGCCCGCACAAGTTGACAACCCATAGCATCAAATGTCTAAAAACTAAAACTCAAACCGAACCAAAATTGGTTTGCGTCAGGGCACGCATGGCATGTGGGCCAGCACGGCCTGTTTTGATAGCCTAGGCCCGACATGCACAACTGGGTCGTACCGTGCCGTGCTGTGTTGTACCTGGCACGGGCCTGGCTGTACTACAGGCTGTGAAACCCAGGCATCTCTAAAACAGACCCGTGCTGGCCCTGCCCATTGTACACCCCCAAACCACTGTGTGATGAATGGCTCAGATTCACGAACTTGTCATCACCATGAACGTCTATGATGGTGGGGCACATCGTATTATCATCTCTTCTGTGTGAAAACGACTATTGCCGCTTCGTTTTAACTCCAACGACCGTGTCACAACTACCATAAATAACTATCAATGAATACTCCCGTCGTTTTCACTTGGAAGCAAATCCAGTAAATTCGTATTTCTCGGAATTTTGCTTCGTCTACACTCTCTCGTCGCTCAGTTTTCTTTCCCCACCAAAACAAAACCTAACACTTGTATAAACCATTACTGGGAATCATTATTTTTTTTTATAGCATTTCTTTAATTATCTGTTCATTGCTAGGGTTTCTATTCTGCTCTGCAAAATCTCATTGTCAAAATGGAACAGTTTCGATCGGAGAATCTGGTGATGACCTTTGACGAGGTGTCAATGGAGAGAAGTAAGAGCTTCGTGAAGGCATTGCAGGTTAGGTTTTCGATTTACTTGTTGTTGAGATTTTTTTGTGTTCTTGTTTCTGCCTATCGATGATTTTGGGATCGGATCTCATAGTTTTAATGTTCCCTTGCATGAAAGCCGATTCTTTTGGTGTTAGTCAGGTTCGACCTCTCAGTTGCTAAATTTGTGTTCTTGGTGCTCTTATCTTTCAATCGTGTTTTTTTTTTCCTCTCGATTTCTGTTTGGGTTTTGATTTTGTGTTTAGCCTCATTTCGGAGATATGCATGTTTGTGGTCGTGATGTTGAAGCAGCATTTGCTTTTCATGATTGACAGCCATTGCGCACTTGTTTACTTGATAATTTTACTTCAGTAAATCTCTTGTGATCTATAGGTTGTGATTTTTCAAAAAATTTTTTCCTCTTTTAAGATTCTCTGTGATGACAGTTCTAACTCACAGAGGTTGGATGAGCATTTTTTATCCAATTTATTGTTTGGACGACTCTATCTATAGTAGGATTTAGTACATTTAGTTTGTATCTGAGTTTCCATCAACTCAATTACTGTGATTCCATTGTTTTGATATATTGACAATGGTGTTGTATTTAACTATTATATTTCAAGTTTATTTCTGTTGAGAACATGAGACCAACATCTTTAATTCTAGTGTTTGTTGTCAAGATCTGATTTTTAAAATTTTCCTGCTGATTTGCTTTATCCCCCTACAAAAATTTCATAAGCAGCTGGTTGATCCTCTTTGGTCATTTCATCTGGTTGTACCTCTTTATCTACCAGTTTTTCAAGGCATCAGCTGACTATGCAAGTTTGCTAATTTTTTGAATAAAATACAAATTTCGATTTTAGAATAAAAATGCTCCCACGAAAGATATAAAGGACTCAACTTTCAGTTATACTGGATTCATACAGCTTGATGGATACTATTGGGGAACTTCAGTTTTTGTTAATCATAAACTATGATTAGCGAAGCGGGCCCCTAAGGTATCAATACTTAAGAATAACTGAATTAATGAGAGTGCAAAACTACTGAAAAAATTTCCTACCATTAAACTAGTGAGTGGGTTGATGTTTAGGGAAAAGGGAAATTAATGTTTTATAGGGGTGGAAATTAAAAATCAAATTCTCAACCTTTTAAGGCCACCAAAATATTAAAAAAATAAATAAATAAGTGCCTATCTAGAATTGAATTAAAGAGATAACCATGCTTCTCTCATATAAGAAGGATAATATACATTATGGTGGCTAAAGAATAAGCTTTCATTTCACCAACAAATGTGGGAACCAAGAAGATGACCTGACCAAAAATATCAAAAAAATTCCCTGATATAGTGCAGGAGAGTCTGTTCATATGTTATTGCAAATTACCCAATTTTCTGCTGCAAATATTGGTTTTGAACCTTGATCCTCCAGTTCTGCACTAAAAAGACAAATCGTAATATATAGATAAATCAATTTACTCACCATAGCAAAACATGTTATTGCATTCCATACTTTTTGTAGTAGTTCTCTTTAACATGCGCTCTTTCTCTCTCTAGCATGCTTTTGTTTGAGCTGTGGGAGCTGCAGGCATCATGTTCAGATCCTTATTTTCTCATTATCTATTGGCCATTTCAGGAACTGAAGAACTTAAGGCCACAACTCTATTCTGCTGCAGAGTACTGTGAAAAGTCTTATCTTCATAGTGAGCAGAAACAGATGTAGGAGTTCTTTTCCCATCACTTGCATTTTAATTAATGCATTTATTAAATCATTTACAAATTTCAAGTGTCTTACTAATGCACATGCTAAATGTTGTGATTATCAGCAGGGGTAATGTAATTAGAAAATAATATTGTTTTTTCATCCCAAATTTATGACCGATTTACTGTCTACAATTTTTATTTCTCGAACCTTAAAGTTTTCCAAACACTTGTGTCAATGTTATGTTTCTTATTTTGGAATTTTAAGTTTACAATCAAGAAAGCATCTTCAACGATTCTTGTAAAACGAAATGAAGATTTTTATGGTACCCCTGGCTTATAATCACATCTCAATTCACATAATAGTTTATTTTCGTGATTTGTAGTTCTCGTGCACTCTTCTTTGCTTTCACTGCAAAACTAAGATGCAATCATTTATCAGGGTACTGGATAACCTGAAAGATTATGCAGTACGAGCCCTTGTAAATGCTGTTGATCACCTAGGTACTGTTGCATACAAATTAACTGACCTCTTTGAGCAACAAACATTGGATGTCTCAAGTATGGAGCTAAGAGTTTCATGTCTCAATCAGGTAATTTTCTGATACTTGCCAGATCAGATGTTACTCGAGAAAGAGTTTTGCATGAATAGAATCTGAGTTGAATTACTTTTGTATTAGAAACTTCTTTCTTGCCAAACATACACGGATAAAGAAGGTCTCAGACAGCAGCAGTCGTTGACATTCATCCCAAGACATCACAAGCATTACATTTTACCAAGTATGATTAAGAATTCTCATTAACTTCATTTGCAAGTGCTA
>JAUPMG010000020.1:13162262-13180475 GCA_031762675.1 Pachysandra terminalis
CTATTTTGGGTCTCTCGTTATTAAGAAAAGAATGTTTTATATTTTATTTTAACCTTTATTTTAGCTTTATATCTACACGTTTTTTTCTTACCTTTTAATAAGGATTTTGTTTTATACGTGTACTATACGGTAAATAAGAAAAATATGCGTATTATTGAATTGAAAATGCCAAACGGGTGTATTTTTAAAAAATACATACGTACGCGTATAAAACGAGTATTATACACGAATTTGCTAACTATGGTCCGATCCGGGTGCGGCTGAGGTTCGAGTAAGTGAACGACCTCTCCACCAAAGTCTTGTCAGGACGGTCCAACACGATCCCCCAATGCCTAGCCGTGGCACACATCAAGCAAAGGAAAAGCAATCCACCCTTCCGGGTGTATCTGATAAATTTAATGATATGGCCTATCACCAGAGAAGGAAGGCAGAGATGCTGGCCGGTCACCACCATATAGAGAACTCGGGCCATAAAGACCGTAAGCTCACTGGTGTTCTCGGAACGAGGATAGACACAATGATGGAAGATGGAGTGTAAAATGCGATAAGCGGGGCGAAGGCGGGTGGAAGCAAGTGCATTACTGTTCTTCCATGGGGCATTGTAGCCACATAGAACCTGAGTCTCCTCGGGGGCACTTAGAGAAAGGAAGCTCGGGAACAGTGCTAATGACGTTGTTCATGGGGACGTGAATGAACAAGGAGACGAGCTGAAGATCAAGAATGCGGGGTCCAAGGGGTGTGATGAAGGTAATGGTGGAGGTCTCAAGGTCAGTCACGGTGATGTACCCGTACATGGTTCGGATAAGCACCTCAGAGGCTTGACTGCCCCAAGTCAAGATGGACTCTCATCCAACTGGTCGAAGAAGGGCCGGGACGCCATAAGATTCAACATGGTTGGCAATGGTGAGTCTCTCAATGACGATTTTGGCATCGACAAACTCAGGAAGAGCTGTCTGGGGTTCGGACTCTAGGTCTGAAGGAGATTTAACATCCTCCACCTCATATGGGTCGGGGCGAGGGTTCTCTCCTAGAGGTGGAAATTCTAGAAGACTTAATTTTCTTGGAGGGTCCTGTGCCTTTCTGACCTCTAGGCATGATTGATTAGGGTTTGAAAGAAATAGGATGTCTAGGGTTTGAAAGGAACTCAAGCTTTCAACAAAAATTAAGGAAAAGAGAAGGGAAGATGATTACCTTGCTTGAAATATAGCTTTGAGGGCTTGAATCACCAAGGAAAAGTGTTGAAAGGGATAGGAGAAGTCAGCCAAGGAAAAGAGAAAAGAATAAATGAAAAAAAACCCAAGCAAAACAAGTTAAATAGGCTCGACTAGGGCTTCGGCCCGACGTTCGGCGGACCAAACAGATCACCGAAGCCAACCATTAGCCCAAAATTAAAAATTTTAAAATACACATTTTTCTCAAAATTTTAGAAGCCCACATCAAATCACTCCAAACATGAAAATTTTAAAGAAAATAATTTGGGTGTGGTTCCTGGTCGGGTCAGATATGAATAATACCTAACCAGACTTAGATCCAACAACCAAAAAAATACAAGAAAATAATAATACAATAGTAGTTGGTGAGATATAAATTATTTATAAACTATTAATCTTCTTATTTAAATACAAAAGTCCAGTTTCTGTAAATTTGTCAAATTCCTCAGCCTAATGCATTTGCAACTACATTGGCTTTAAAATTTGAAAATTTCACAGCATTGATGTTCTAATTAATTATAAGTTAAATCATTCAACAATTACAAGTCTTAGATCATCACATCCTAGAAAACATGATAATCCAATACTTAGCAGAGACTTCACCCTAGTAGCCGCTATTTAGGAACTCCCAGGAATAGTAGGTTAGTTATTCCTGCTTGTTCATCCAGAGTACTGGCCAGGGTGCACAATCAGCAATCAAACATACCTCACTAACTCACAGCCTACTCATACTTAAACCTCTTATCCCTTACTCAACCCAACTGAAGTTTAACCTATAAGGTTCTAACCTGAGATCCTATACAAATCCTAAGCTAGTTACTTAAGTCTTAGAAGAACTTAGGCTATGGTTCCATTTTGTCACAAACCAAACCAGAAAATATCAATTTATAAGATTTCCTGATTTATTCGCAACCTTCATCCCGTATTTCTACGAGTGTGGATAACAGTAGTCAAAACATAAGCGGAAGTTACTAATACTTCTAGTAAGATATAATTAACTAATACTACCTAAGCTGAAAGACAACCGAGTCTAGAAAAAATAAAGTCTACTTCTAGACTATGCCAAAGATTCTACCAGAGTACGCTACCCAATCCGGTCTCTCTCTTCGCATCTAAGCTCCTGAACCTGAAATATAAACAACAACCATAAGTTGGAAGCCAGAATGAGTAAACCTTCAATGAAGTGTATTCACTCATGTTCCAACATTATGAGAAAACTGCAAATGTGTATAATGTGTAATAAGCATAATATGTGCAAGTGGTGAATATTGTGAGCATATAATTATATATAAATACAATATAAAATTCTCTCTCATCCTCACAGAGTATAACTCAGGGGTTAAAAATCCTACAGTTACATGCATAGATTTTTATATGAGAATTAGGCCAAGTGTTTCATACACAGGGCTTTCACACTAATATCAACACAGAATATGTAAATGCGAGTGATATGCAAACGCTGTATGGAAGGTGAAATATCGTAAGTTCCCACGTGATCCCAATCTCTCTCTGGGGTGTCCCAACAACTTGAATGCGCCCTAGGATGTTTCAACAACCCGAAATCATCCCCCGTATGAACGGATAGGATTATTCTATGTGTGAAACATAGTTTTAAGGGTTTTCAACATAGGAGGCACAATCGACCCACTTATTTTTTATCACGGGCCCCCGGCAAAGACTTACACCCACGTGCGGATCCCTCAGGGAATCATACATATTCACAATCCAACAGAAATATAACATGGTTTCACCGTCACCCAAGCTCACACCAACGTGCGGATTCTTCGGATAGTTCACCATCTTCCAAGCTTACACCAACTTGCAGATCCTTGGGTAATCATCATCTTTCGAGACTATAGAGGCCACCCTATGTGGGTTCACTCTCAGCTTGGGTACGTTCATAGGGTCCTCTCATAGGACTAAAGTGGTTATTGAGTCAATATCCCATGTGTTAGTCTAAACCCAAGGTATCATGTGGGGTGTTAGGCTAGGCTATCACAACCAGAAGGTCCATATGCAACATCCAAATTCAAATCCATTTATTAATGCAACAAACAAGGTTTCATAGGCATATATTCAAAACATCGAACATATGGGCACAATCCCATAAACTATCCTAGTAAGCAATTCAAAGCATAAAAACAACTAACCTATATATATATATATATATATATATATATATAAAACTATAAGAATATTAAGGTAATTATAATCCTATTAGTAAAAGAAGAAATGTAAATTGGGCATGCCAGCACCAAACTCCTCATCAACATGCATTTGAAACCTTACACATGATCCAACCATCATAATCATAAATGCGAGGCATCCGAGTGCCTAAATCAAACCACATTCCCATGGAATATATATATAAGGGCGTCCTAATATGCCTCAACTCACAAATGAATGATTAAATAAAACACCACAACTACCATTTATATCTAAACACTTGTATTATGATGGTATAAAGCTAACGAAAGTGTTTGGGGGCCATACTTACTCATTTCCCCAAAACCTCCTATTACTCGGTCAAGTCTAGAAATCCAAATTTCCGGGTTGAGGGGTCAAATTTTGCATGAGAGGTCTAACTGACCCAGAAATATGCCAAACATGTGTAACTAGTCAAGATACACGCGCTCTCATTTGAATCACTCAATTTGGACCAGGGTAGCTGCTCGGCGACCCTTCGGCGTGCCGAAAAATGTAAAGTGTGCCAAATGGGTTGGCACCTCGAGGTTTGGTCCAAATGAGTCTCAATAGAGGAGAAGTCAACTTGGTTTGATCACTTATATGGGTCGGTGACCTATTAGGCTCACCGAAAGGGGTTCGGCGACATCTTAGGCTCGCTTAGGCTACCCTCGACGACAAAACCAGAGAGCCTAAATGGCCTCTGAGATTCGGCGGACTCTTCGGCTCGCCGAAAAGGTCTCCGAAGCTCAGGGAAGGTCCAAACTGTCTTAAATTTCATCAGGAGGTTGTTCACACTCCCAGGAATGTCCGATTGTGATTAGTTTGTGAATATATTAGGTCTACAATGGAGATTTGGGGTTTTCACCTTATTTTCTCCACTTGGGGTTTGGCTTTTCTACATATGAGGTCTAACATAATAGTCTGATGTTAGGGGTTACCACATGTATCAAAATTAACGTTCTAAATCCCAAGGAAAAGGTGAGTAAGCAACAACTGAAAGCACCTTCAAAGATAGGATACTAAACTTGGGGTTTCGTTGGAATAGCGTATGGGTTGCTCCGCCATGTCTCCGCGATTTCCATAGGTCTCCCATAAGCCCCATAGCTCCAAGAGAAGAGAAGAGGGGGAAGAAGAAGAAGAAGAAAATCCTGAAAATGTCTTAAGGGTTCTACTTAAGGCTCAGGGTCGGATTGAGAATAAGTTTAGCAGCGGGGGTAAAATGGGGTTTCTGATCTTACATTTTCCAATAG
This sequence comes from Pachysandra terminalis, assembly GCA_031762675.1. NCBI lineage: Eukaryota > Viridiplantae > Streptophyta > Magnoliopsida > Buxales > Buxaceae > Pachysandra > Pachysandra terminalis. Next base: position 13,166,911 of record JAUPMG010000020.1, read on the forward strand.
GTCACCTAATTAATTTCTGCTAGAGGGATTTTGCTGGTAGGTCTGGGGTGGATCTCGGGAGCTGACGGATATGATTAATTCTCTAATCTAATTATTTAAATTTTAATTAATCTCTATGGTTCTGCTGACTAATCAGGTTGGCAACTTAAAATGATTTAATTTCCTAATTAATCTAACTCCTGGGGTTAGGGACCTGATGGTTACTAATCCAGTTGTTAGGGGATTCATTTTACTTATTTTAAATTAAACCTGGTTACTAATCCTAATTAATTAAGGGTAATGGTTCAGGTTCTTACAACACGACTCTTGAGATAATCTGATTTCTCAAGAGTTAATTGACTGAGAGCCTTAACCATCAAATGAATTCCATACTTTCGCAGATTGCAATCTAAAAGTGACTAAGTGCTAAAAATTAAAAAAAAGAAAAGAAAAAAACACAGGCACAAACACAGATTGGAACCGATAACTTCTAAAGTGACAATGGATAATCCGGAACAAAAACAAATTGTTACTGACTTGAAAGAGAATGATCATTTACATAGTTTCCATCTCCATGTTGACAATCAATCACTATCTAAAACAGTCTTAGCACTTTTAATAATGGTAATAATGCTATGATCAATTCTCTTTGTAAGTTTACAAGGAATATTTGTGAAACAGGGGAAGCAAACATTTGCAGGCATCTTACATTGAATTGCATTCCACAATGAACAAATATTAATTACCAAAGATGTTCATTCATCAAAAAAATAATAATAATTAACTTCATTCCAAAATCAATACAATAAGCAGTTCTCAGTGTTGGATTTCATTTCCATCTTCGGAAAGTAAACTGGGGAACTCTCCAAATCATAGATACCCAGATGAAGTTTTAGTGCCTTGAATTTTTGAAGTCCCCAAATCTAGGTAACCTGAATAAGAGATGTTTGTAACACCTATCTTTAAGACATTGTGTGATCTTAGTCCTTATAGAAATGGGTACCAGATGACATACCCAAAGTAAAATGAAAAAACCAAGAATCCGAAGGAAAAGAAGAAGAACGAAGGTTGGAAAGTGAGGGAGTTTCATATATTCTTCTGAGCTTGATATTTTATAAAGATTACGGTCTTAAATGGAATGGTAAAGGAGGAGCCAAAACAAATGGGATAGAAAGCCAAAACAGACATAGGGTTGGTGATAGATGGGAAGAAAAAAAGAAAACTGAAGAGAGATGAACCAGAGAAAGGGAGGAGAACGAGATGTGCGGGAAGAGGGAATTTTCGTTCCTTCTCACGCTTACAAAATTCAAAAACAAAACGGCTTTCTAACTGTTTTTTTGAAAGATCCTTCTGTCTGTTAGACGGAAGGGTCCGTTAGTTGAGCTCGTGAGAGCCATGAGATCGTCTGGTACACTTGGCGAGCATCGGCATATGCTGCATCTGATGCTCTAGCCATCGCGATCCAGACGATACGCCCCCCTGGGATATACACTGGTGCTTTTTGTTTTGGCCACCTGGAATGATGGTGACATGGCAAATGCAGGCCATCCACCTCACAATCGATCCTCCCCTCTGGATGGATACATTGTAAAGGTTTTTAATAGATAAAATCTTATATTGTGTAGATTGTATGATTTGAACTTTGGGCACTCGAGTGTGTTTGTGTGTAGTGAAATGAGAATATTCCTGCATAGTAAATGAAAAATAAAAGTTTGTTAGATATAAGCATTTGTCTTCACATGAGTTAGTGAGTTTGTGAAGATGTGTGGGCAGCAGCAGCTCAAGGCTTATCCAGTGAGATTTAGGATGTCGGCTCTAAAAATCCTTAACGCTTGTGCTTATGCACAAAATAAAACACACATGCGCGTGACCGGCTTTACACAAAATTTATTTGTTTTTTATAATTGTTTTAAACAGAAATGTGTCATTGCTTTGGATTATAGAGGTTAAAATATTATACACATAAGGTCTCTTCTCAACTGGATGGTCTAGATTGGTTGGATCATTCTTTCACATAGCAACAATGCTGATCTACACGGGTTAGCTCTGTTGACTGGCTCCCCAGCTCAAGAACTGGAGATCCCAAGTTTGAATCCCAGGCTTACCTGATATATGGTCTTTGTGGGTGGGATCATGCATCTGGGGTTTATCCTGTTCGCACTAAGTGGGGGAGAGCAGATCCAATGCGGTTGGCGGTTATGTGCGGGTGGATGCAGGTGGAATCCTATTGGTCCACCACATTCTTAAAGTTTAAATTAAAAATGGAATAGCACAAGCCCTCAATGATTGTAATATAGCTGTAGAAAACAAATTAAATAGAAAATGAATTAAAAAAAAGAAGCTTAAAACACTAATAATAAATTAAAATAAAAATTAAATTAAAAAGAAAGGCCTAAAACTTAATTAACGATATGTGTTTTCCTCTCTTGCAATACAACTGCTAAAAATAAATTAAAAAAGAAAATTAAAACCTTAAACCCAAAATCTTAAATCCTAAAACCACCCTAAATATTAAACTTTAAACCCTAAGTCCCAAACCTAAAACCCTAAACCCTAAAACCTAAATATTAAACCCAAACCCTAAACCCTACCATAAACCCTAAAATCTAAACCCAAATACTAAATCCTAAAACCCTAAAACCTAAATATTAAACTCTAAAATCTAAAACCTTAAATCTTGAATATTACACCTTAAAACCCTAAACCTTAAACCCTAAACCCTAAACCCTAAATATTAAACTCTAAAATCTAAGACCTTAAACCCTAAATATTAAACCTTAAAACCCTAAACCTAAAACCTTAAACCCTAAACCCAATATTACAAGTATCACTAATAGACTTTTTGTAAGACTTGAACCTGTGATTCCAAAATTTTAATTGTTGAAAATAATAAAAATAATTTTATTATCATTGTTAGGCATCTTTCAGAATTAATTAAGAGAATTTGTAGGCAAATTAGAACACTAGGTCAATTTTTAAATAAAATATAAATTTTAGTGTTTAAGAGTAATTAAAAAACATATTGAGAATTAATTGTAAATTAGAATTTGAAATTCAAACTTGGCCTTAAAGAAGTGCGTGGACGTGGGTTATGGAAGTGAGGAAATGGAAGGAAAGTTCTTATAACTACCTCCCTCACCTTTCCACTTTGCAAGGAGTATCTTAGAAGGATTTCTTATAAGGTTTTGAAGAAAAAGAAAAGGGTTAGTGATATAACCTTAGCCGTCCAACATTATCGAGAAGAATAAGAAGAAGGAAGAAGGAGGGAAAATAAGGAAGTGAAAGGAAGAAGAGGAATCCAAATCCGGATCTTAACACAAGAGTGGTAAGTCTCATTTTCTATATGACTCGGCATAGAATATCTTGTGATTTTCGTTTAGTGTATTTGTCTCGAAAATGCTTGATGATCCGGTTTGATTTGTATTCATCGATGATATGTGTATATCAGTCGATTTGATTTATGATTTAATTGATTAGCTTTGATTTATATGGCATAAATTTGTTCAGACTTGATTTCATGGCATTATGGAGAATTTCCAAGTCATTTAGAGACTGTTGTCCTGAGGCCCGTCGGTGGGCATCAGCACACTGGACACCTTGCTGATAGTGACCAAAAATACACAATTATGACCTCGTCGGCAGGCACCGGCACACCAGCCGTGCTGCCGACAGGGAGTTAAAATGCACACAAATGACCCCACTGGCAGGCACCGGCACACTGGCCACGCTACCGATGGGGGTTGATTTGAGAATTCTAGGTGATTTTGGTTGGGGGTTTTTGCCATATGAATGAGATATGGTCTTTTGGAATCAAAGGATGGTATAAGGGGCTTGTACCCACCTGCGGGGAACCAACTTTGAGTTCCACAGCACACCTTACATCACCAATCAACCTACCGACTTGATCATGACTTGGTGTTGTGAACTCCATGTGTTTGATGATATGATTCATGGACCTATGATGTTGTTTTGGGTTTGACTTGTACGAATATGTGGAAAGGATACCCGTTATGGCATCCAGCGGATTGTTCGTGTATATGGGCGCACAGATAGCTTCCGATGGATGTTATCACTGGAAATTCTACTGAGATATGGATTGATAGCTTGTCCGGTCAACCAGGCAGCGATGAATAGAGTTTGAATATATAATATCTTGTCCGGTCAACCGGGCAGCGATGGGTAGAGTTAACGATATAGAAGTTGTTTGGTTGATTTGTACACCGTTAAGAAACTTATGATGATTTCTAGTAGATTATCCACGTGTATGGGTGCGTGGATAGTTTCTGATGGGAATTATCATTTGAGTCCTAAGTTATTAATTGCATGCATACTAGGCCTATGTGGATTGTTAAGTGAGCCTGGGAAGAGAGCATGGGGTTTTCCTTGCGAGGTTTCCTGGATGGGTTGAATTTATCCATGGGTGAAAGTCTCATTCAAATAAGGGTAGGATTCAGCGAAGTACTAAATGGTTGGCTAAACCTCGAGTAATTAGACTCAAAAATTAGTAAGCGGTGGCCTTCGTACCATGGATTAGCGACCCCGAACGAAGAGAGGGACATCTGAATGTTCCTGGTGACCTATGTCCCGAATTGGTTCTCAACGGTGAAGCTACATGAGGATCACTTAACAAGGAACATTAGTCTAGTACATCATATTATGTTGCATATCATCCTTGCATTCCCTTGATTGAGCATATCATATAGGAACATATGCATGACACATCCTTATTGCATTCTCCATTTCATTCATGTATAATAATGCGAGTCCTCACTTTTGCCTAAAGTACCTCGAATCCCCCATTCGTAGTAAAGATTACTACCCTGAACGAAGTTATCGAGTTAGACTCGCACAATCCCCACCCATTTGTCCTTCCGAAGACGACGAACACAGTAGATCTCTATCACCAGTGACGAGTTTATGCCGTTGAGGGTTTGATCGTCAATGAGGAAGACGAACTTTTCATTCCATGTCGGATTTTCTCGTCCTGCGACGTCGATCCTTGATTTAAGCTTCCTTTCTGGACCGATCCATGCCGCGACGTAGGTTTGCATCATCCGTACTCGTTTCAAATCTTGAGCTGAGATCAAATTCACTTCAATGAGATGGAATGTGCGAGATTTCTTCAGGTTTTCCATGGTTGAGAGGAGACTGTGAGAGAAGAAAAGGAGAAAACGAGAAGAATAGAAACTTTGAGATTTGAGAGTGTGTTGAATTACCCAATAAATTGTATTAAATGCAGTATCTATTTTAGGAGTAATGCCATGTTTCCTTTGTTGCCTGCTTCAACCCCAATGGTAGCATATCATATGGAGCTAGATGCTTAAGCATCAACTGCAGCATTCACAGATGAGTGCCACGCGTCCATTCAACTATCTCATGTTGTTCAGGTGCAAACTAACAGAAATGAGAGAACTTCTTCTATTTGTTTAGTTTTGAAATAAAAAAGAAAAAAAAAAGGTACGCTAAAATTTGAAATTTATCTTTGTTTTAAAATTAAGCTTGACGAAGGGTTATCCGTCTTCTGTTAGTTTGCACGTGAGTAACACGAAAAAGCTAATAGGATGCGTGGCACACATCCATGGATGCTGCAACTGATGCTACAACAATTTGGCTCCAGACGATGTGAGGCTCTCACTATTAAACCTGGTGATATACACTTTTTTTTTTAGGCAAACATCAACATATATATTATATATCTACAAAGTTTTTAGTTACACCATTATAAGAGGAATTAAAATTGTCTACACAGACAGGAAAATTAGAAGAGCACTTAATACCACAGATATTTTTTTGGCAAAAAGTTGCTAACTGATTGTTTGAACAACCACCAAAAGCCATCTGATGAGGATAAGCTGCATTTTCCTTTCTTTGTTATCTTCAGCACCATTTACATCATTCAAAATGTTTGAATCATCGTTGGTTAAACGAATATATTTCCAGCCCATCTGTGCTGCAAACTTCAGTCCTTCTTCTATAGCAGGTAGCTTGTGCTTCTCCTGTAGAGTAGACTTCACAGTAATCTCCTTTGGCTGCCAAGCACACAAATAAGTGATTAAAGCAAATGTATGCATGCACATCTGCAAGAGAATATTGATCTTTTACCCCTATAATGAAAATAGACGTCCATTTTCTTTCATTGTTCTTGGGTTGCTGAGAACCCATCACTTCATAGTTTTGCAGATTACTAGGATGTTGTTTTTGAAAGGCAATATCCCATTGTTTTCGGTGTGAGATAATTTCCAAAACAATAGCAGAAGTTGAAAAGCACTTATTACTAAATGTAATAAGGTTTCTCCATTTCCGAATAATAGCTGTAGCACGAAGAAGTCTAGCAAGGATATTATGATCAAGAGATTTTTCAGCAATCCAAGATTTAACCATATCAGTATTAAGATTAGCCAAACGAAAAGACCAAGGGAGAGCAAACCAAACCCGTTGGTTTTGGGGGCAATGGAAAAGTATGTGGTCTATAGTCTCATTGTGTAATTTACATAAAGGGAAAAGTTTATCATTCTTGTTGGTAATTCTTTCTTTGATTGCCCATCTAGTTGGAAGACAATTATTAAGCCATTTCCAGTCGAAGATTTGTGTTCAATGAGACTCTTTTATCTTCCAAAAGTTGCTCCAAAGCTTGTAGTCATGATCCCTAGTAGGTGGATCCAAAGACAGTAGTTTTTCTCTATAAGGAGATTTGACTGATACTTGATCATTCATGGAGACTATCCATCTCGATAATCATTATTAGCATTAGATATTCGGATTTTCTTTATACTATCTGCCCATTTATCACCAAAAATATCCTGGATCAAGCTCATGTTCCATTCCACCCCATTACTCAACATGAGATCTTTCAACTATGAGACATCAGCCATTTTGTAGGTCCCCGGGCCCATATATCTTATGTTTATTCCAACAAGCCACTCTTGCCAAATGTTAAGCGTAGAATACTTGCCCGGTTGCCATACCACCTTATCCTTTATAAGGTCTATTCCACAAAGAAGACTCTTCCAAGTCCAAGTTGCATTATTTGCTAGTTTTATCTTCCATATATCCGACTTTGAATCATATTTTGCTTTTAAGACTTTAGCCCAAAACTAATTTAGGTTTTGACAAAGCCTCCAGAACTGTTTTGCAAGTAGAGCTTGGTTTAGATTTTTAGTTTTTCTAAAACCAAGTCCACCCCAAGCTTTGGGTTTGCAAAGATTCCCTCATGCTTTCATAAAAATAGGTGAGTGATGTTCAGAATGCTTTCACCAAAAGTTTCTTTGAATACTATCCACTTCGTTGCACCACTTTTTTGGCATTTTGAAGCATGTCATTTGATAAATGGTTATAGCTTGAAGAACATATTTGATAAGAGTGGTTCTTCCAGCCTGAGACATGACTTTGAACATCCATCCTTTAACTCTATGTTTCATTCTGTTGAGGATTTCTTCAAAGCTAGATCTTTTGCTTCTTTGTAGATAGACAGGGGCTCCCAAATACTTTTCATTGATTCCAACTTTCCTAATGTGGAAAATGTTTTGCAATAATCTTTGGTGTCGGTGATGGATGTTTCTACTAAACATGACTCCGGATTTTTGGAAGTTTATCTGTTGACCAGATATAGAGCAGTATTGTTGGAGAATAGACCTCAAGTGGATAGTTTCATCAATATTGGCTCCACATATAAGTAGGCAATCATCCGTAAAGAGGAGATGAGAGATGATGGGAGCACTCCTGGCAATTTTTATTCCTTTGAGATTGTTCTCACACTCAGCTTTGAATAGCATCCTCAAGAGGACCTCCATGTCAATGATAAACAGATACGGGGAAAGAGGATCCCTGTTGTCTAAGGCCTCTAGATGGTCTAAAGAGACCGAATGGTTCCCCATTGAGAACAATAGAAAATGAGACTGTAGATATGCATTGATAAATGAGATTACACCAAAACTCTGAAAGTTCAAGACGACGCATAACTTTAACAGGGAAGTCTCATTCCATGCGGTCATACGCCTTAGACATGTCCAGCTTGATAATGAAACTTTTGGTTTTAGTCCCTTCCCTTCGGATACGATGGAATATTTCTTGAGCTAGGAGGATATTATCTGTAATTTGTCGCTTAGGGACAAATGCACACTGCATTGGGGATATAATTTTGTGAAGCAGGCCACAAATTCTATTTGCCTGAATTTTAGCAATGATTTTATAAATTACATTGCATAAACTAATAGGTCAGTAGTGATCAATACATTCTCTTGCTTTTCCTTTTGGGATTAAGACTATATTGGTATTGTTAGTAGTCTTATCAAATTGTTGATTGAGTAAAAATTCCTCCACGTAGTGATAAATATCTGATTTTATGATATCTCAACTTTGATGATAGAACATACCAGTGAATCCATCAAGGCCAGGGGCTTTGTGAGCGTCAATTTGAAAGGTGGCTTGCTTAATCTCCTCAAGAGTTGGGACAGTTGTCAACATAGCATTATCCTCCTCAATAATAACTGGTAGAAGTAGAGAATCCAATTCAATCTGTCTGTCCTCGTTGAGATTATTTTCAGATGTGTTGATATCTTTTAGATGATTAATAAACGCTTGACCAATTTCCTTCCTTTTTCTTGTCCATACACCGTTTGGAAGCTTTAGCCAATCAATTTTGTTCTTTCTTCTTTTTGTGATAGTGGCCACATGAAAAAAACTTGGTGGTTCTATCACCATCCTTTAGCCATATCTCTCTTGATTTTTCCCTCCAAAATAGTTCCAGTTTTAGTTGGAGATTATCCCATTTTTGCTTAAGTTGATCAGTAGACTGCAATCCAGGATCTGGATTGTCACCCCAAAACTTTTCACCCATGGCTTTTTACATATCTTTTATTTGTGTAAGAATGTTGCCAAATTTCTTCTTGTTCCAGTCTTTGAGAATTAGCTTCAATTTCCTAAGCTTCTTTGCTATAAAGAGACTTTTCGTTGAAGAAGAGGTTGTCCAAGTATCTCTAATAACTTCAATACATGAAGGATCCTGGAGCCAAATCGACATAAAGTGAAACTGTCTTCTTAAGTTGTTATCATCCCTACTTGTGTCCAAAATAATAGGAGTACGATCAGATGGCACTGAGGGGATTGCTGTCACATTAGTATCCGGATATAATTCCCTCCAATCAATATTAGCATAGGCTTTGTCAAGGACCTCACTGATGAGTTTGGTAACAGATTGTTTGTTAGACCAAGTATATTTTTGGCCCCTATGTTCAATCAAAGTTAATCCAGTAGAATTTAGGAATTCCTCCATAGTATTAAGAGCCTTATCCCGAGTAAATTTTCCACCTCTTTTATCATCTGGGTCAGCAATCTAATTCCAGTCCCCTAGGATTAGCCATGGTCCCGTGATCTATTGTCCAATGTCGATCCACTCCCTCAAGCATTCTTCCCGGTGGGCACTGTATTTTTTTTGCCACCTGGAATGATGATGTGGCAAATGCAGGCCATCCACCTCACAATGATCCTATGGATGGACACATCCACAACAAAACTTTAACACCATGAGCCCAATTACTTCCTTAATTTCAACAAGAAAGAATTAGAATTTAGAAATGTGACTTTTGACACTAATCAGAGATTTGCATAAGTGCACTCCACCTAGCAAATAAATTAAGGAAATATTGAGGTGTAGGGATTACATAGGTTAAAATATTATATATATATTGTGTGTGTTTATTCGCAGATTATAGTGTCTAAATTCATATATTCAGATTTTACGAATGTTGGTGGATCTATAGAGATCTAAAGAGGATAGAGAGGGTTATAGAGATGAGGAAGGACGAGGATAAGGGGAGTATATAGGACGGTGTACCATATTGAATCGATCTTCCAAAATGGACAAGATGACCCATCGTTATAGGTGATACCCACTTCCAAAACTCGTCATAGATTAGACCGTCATTCACAAATGTTGGCGATGCAACCCGCATATACGATCTTCCATATTCAGCCCACTGGCCATTCTCTTGTCTTAATCGATTTCCATAAAAGCGGACCCCATGGCATATAAAAAAGAAGATAAACAAATTCCCCATCTGCGCCTACCAAACCACAAGTCTCACTGACCCCTACTAGGCTCGACTCTTGGGCCTCTATTGCTCTTTGGAAACAGGTATAAAGCCCAAATGCGCCATATGTTTTGTGGCTTTACTAAGGAACGCTTAGGTCCTTTGCAAAGTGTCAATTACTATTTTTTTTCCATGTGTCCGTTACAATATGCCGTTATACACATGGTTAATCCAGAAGATCCCTATCAAATGAACAGTCGGGATCATCCTCTACATAGAAAAAATAAGTAAATGGTTGTTGCGACATCGGCTGGTCTGTTCACTAATGCTCGCCATCAGAAAGATCTGTTAAGTGGTCTCGTGATTCTCACGAGACCATTATGGATACATGTCGAGCATCGACTCATGGATCAGCCGATGCTCCAGCCATCTGGATGATACAACCCCCTTAAAGCACAGCGAACGTTGACCCAACTCAGCTTAATATATTGGGCACTGCACAATATTGAACTTGGACCAATCATACGGATCCAAGCCCAGCCCAATAAATTCTAACAGGGTTCGACCAGGTTTGGCTCGCTACTGAGTATTGTCAGTTCTTTCCCGCTTTGTAGTTTATAAATAAAGCCAACGATCTGCCATTTCTCGCTCTCTCAACCACTCTCCTTCATTTCTTTATTTTTCTTGATTCCAATCAGATCCTCCACACCAAACTTTCTCTTTCTCTCATCAGAGAAAGACAAAAAGAGAGAGAAAAGAGTCTTCTTGCATGGAGACCCTTCTTCTTGAGATCAACTTAATCTCCGCTCAGGGCCTCAAGCCCTCTTCTGCTAACCCGCGACGCTTCCAGACTTACGCCGTCGCCTGGGTCGACTCTGCTTCCAAGCTCCGCACCAGAATCGACCGGATCGGCGGCGAAAACCCTACATGGAACGATAAGTTCATCTTCCGCGTTGACGCCGATTTCCTCTCCAATGACACCTCTGCTGTCTCCGTCGAGATCTATGCCGTCGGTTACCTTAAAGATCCTCTCATCGGTACCGTCCGATTCCTCATCAGTAACTGCTTCTCCGGTGTGTTTTCCTCTGATGCAGGCATCGGCACTCCTTCATTCACTGCTCTTCAGATCCGCCGTCCCTCCGGCAGGTTTCACGGTGTTCTTAACATCGGTGCGATGGTGATTAAAGGATCTGATTTCGCGGCTTTGACTGGAGTATCTGCTATTGGATACCGCGATCTGATGGGAGAGAATCACAGGCGTTATCGCCTCCGAGCAACGGACAAGAACCAGGCATATACCGGTGGAGATCCTTTAGAGTTCTCTTGTGGAGGAGATTCCGGAGACTGTTCCGACGATGCGGATTCGACGACTTCATCTTCGTCGTCGACATCAACGGTGCTGAAGGACTGTAACTGGAGAAGAGATATGGCGGGAAAGAAAGATTTGAAATCGGATGTCGGAGGATTGCTGTGTGGATTAGGGTTTCAGAGAAAGATTCATCTCAGTCCATCGGATCAGAACTTCCAAGAATCGGACGCATCCGAAGAGAAGAAAAGTTGACGGACGGTTGAGATTCTTCATCTGAATCAGTCGCTCAGATTCAGCAGATATCGACGAGCTCCAAGGATAAACAACAGAGACGATGGACGTTCGAGATCTTTTCGGTGTTTCCTTTACTCCCTGCACTGCCGTTACTGATCAGTGCTTCTCCTACGCGCCAACTGCTTGTATGATTCTGATTCAGCTAATCGTTAGCTGTTTGTTACTTTGTCTTGTCTTGCTCAAGTTCAGGTCTGTTACACATCTAGTATAGTAGGTGCGTTGTAGGGATATTTATGTACATCTATGTCTTTAGTAGGGGCCTTTTCGTCAATCGATTTACCCTGTAACTACTGTTGCATCGTTTCATGTAAAGAATGCAATTGAGAGTATCCAAGTCTTCTAATCAACAAGGAGTATGGGTCTACAATGGGCCGGGCTGCGTTGGGTGGGGACGCCCGTATTTGGGTACGGCACAACATGGCTCATTTTCGTGTCATGCCTAAATTTTGGCACCCAAGACACAGGTCCTTAGATTGTGTTTGGCGCGATTTGTGCTTTTGGATAAGTGACTCAATGAGACCACTTATCCATAACGGCAATAAGTTGCTTATTTGAAGAAAATATCATTTGATAAATATATTTATTTAAGTGCTTATAAAAGTTTAGGGATAAAATAGATATTATAAAAACATTACTAAAGTTTAGAAATAGCTTCCCTCATTATTGATAAGAGAGGAGGCTCTCGGCAGCTTCTCCTTATGGGTAGCCTTCTTCTACTGCTTATTGGTAAACGCTTATCCATTTGATGTTACCAAACACAAAAAGTGTTTTAATAAACTATAAGTTGAAATAAACACTTATATAAGCTTAGCCAAGTGCAACCATAATATAATGAGGCCATATCTGGCTCAAGCTTCATCTTGTCATGAACAAGTTGGGTCGTGAAACCCAGGCACGGTTTAGCATGTTGACAACCTATTACGATCTTATATGCTAAGTGCTTAACCAAATGAGTTTCTACAAGTCTTGGGGCTTGTGGAACAACATTTACAATTGTTATGTACTTTACCGTTGTTCCAAAAGCTCCAGGACTTATAAAAGCTCATTTGGTTAAGCACTTAACATATAGGATCGTAACATTCTACCATGCTTTCATAATTGACGCCCACCACGGTCAACTCTATCGACATTGACCCGATAGTAGCCATTTTTCTTTAGGGGCTCCACTCACTTATCAGTATTCAATGACTTAGTACGATGTCCATACACAATAACCACTGAATTTTAATCCAGGCTACAAAAATTGCCTCCTTCGTGATTCGATCTTGTGGTGTGGTGGTTGCTCTGATACCAATTGTTATCGTAATTTTAAAAATCCCAAAACTTATGAAAACTCATCTAATTAAGCACTTGACACATGATCGTAACACAACCCGACACCTGTTATACACCTCGGGGGTTGCCCAAATAGGTTTCCTTTTTTCTTTTTTTTTTGGTTTCCCAAGGTATCCGCAGGCTTTTGCCGAGGACTAATCCTCCGAGGTACGGTCGGGTGCCAAGGCGGGGACCTCTCCCAAGAAAATTTGTTGCATCCACAAAGGCTCGAACCCGAGACCACTTGCTTAAGCGACCAGAGCCCCTTCCACTCATGCCAACCTTCGTTGGTTGCCCAAATAGGTTTCATAGTACAGAAAAGTTATACTGGGGTGATGCTATAGCCAAGTCAACGGTGTTTGATAATGTCAAAAAAATATACGAACGAACAGAAAGAACAGTAGAGAATCTGGTCCCGAATCGCACACCCTGTGTTCGTGATTGTGTCCCTTGGCTCTCAGTAAGCCAATCCAGTTTAAGAGCGTGATCCGAGTTAAGAGAGGTCATAGAGTCATAGCCTTGTAAAGCCTAGTAGTAGTTACGAGGGATGTGTATTTTTTTTTGTTTTTTTTTTGGTAATGAAACTAAAATATAATAAAAGTAACAAAAACTACACAGTAAAATTCCTGGCAGTATGCCTT
>JAUPMG010000020.1:13180575-13211475 GCA_031762675.1 Pachysandra terminalis
AGGTATTATAAAAATATTATTAAAGTTTAAAAATAATATTTATTTAAGTGCTTATGAAAGTTTAGGGGTAAAATAAGCACTTTAAAAATATTACTAAAGTTGTGAAATAGCTTAACGCATAAAAGCTTGGGAGAAATTGCTCTCAACAACTTCTCTTTATGGGCAGCCTTCCTCTATTGCTTATATATACACACTTACCCATAAGTCCGGTCAAACAATAAGTACTTATATAAGATATAAGCTGCAATAAGTGCTTATAGAAGCAATGCCAAACGCCACCTTACATAAGCTAAGCGAAACGCAGCCTTAGAATTGAAGAAGAAACCACTGATATCTAGCTCAGTTGGTAGCAAGCTGGGTTCTAATGGGCATATCCTAGCTCAGTTGGTAGCAAGCTGGGTTCTAATGGGCATATCCAGAGGTAAGTGTGAAGTTCGAATCCCATTAAAAACACTCGTGATCAGGGATTTATCATAATTGCTCGCGCCCCAAACGTGGATTAGTCCCATTTGGGTGTGGGGACACACGTGACCCAAAAAAAAACGAAGAAGATTTGTGAGATAACCTTTAGTCAGATACACATCCCTCTTAATTTGTCAATGAGCGTGGTTTTTAAATTACAAAATAATAATAATAAATTAAAGAAACAAAAGAAAGAGAAGCTTGACCAAAAGGGGGCTTTAGGCTCTAAGAATAAAATAGGAGAAAAAAGTGAACCCAGAGAACCCCTTAAAGTGCCACCAAACATTGACTAACATTTTAGCTTTTAAAGTCTTTTTTCACTTTTTGTGAAGGGAATCTTAGTTAGGAGTTCTCACTTTTCCTTCATAACGCTGAAGTTTTTTCTGCTTGAAAACAACATAGAATATCAAAATAATAGTTTACAATGAAAATAAACAATTTAACCTTATGGCGGGACCCTCTGATCTAAGACGGGCTCCACCAAAATAGCCCCCGTCTCACGTCACAAAGCTGACCCTGTTAGCTATTTAACATAGGATCTGATCCAATGGTTTTTATTATTTTTTGCCACCTGGAATGATGGTGACATGGCAAATGCAGGCCATCAACCTCACATCCGATCCTTTGGATGGATACATTGTAAAGTTTTTTTAATAAATAAAGGGAAAACTCATTTTTAATCATACTTTTGGTAAATATCTTTAAGTCGGTAATTATTTTTAAAATTTTATTAAAATATTTGTACTAGTGGTCATACAATGTATTGCGACCACTCGTTCCCAAAATATTTTTTCTCATTATTTTTGGTTTTTCTATTGATTGGTGCATCCTTGCCTAAAATTTAAAAAATGTACCACCTAGTGGACAGGAATGCACCACCTAATTGACAATGATGCACCATTCATTGGGCATCCCTTGCACACTTAAAGGTCCAAAGATGTACTCAGTAGGTAGTGATGCACTACCTAGTGGGAAGTATGCACTAACTAGTCGAGAAATTTGGAAAAGGGAGAAAGGGTATTTTGAGAACGAATTGTCGCACTACGGTGCATGATCACTCGTTTTAAATTTTTTTGATAAAGTACAATCAATTTTATAAAATTTCAAAAAAAATTGCTGACTTTAAAATACTTACAAAAAAAAATATAACTAAAAATGAGTTATCCAATAAATAAAGGCTTTTGTGTAGAAAATTGTTAGATATCTAAGTGTTTGCCTTCACATGAGTTAGTGAATTTGTAAAGATGTATGGGAAGCAGCCCAAGGCTCATAATTTAAGACGTCGGCTCCAAAAATCCTTAAACGCTTGTGCGTTATGCACACCATAAAACACACGTGCGCGTGTCCGGATTTACACAAAATTTGTTTGTTTTTCATAACTGTTTTAAACATAAATGTGTGTCACTGTTTTGGATTATAGAGGTTAAAATATTATACACACATAAGGTGTCTTGTCAAATGGACGGTCTAGATTGGTTGAATCATTCCTTCACATGGTAAAAATGCAAACCCACACGGATTAGTTTACTGACAGGCTCTCCGGTTTAGGAACTAGAGATCCCAAGTTCAAATCCCCAGACTTATCTAATATATGATCTTTTTGGATGGGGTCATGCACTTGTTCCTATTAAGTGAGGTCGGGGGTTCCACTCACCAAAAAAAAATGGTAATTGGTTGTTGCAATAGTTGCAGAAAATCTTCCCCTTTTTCCTAATATAAATACTTTTGTTTATGGAATAAAAAAAAAATCCAAGCACTTAAACCCAGCTAATGTTGACCCAACTCAGCCTAATATATTGGGCACTATACAAAGACTGAACTCGGACCAATCATACGGATCCAAGTCCAGCCCAATAAATTCTAACGGGTTCGACGAGGTTTGGCTCGCTACTAAGCATTGTCAGTTCTTTCCCGCCTTGTTGTTTATAAATAAAGCCAACGATCAGCCATTTATCGCTCTCTCAATCAATCAGTCTCCTTCGTTTCTTTATTTTTCTTGATTCCAATCAGATCCTCGACACCAAACTTTCTCTTTCTCTCATCAGAGAAAGGAAAAAAGAGAGAAAGGAAAGAAAGGGAGAAGAAAGAGTATTGCATGGAGACCCTTCTTCTTGAGATCAACTTAATCTCTGCTCAGGGCCTCAAGCCCTCTTCTGCTAACCTGCGACGCTTCCAGACTTACGCGGTCGCCTGGGTCGAATCCGCTTCCAAGCTCCGCACTCGAATCGACCGGATCGGCGGCGAAAACCCTACCTGGAACGATAAGTTCATCTTCCGCGTCGACGCCGATTTCCTCTCCAATGACACCTCTGCCGTCTCCGTCGAGATCTATGCCGTCGGTTACCTTAAAGATCCTATCGTCGGTACCGTCCTTTTCCTCATCAGTAACTGTTTCTCCGGTGTGTTTTCCTCCGATGCAGGCATCGGCACTCCCTCATTCACCGCTCTTCAGATCCGCCGTCCCTCCGGTAGGTTTCACGGTGTTCTCAACATCGGTGCGATGGTGATTAAAGGATCGGCTTTCGCGTCCTTGACTGGAGTATCTGCGATCGGATACCGCGATCTGATGGGAGAGAATCACCGGCGTCATCGTCTCCGTGCGACGGACAAAAACCAGGCATATACCGGTGGAGATCCTTTAGAATTCTTTTGTGGAGGAGATTCCGGAGACTGTTCCGACGATGCGGATTCCACGACTTCATCTTCGTCGTCGACATCAACGGTGCTGAAGGACTGTAACTGGAGAAGAGAAATGGCGGGAAAAAAAGATTTGAAATCAGATGTCGGAGGATTGCTGTGTGGATTGGGGTTTCAGAGAAAGGTTCATCTCAGTCCATCGGATCAGAACTTTCAGGTATCGGACGCATCCGAAGAGAAGAAAAGTTGACGGACGGTCAAGATTCTTCATCTGAGGCGGTCGCTCAAATTCAGCTGATATCGACGAGCTCCAAGTTTAAACAACAGAGACGATGGACATTCGAGATCTTTCTGGTGTTTCCTGTACTCCCTGCACTGCCGTTACTGATCAGGTGCTTCTGCTACGCGCCAACTGTTTGTATGAATCAGTTAGTCGTTAGCTGTTTGTTACTTTGTCTTGTCTTGCTCAAGCCACGATTAGTTACACATAGTATAGTAGGTGTGTTGTAGGGGTATTTATGTACATCGATGTTTTGAACAGGGGCTTTTTGGTCATTCGATTTACGCTGTCACTACTGTTGCACCGTTTCATGTAAAGAATGCAATTGAGAGTATCCAAGTCTTCTTTTCAACGAGGAGGAGTAGGGGGTCTACAATGGTCCGGGCCGGGCCGAGACGCCCGTATTCTGGCTCATTTTCGTGTCATGCCTAAATTTTGACACCCAAGACACGGGTCCTTAGACTGTATTTGGCCCATTTTCTGCTTTTGGATAAGCACTCAATGGATAAGTGACTCAATGGAAACACTTAACCACAGCAGCAATAAGATGCTTACTTGAAGAAAATAGCGTTTGATAAATACATTTATTTAAGTGCTTATAAAAATTTAGAGATAAAATAGATATTATAAAAATATTACTAACGTTTAGAAATAGCTTTCCTCATAATTGATAGGAGAGGTTGCTCTCCGCAGCTTCTCCTTATAGGTAGCCGCCTTCTCCTACGCTTTGGGTGAACACTTATTCATTAGATGTTATCAAACACATTTTTAATTTTAATAAACTATAAGCTGAAATAAGCACTTATATAAGTTGGGCCAAGTGCAGCCATAATATAATTGGGCCATATTTAGCTTATGCTTCATCTTGTCTTGGGCAAGTTGGACAGTAAAACCCAAGCACAGTTTAGTATGTTGGCAACTTGTTACAATCCTATATGTTAAAGTGTTTAACCAAATGAATTTTTAAGTCGTGGGGCTTTTGGAACAATGGTACCAATTGTTATGTACCTAACCGTTGTTCCCAAAGTCCAATGACTTATAAAAACTCATTTGGTTAAGTACTTAACATATAAAATCATAACATTCCATCACGTTTTTATAGTCGACATTCACAGTAACCCACTTTATCAACATTGATATGATGGTAGCCATTTTTCTTTAGCAGCTCTACTCGCCCTTCAATATTCAATAACTTAGCACCATACTCAAACTGTCATATAAAGAATTTTAATCCAACGTATACGTCGCTTCTTTTATGCCAATTGTTCCAGGTTTAACTGTTGTTGTAAAAACCTTAAAACTTATTTGAATAAGCACTTTAACATGTTCGTAACACATGCGATACAACCTGTCATATACCTCGAGAGTTGTCCAAACATAGTACAGAAAAGTTATACTGGGAGGATACTATAGCCAAGTCAACGGTGATTGAGTGGATTGATGATAATGACAAAAAGATATATACGAACGAACAGAAAGAACATCCAAAGAACAGTAGAGAATCCGGTTCGGAATCGCACGCCCTCTGTTTGTGTGTTTGTGTCCCTGGCTCTCAATGACAATCTGGTTTAAGAGCTTGATCCGGGCTAAGAGAGCTCATAGAGTCATAGGCCCCTAGAGCCTGTTTGTCATTGTCTTTTCAATTGAAATTGAAAGGGGTTCGTCACACTCCAAAGCAAGTACAGGAAAGCCTAGTAGTAGTTACGAGGATGTGTATTTTTGTTTCTTTGCTGTTTGGCTCGCTATCCTTCGAAAGATGAGGGGGCACGATGGACGATGCAGAAAAACTGAAGCACGGAAAGACGATGCAGCAAACTACACAAAGCACAAAGGTTGATGAGATGAGATGGAGATCTCAGATAATCAAATCAGATCAGAATCTGGAAAAAAAGGCTTTGGCAAATCACGAAAATCATGATAGTACGATACGATTTGACCTGAGCTGACCTGACGCAATACGCCAATCTCATGTCTCCGGATGTTGCGCCGGTGTCTCCACCGTCTCTGGCTATAGTTAATGGCCTCGCTCCTCCTAGTTTTAACTCTTTGTTGTTTGATTTTATGATTTTTTTAAGCTGACAAATCCAAACATTAACTGTTGCCTGCTGTTAGTTGGTAAACGCTTCTACACTACTCTACTCTACGTACAAATCAATTGGGACTCGTAGCTCAGGTTAGAGCAGCTCCAATTGTTTTCCCCTACTTTCCTTCCTTTTAGGAGTAAGTGCAGTTCAAAAGAAGTACTCTTTAATGCATTTTTTTATATTTGTACTCAAATATTTTTAAGACTGTCAGATGAAAAAAGGTTTTAAAAAGATTTGATATTGAAAAATTATAGCCGATGAATTATAAGGAGAAGTTTAGGGATTTTTAAAATTTTTTTCAAATTTGAAAAAATTTTTAACTCTTCCCTAAATATAAAGAGGGTTTTAAGAACGATTGGTACATGTTTTGAGAAAAAAATTTCTCAAATTTGAATTTAGGTAAAAAACTAGGTAAGGACTGAAAATGCTCTTAGTGGGTGTATATTAGGATCAGATGTAGATTTTTGTTGTCTTTACTCTGGATCTCTCAAATTCAGACTGTAAGAGAGAATTGATAGTGGGTGGTTCGTATTCATTAGTCTCTGGATCAAGGAGAGAGATATGAGGGGTCCCATGAGATTTGTAGTACGATAAGGGTTATATAAGAGATTTGTCCCATATATCGAATAAGAGTATAAGTTATAATTTTAATTCGTTTTTTAGTATTGGAAACTTCTCTTTTATAGAATTAAGTTTTTTCGAATCATGTATATTTGTATGAATTGTTTGATTTTTGTTTTTATTGTATTTATTATTATTGCTTGATTTTTCACCAAAATACTGGAATGTATTGGAATTTTTTTTTCCATCACAATTACAAGCTGATAACTATAAAATCTCCTCTTAGTATGCCTAAGAATCTACATGTATACACGTTGTTGAAGTCATACTTCAACCCCCCCCCCCCACCCCGCTTTTTTTATTTTTAAGGGAAAGACCCTCTAGGCAGGAATAGCCATACAAAGCCATATAGGCACTCTAACAGTGGGAGGGAGGTTGGGCATAGACTCCGACCTGTATATTAGAAATTAGTTAAAAAATATATATATACAAAAGTCTCCCCTCCATATTGATTTTAAGTGTTTAAGAACAACTATGCTCTTTAGTATAAAATGATTTATTTGTACCTTTTTAAAATGGTAAGTAAATTATAAGCAATTTTTACACCCATTAATCAATAGTTATACCTACAAATATCATTGAAAATAATTGACTAATCAACATCAATTCATTAATTTTTGTATTTATTTTTATATCCATCTTTTTTAAAAGTATTTGATTGAGGGATTTATCATTTTTTTTTTTATTATTCTCTTAATCAAGCTATGATTATATATATATATATATATATATATACCATGCACGTGGTGAATATGGAAACCCCATCACGTGTTGGCCACTACTTTCCAATGAACTTTTGGTCTTTAAATATCTCAGCCTTTAGAAACCCCACCACCACCCAATATTACAACCACACAAACCCACCTTTTTCACATTCCAGCCCTTCACTTCCTTCTAATAATCCACCATTTGTTTCCCTTCTGCTAAGAAGACTTTGATGTATTTGCAGTACCTAAGGGTTGACATTCTCTTCAACAACTTAAAAACAAATATCTGCACACACCCATGGCATGATTCTTGAAATGATTTCAACTTTTTTTTTTTTTTACTTCAATTTATGATTTGTCTCTTTACCTACAACACCCTAATCTTGGACTTGCTGTTCCTATTCCTATTATATACATACACTTTCCATGTGTGAGTATATTAATGAATAGTGACTAAAGTGGGTTTTTTTTCATAACAAATAAAAAGCAAACATCCATATTAAGACAAGTTAATTGAAAGGATCTAATATGTTTGAGGACATAAATAAACTATTGTGAGTGAAGCATGACTTAGTGTGCACAAGATGGGTTGGCTGTAAAGAAATGCCTTAGTGGTCTTGCCACTGCTCATCACTGTTTACTTCTTTTTTAGTACAAACACTCTATAATGGCTAAGGGTGAAAAAATCAATGTGCCTTAGTTACTATCAAAGTTCTCTAATGAGTCATCAAATGTTGTTGAGATCCACATATGAGTAGGAATAGGATAATAACCACACCAAGAAAAAAAAATAAAAATAAATAATATATATATTTTGATATGTTCTATTCCATTGTTTGTCTTTTATCTTGGATTTTGGAGGTCCCTTTCCACCTTGTTATGTCTTGTATTAATATTTACACAAAAAATAATGTAGTGTAAATCCCCAGAGCCACTAAAATGTCTTATTAACGAGTTCAACTTGGTTTATTATGCTAATATCATCGCGTTAAATATAGTAAAAGTTTTAATGTCGGTGTCCCGACACTAGTACTTGATTACTATATGAATTAAGTTAGGCTGTCTTTACATTAATATATTTTAGTGTGTTATGTGTGCATGTAACTATGGTATCTTTGCACTAATATGCCAAAAAACAAAAAAAAGAAAATAATGACTCTTAAGAGGGGATTCATCCCTTTAACTATGCGATTTAATCAAAAACAAAAGTAAGAAAATAATGGTTCTTAAGAGGGGATTCACCCCCTTAACTATGCGATTCAGTCATTTGATTTGGTAATGGCCATAAAGTAAATGGCGAATAGAAAGGAATGAAAGGTTCGACCGTGTATATATAAACAGTTAATCTCGAGTAGAAGGTTCAATCACAACAATTATAGTAATGTTTCATCTGCATGTAGAAAATTCATCCAAAATCATTCCAGACCTAATGTTTGATTATTATAAGAAATTGTTTTAATTTTGCTTTGACAAATATGTAATTGTTTGAAAAACACAAGTTTTTTGAAATTTTGGTGACTATTTTCTTTAAAGCATCCTAATTAGAAATCTATGCTATAGGATAAGTATATAATTTTGTTTTAACTTTTTATTTTATTTTTTAAAATAATTGTTTTACAAGAATTTCCAAAAGTTAATATTTTACTATGTATCAATCAATTTGTAATAAAAGCAAATATACAACATCAATGTAGGAGGACAAGAGAAAAAAATTTCTTATGCTATGAAAGAGTATTTAATAAAATTAAATAACAAAAAATTTCTAAATTTTAACCTAGCTAGGTATGAAATATTGAATGCAACATTGATGATAAACGAGGAAGAACAAATTGAAAACAAAAAAAATGAGAGAATTTGAATGCAAAGAACTCTCATTATGGGGAGATAAAAAAAAAAAAAAAAAAAAAACCCAAAAGGTGAATTAAAAGAGTCAAAGAAATAGAAATGGGTTGATGAGCTAGACAGCATTATTTCCTTTATTTTTTTCCTTCTGAGTGAGGCCAAAATCCCATTGGCCTTCTCTCTTTATTAAAATGGAAATTAAAAGACCAAAAACAACTTCTCTTACCCCAAAGGATCCCAAAACAAATCTTAAATCAGAAACTCTCCCCCAAGTTTCAACTCAACAGCCCTATAATATAGAAACCGCTTTCCATTTCATTCCTTGCCTGTCGTTTTGGTTTTTTTGAAAACCACTATTTCGTCTCTCTCTCTCTCTCTCTGTGTGTGACCTAAGTGGGTCGCTATAGGCCTTTACTTCGCTAAATCTCTCAAGTTGATAAGAAATGCAGAGCGACCCATTTAATTTCTCTTTCCATTTTGCAATACCCTTTTGAAAATGATTATTGGGTTTGTTTTAACTCTCCGTTTCCTGGAGATTCTTTTCTGGGAAATTTAGAGGTTTTGGATAAATGTAGGAATACCCAGTTGGTTTGAAAAGGGCAAGGTGGGTTGCAAAGAGAAAAACGACGAAGCTCTTTTTTCCCGGCAAGGTATGTTCATCTGGAGTCTTTTTTTATTGTTTCAGGAACCTTTTTAGTTTTTATTGAATTTGGGTTATTTTATTTATTTTTATGAAGATCTCTTTTACTCCAGTCTGGGTATTTGTTCTTGATTTGTTACTATTATTTTTGATGAAGTGTAGTTATGATTTTTAATAGATGGGTCTCCATGGTTGAATCTTCTACCTAACGATTGTTTTTTTAACCTGTAGTAGGGTTTGCTGCTAATAAGATTAAGAAAGAGTGATTGTTGATTTTGCGAAGGAACTGGTGGTTGGTTTGGATTCAAACAAATCATTGTGTTCGTTTGAAACCAGGTGAAATGTATTTCGATTTTTTTCCCATTTTTTTTACAATTTTTTGGGTTTTTATTATTTAATGTTCCTTCTCAGTTTGGCACTAAACATCCCCATTTTCTGAGCTTGTGTTAGCGTTTGGGTATGCGTTTGGTATTTTAAATTTCCTGCATTTGATCTCTTTCTAAGATTCTCTTAGGCTTTTTGAATGTGATCGAGATATCTAGATGGGAGTTTTCTCTTATTTGCAATTTTCATTTCTCTATGTATTTTTTTTTTTGTTCTTGAGATCATGAAGATATGTCAAACCACAATTTCTTTCTGATGTAAAAATCAGAGAACCCAAATTATGGTTCTCTGATATTTCTTTGTTTGAATACTAATATGTTTCTTGTGATTCATGTTTCTAATATCACGTTAACCTGAATCACTTGAAGATAGAGTTGTTTAGATTTCAATCTTCATCCCTTTAAGAATGGTGTTTTTGTGTTACAATATTATTCACTCTAGTTCATATTATAAATGATTTAAATATATCTGATGGCCAGTTTCCTGTCAAACTCTTGATTCAAGTTTATTTTTAAGCCCTACTAGATGAATTTAATGAAGATCTCTCTCTGTTCTCTCTCTCTCTCTCTCTCTCTCTCTCTCTCTCTCTCTCTCTATATATATATATATATATATATAAATATAATTATATTGATAGTTTTTTCATTAATCTGAAACATCTGCAGGCATTGTCACCTCTGAGTTGATTTTTTTCTCTACTCAATCCTTTTTCCTAACAGTTTTTAATTAAATAGTCTCCAAAATTTGTTTGTGCTGTATGGGTTCCTCCCGTTTTTGTTTGAATACTAACTTTTGACATGTTTTGAGTTGATTTAAGTTCCATGGATTATGAACCAGATTTTTGGTAAACCCCCCTTAATCTGAGATTTTTTTTCTTCCTCGGTGATCCTAATGTTTTGATATGCTTATAAATTGATATAAAAGGAGCTACTTTCTCTCTCTACCTTAGTTTTGTCGCCTTCTTGTGTTCAGGATTCTTTACTTCGTTGATCATGGAGGGCGAACCATCATGGATTAGTCATCGCTTTGACGACATTAGAAGAGAGATTGGAGAATTTGATTCATTTTCAGAACTCAGTGATGAAGGCATTAAACAAAACACACTGGTTTCCATGGATCTAATCCTCCCTGATGACCTACTGGAACGGATCCTTTCCTATCTCCCTGTAGTGAGCATTTTCAGAGCGGGTTCCGTCTGTAAAAGATGGAATGAGATAGTGAATTCAAGAAGGTTCTTATGGAACTTCTCAAATGCGTTATCACAGAAACCATGGTACTTCATGTTCACCAGCTCTGATGATCCTATTGGTTATGCATATGATCCCATCGTTCGTAAATGGTATAGCTTTGAACTCCCCTGTCTCGAGACATCCAATTGGTTTATAGCTTCATCATGTGGATTGGTTTGCTTCATGGACAATCTCAGTAGGAGCGAGCTATACGTCTGTAACCCAATAACCAAAGACTGCAAGCGGCTTGAGGAGCCTCCGGGTTTGACGTGCTCCGATTACAGTGCTTTGGCTATCTCAGTGAATGGGATGTCTCACAATTATACCATTGCAGTCATCAAATCCAAGCAAGTCCCTGGTAATTTCTTCCAATGGGATCTCTCGATCCATGTTTATGATTCAGATAGGATGACATGGGTAACTTCTGTGACGGAGGTTTTGTCAGGATGGAGGGCCGGTGATGAGAGTGTGATTTGTGATGGGGTTCTGTACTTCTTGATTTACTCGACTGGAGGTGGAAGTCTTGAGAACCGCCATGGCCTGATCAAATATGATCTTTCTAACCTTGCGTCTCGTGATATGTTGATTAAGACTTTCATTCCGGTACCTTGCTCTCTCACGTGTGGCCGCCTGATGAATCTCAAGGATAAGCTAGTAATGGTAGGTGGGATTGGAAAACATGATCGTCTGGACATAATTAAGGGGATCGGTGTCTGGGTTCTGAAGGGGAAGGAGTGGTTAGAGATTTCCCGGATGCCCCACAAGTTTTTTCAAGGATTTGGGGAGTTTGATGATGTCTTTGCAAGCAGTGGTACCGATGATCTCGTTTACATCCAAAGCTATGGAGCTCCGGCTTTACTTGTGTTTGATATGAACCAGAAACAATGGAAGTGGTCACAGAAGTGCCCTGTGACGAAGCGGTTCCCCCTTCAGCTCTTCACCGGTTTTTGCTTCGAGCCCAGGCTTGAAGTTACACCGTAAAGTGACTTTACTTTTGAATGGATGTGATGCCACTGATAATTTTGCCAGAAGCTTCCTCCTTTTTTTATTTTTTTGGTAAAGCCAGAAGCTTCATCTTACTCTTCAGTTATTTTGAAATCCAAAGCCATTGGAAAATTTTATAGAAAATGTGCTAGCTGGTAAAGCCTCTGATTTATGAAAAAGGCAAATATCATTCTTTGCTTTCAGACAGGAATTTGTATATCTCTATCGTTGCTTATGAAATGACACTTGTTAACCTTACATAAAGTTATTTATCTGGATATTTAGGAGAGACTTATGAATCATCTTCCTTGCTGAAACTCTTGAGATTGCTTGATTGAATCTCCTGGGTTTTTTCATTTTCAAGATCCCAACCAATTTGGTTGTTTCTTACACATACAGCTGGGATCCTATCTCAATGTTCTTCAAATTTCTTGTATTTAGGGTTTCCCACAGCCCCAGATTCAAAAGTTTAGAGATGGGTGTTGCTTCTCTTCCTTGAGTACCTTTTTTGGCATGTTCTTGTGAAAAAATCAGGTCTTGTTGCATCAAAAAGAAATTATTGGGACCCTTTTGAGAATACTTGCATTGTTCTTTACAAGTTATGGGATTTGTGATTTGTTTTATTGTGTTCTTTAAGCACTTTTTTTCTTACAAAAAAAAAAATAAATAAATAAAGGTACTGGGTATTTGTGACATCATCAACATGACTTTGATGGATTTGGTTTTGTAAGGCATGATATTTATACCTAAGATCACTTGGGTTCCCTTTGAAATTCTAGTGTACCATTCTGTAGGTAAAGTGATCTCTTAAAGTTACCCTGTCAATGAAAAGGAAATAAGCAATGAACCATAACTGTCATAAAATGGTTCTACACATATTGGATGCATTGAAATTGTATTTTCCTATCCAAAGCTTCATATATTGGAAGAGACTTGAAGGACAACTTTTCCTTTGGGATTTTTTATTGATTTACTCGATAAATATTTAGAACGTGTTAATCATTTTTTTGTTACGTCATTTTTGTTTTTATAATTGAAATGAGGTGAAAACAGTTATTTTAGAAACTTGATCTGTTGTCTTTCAGAACAAATTAAAATACAATATTATCCCTAATTATATTTAAAAAATTTCTTAACACGCTTTACGATACACCCTTTCCTTTATAGTGTATATATATATACTTATATACTTAAATATAAACATTCTAAAATGGGCATTTGGGTAGCTTTGTCTTCCCTTCTTAATGTGAATTGGGATCCAAACTTAGAAATATGCCAAACCTAATCTTTCAAGGTCTCGTAAGAGAGTGATTACTTCCATTTTGCCCTTTTTCATATGGATGGGCATTAACATAAAGCTAAAGGGTAAAACAGTAAAACAAAATAGATTTCTCTTCAGAAAAAGACCTAAACCGTGTATGTTTTCTTATGCCTACATGGTTCCCGGAAGTTCAGCGAATTCGTTCATCAGAAGCTTCTGTTGGACATAGTTATAATCTGATTGACATGGAGACCCGCAAAATCCTGAATATTGAAACTGCATCAAGGAACCGAATCTCAGTTCATGAAGTCGGAGCGATTCCTTTCTTTCACGCAAATATGTATCTCCACCTTCAAATACAGCAGGTATATGTGCATGCAAATAGACTGAAAAAGTGTTTGGTCAATATATTAGATAATTGAGATCAAATTTAAATCCTTCGGACCGCTTTTCAATGAAGGTACAAGATGAAAACTCTATAAGCAGGCAAAGAAGAGCATCTCAGCTATCAAAACAGTCTAAAGATGATTTCTGCTCTCTTCTTGGAGATACCAATGACGCGAAATATCCCATCTACATGACAGGTAGTTAGTTCTCTGGACTCTGGAGGTTGATCCAGATGTTTTCTACTTGTCAATAATCTAAACAATGCTTTGGTAACCTTTCTCTAACTGCCAGAAGATTTCAGGTCCCACACTATACACTATATGCACAGCTGTGATTGATCTTGACGAACAAACAGTATCAATCATTGAAGGGAACCCAAAGATGGGAGAAATTTCTCATCTCTTTCCTATGACTTCAACAAAGTTCAAGATGCAGCAATAGAAGTTTGCCTACTTTGATTACTTTGTATTGATACTTTTTTCTGGTGTTCTCAAGCAGGCTCATAGAGGCCCAACATATGCCCGTCGACACACCGCATGGCAGCAACCTGCAAGTGTGGTCAAGCAAAGTCCATAAGAGGAGCTTGCAATGAATAGAAATTTGGATATGAACCTAAAGATGTTTGGGTGGTTACCTTTCCATGGATCTCATATTTCATGGGACCATCCAGCTCAGCTCCTAATCCCATTAATTTAGTCACTGTACTATTAATGTCAGTCACCGTGAAAGATAGAAGTAACGAGTATTCCTTCTGCACATGTTCACTGTGAACCTGGAGTTAGCAATAGATCAAAAAAAATTATGATGTCCATTCCTTGTACCTGACTAGAAAAAGTTATTTATATCAGGAGGAGGTAAAGATATCTTTCATTTAAGTATTCAATCTTTTCTTATTTCTAAAATAAAAGGTATGATCCTGAAGCTCTAACCGAAGCCCTACCCCCTACTGAGTCATTTCTATATTTCTCTAATCGAATTGAAATTCAACAATCCGAGTGGGAAGAAAAATAAAAGCAAAAGATTAAAAAAGGAAATGCAACAAGCTAACACCCCCATAGTCTTGCTTGGAAAATATGGATCATTAGGGAATTAACGACAAAATTATTTTGGTATTTCTACTATTTTACCAATGTGGAGTAGATGAGTAACACACCGGTACTGACAGTATGTTGAGTGATCACAGGCTTAAAATTTATGCCTCTACTTTTAAGAAACTTGAATATACCTTTCATTTTCAGAGATCC
The DNA here is from genome assembly GCA_031762675.1 of Pachysandra terminalis. NCBI lineage: Eukaryota > Viridiplantae > Streptophyta > Magnoliopsida > Buxales > Buxaceae > Pachysandra > Pachysandra terminalis. The sequence continues at coordinate 13,195,338 of JAUPMG010000020.1, forward strand.
AAGTAAGATTACAGCGAGAAATGGGGTTTCTTGGGGAGGGGAGGGGGCACGAAGGAGAGCCTTTAAAATATGCTCCTCAGGTTAACCAGGGGAATTAAAGTTCTCATGTGTTGCTGAGTCAGATTGTTCAAAACAATATAGATCGTCTATCGGAACGATCCAAGGATGAGAAGGAATGAGTCAGGTTCTTTTCTTTTCTTTTTTTCGTTTCCCCTTGACTCGTACTCGTCTTAGGTGCCATTTATGAAGGATGCCCCCCCCCCACCCCAAGAGCACACACATTCTTTTGTTGTTTGGCATTCAATTTGAATGGAGCTTTCTTTCGGAGTTCAGCATAAAGTATTTACTTTTATTTAGACCTTGGATACGGGAATCAGTTATAGAGACACACACACACACAAAGTGATCAGACCATGCAACTGAAGATCTTGTGACTCTAGACTTATAATCTGAGAGGGACATTTAGTTCTCATGTCCATATAGAAGTGTAGCAGCAGTGTTCATCAGCATTCAAGATTTTAAGGAAATTCACTTTGATACTTTGTGAAACAATGTTGTTGGCCTAGCATTCTGATGTAAGAAATCTTCTTGTTACGATCCTAAATATTAAGGGCTTAACCAAATAAGTTTCCATCCATCCTGGGGCTTTTGGAACAACGGTTAGGCCCGTAACAATTGGTATCAGAACAGGCATCACGTCACGGGTTCGAATCACAGAGGAGGCGACCTATAGGCTGGATTAAAATTCCTTGGTATTATGTATTGGCATGGTGCTAAGTCATTGAATATTGATAGGTGAATGGAGCTGCCAAAGAGAAAGGTTACCATCGGGTCAGTGTCGATGGAGTGGGCCGCCGTGGACGTCGGCTACGGAAGCATGGTTGAATGTTACGATCCTAAATGTCAAGGGCTTAACCAAATAAGCTTCCATCAGTCCTGAGGCTTTTGGAACAACAAGTAGGTCCGTAACACTTCCATGCTAAACAAAGCCAATACAAACTCTGCCGTCTCGACATTTTGACGAGCAACAGTTGTGCAATCCAATTGTGGATTGCAATGGCAACCATCTCACCCAGGATATCCCATTTCAGAATACTCTAGTCTCCATGACCTGTACCCTAAGGGGAGCCTTGACCACCCATTTCTGTTCAAGATTCATGGAAGCAAAGGGAGGTTTGTGATCTAATGGTGAAAACCCAAACATAGAAAAGCTATCAATCATATATTGTGAGGATCAAGTATCAAGTTATGTTGACTACTTTAAGATCATTCCTATAAGACAATTATTTTAAGATCATTCCTAGTCTCCATGACCTGTACCCTAAAGGGAGCCTTGATCACCCATTTCTGTTCAAGATTCATGGAAGCAAAGGGAGGTTTGTGATCTAATGGTGAAAAACCAAACATAGAAAAGCTATCAATCTTATATTGTGAGGATCAAGTATCAAGTTATGTTGACTACTTTAAGATCATTCCTATAAGACGATTACCATGAAACCCTAAATTTCTTTTCCTTTAACAGAATGAAAAGGAGTGACAATTAAATCAATGAACAAGAAAATGAAAACACAAAGGAGAGAGAGAGAGAGAGAGAGAGAGAGAGAGAGCGAAACCGAACCTGTTGGATTGCATGAGAGCAAGTTTCAGAGGACCGGATTGAAGTTCAGCCCATCGAAGAGTGCAGACATTGATGGTAAAATCCAACCCTTCGGAATAGAAACGAGCCGCTCGAGGGATGTCCTTGTGGAGCTGAAGAATCCACCTGAATGAAGCCATCAACTGTAAAGTAATCCTCTTCTTTGTTCCTCTTCTGCTCTCTGACTTGGTGTGTAAGAGAGAGAAGATCGGTTCGTTCTTCTTTGTCCTCAAGAAGCAGACTGAAAAGCCAAACGACGGCGGCGTCGCTCAGTGTTCCACTTATGCCTTCCCTTTAATTCTGGACTTGGCATGACGGCCCGGTCCGGATCGGTCCGGCCCGTCACGATTTGGGTCGTGTCAGACATGGCACGTCACAACACAAATACACAATAGGTCTTATCGCGCCATCTTGGACCTGGGGTCATGATCCACCGCACAGCCTAGGCACGGCTTGACATGATCACGATTCACTTTTTGCCCGGTTTATAAGCAAAGTACGAAATCCACTTGACACGATAATAATCATGTTCCATGTCGAATCAGGTCTAGAGCCCAAAAATTAGACATGGCACAGCACAAAGTACAGCCAGCAAGAAAAAATTCGTTCTGAGCCGACACATGAGCATGATTTGTAGATCTCTATAATGAGACCTCCATATTAGGCAGTGTAAATAGCTGGCCTACGTGGGACTCTCTCCCAATCATTAGGGAATGAGGAGATTGAGGCTTCGTTTGGCTGCATTCTCGATCAAGAACTCATTGTCATTTGGCTCCCATTTTCGGAACTCATTCCATGGCTTGGAACTCATTCCAAACCCTGGAATGAGTTTTGACAAAAAGTTGAGCATTTGGTTAGTCGAGATTGAATGAGTTTTCTCAAAATGAAAATGAAAAAATACACATGAATCCAAAATCACCACTGACTCCGTTTCTAAGATTTGAGAATGAGTTTTCCATTTTTGCGGTGGCAAACTTGTCAATAAAGAGATTGATGGCAAACTTGTAAATTTTTCTATTCCTTTAGCTCGACCCTAACTTTCCCCTCAGAAAGAAACTTGGGGTTTCTCTTTCTCTCAACATTTGTGGGAGACGCCATCGTCGTTGCAAAAATCTGCCAATTTGAACCTTTCAAGATTTAGGTATGTTCTCTCATTCTAATACTTTCTTTTGTTTGTTCTGTCTTTTCTAGATCAAGCATACCGTTTGTTATGTTTGGGTTTTGTTTTTTTTTTTTTTTTTTTTTTTTAACCTTTTTTGGGTTATTTATTTTGTTTCAAAAACATTTTAAAAACATATAGTCTAATGCTTTTATGATTTTTTTCCTGGTGTAAATGGGAATGAAATCAAAGGTTGAGGAGTAATCGAAGCTAATGGAGATGTTGGCTTTTGGATTTGGATACATGAGCTAGAACAGATGAGAAGCAATGGAGGAATGGATTGGTGACGGTGGAAGCTCTGGTAACAACGATGGCCTTGCCGGAAAAGGGGTCCACGGAAGAAAAGGCCCTTTGTGACTTTGATTTCTCTCTCGAAACCCCACCTCATAAGAGAGTAGTAAATGCCCATTTCTCTTCAGGTTCTCTGCAACATGTTCTCTGTTGCAGAGAACAAAGCTTCCCACAACAATAACGACGATTTTGGTTGCAGGGAAGTGAGTCAGGACATGAGTCCTGACCCAAGTTTCTTAAATCCGTTCTGTGATCCTGAATCATCCCCATAAGAGTAGTAAGAACCATCCAATTTGTTATATCTTAGTTATTCCTGAATTTTTACCTTATAAAAATTAGGATAATCTTGTACAAAGTTGTTTCATCTTGTATGATGACAAGGGTCTGCTTTGTTTGTTAATTGCCTTCATGATTATTTTTATCTGTACCATTTGCTTGTGAATTTTTTTTTTTTTTTTGCTAAAACTCATTTTAGTACATGTTAACCAAACATTCACTTTAGGTTAGAACTCATTTTATAACATGCTATCCAAACGCAATCAAGACCCCTTCAAAATGAGTTCCTGGAATGAGTTTCAGGAACTGGTTCCTGGTATGAGTTCTTGATCCAAAATGGGAGCCAAACGACACTGGATCAGGAACATACCAAAATAATCTATAATAAAAATAATGAATTTACAAGTTCAGCACTGCTCACTTTATTTATAAGTTTCCCACTGCAAAAACTCAAAACTCATTATTAAAATCTAAAATTAGGCTTGGAGGTGATTCTGTGATGTAAGGTATTTTCTCATTCTCATTTTGGGAGAACTCATTCTGCTTTTGCTAACCAAACAACCATTTATCTGTGAGAACTCATTAAACTGACTGGAACTCATTCCAAGTCATGACATGCATTCCCAAAATGACAGCCAAACGAGATATGAGTCTTTCTAAGAGTTGAATTGAGTTTTATATACGTAGAAGACTGCTCATCCCCTAATGCTTGATACATGAGATTCAATATTGAAAGACTCTCACTCTCTCTCTCTCTCTCTGGTTTGCTTCTAGGGGTTCCATACAATAGCCTTTAGTTGATTGAGTGTGAGCATCATTGTGTGATTCTAGTAATCACACATATACTAACGTGGGATTATTCCAATTCTTGATTGAGTTCTTCCACTGGAGATCCGGGTTTGTGTTTAGAGAGGGACGTGATCTAGTTCGAATAATCCTTCCACAACAGCCTATTGAGTTAAGAGTAGAACCTGGTGAGCTCCAATTGTAGAAACCCACTAGACCTGGCTTCAAATCTATTGACCATCGAAATTTGGGTTACCAGTTATTGGCGCACTCTCTGATGAGTTCAAGCCAACTGATTAAGTTAGTGTTTCTTCAAGGGTGTGTTCTTAATGTAAATTATCCATTGGCTCTGTGTAATCCAACTACTCATTTGCTATAACAGATCAAGTGATGCATTAAGGGACATGTACAATAAGAAATTGAGAAAAATTGAGTTTGAATCAGTGAAAAGATCTAAAAAAAACGTTTAACCTCTACAGAAGACGTAAGAGATTAGTCAAAATCGTCGTTGAATTACATATATAAATGTAAGACCCAGAATTACAGAACTTGGGATTTTAGATCTAAAAAGATATAAAAGATGAACATAGTAACTGAATCAACAACCGATTGCCTAATCTCCCATCAGCCTAAGATGAGCCTTTGGAAACTTTTACGCGGGCGTGCTGCCCCTCTAACCTTGCTTTGAGTAGCTTGGTCTTCAATGTGTTCTCCTTCAAATCCTTTGACCATTTTGAGGAAGATTCAGATATCTCATGATCCGGGGATGTTAATCTCGACATCCACCGTTTTACCGGACTAGCATGGCCTCTCCATGCAGAGCGACCGCATGAATCTTCCCTGCAGCTTTCATTTTCTGTTCGAACCTTCCCACCTTCCGATAACAAACATTCACTAGAAATTAAGTTATCAATCACTTGCTTCGATTTTGATTCACGGACCCAATCCTGTTTATTTCTTCTTTCATGAACTCCCTCTTGTGCAAACTCTTGGTTTTCAGACTCCTGGGAAATGCTTGTTTCAGCCTCATTCAAATGGGTTGACTCCAGGGAATGCCGACGTAAGCAAATCTCTCTCTTGGGATCATTTGGGAACAAGTTTTTGTTCTTTGAACTGCTAGATCGCTTTGCTAGGAGGAACGTCTCTATCTCAAAGCTTAACTTGTCCACCATTCTTTTCTTTTCAGTGAGATCACTTCGAGTTTCCAATAGCTTCATCTGCATCCGTTCATCGAGCCACGCATCAGATATATGGAGAATCAGCGGATCATAGTCATCACTGTCACCCTGATCCTTCTCGGACTTGTGATTTACTACTACCTTAGCAAACTCATCACAGAGCTCTTCCAGCAGTATTCGTTCTCTTCTCTCTATTTCGAGTTCTTTCTGACCATTAGAGAAGGTAGACTTCACCTCAGACAGCTCTCGAGCTAGCTTCCGGTGCAAGCTCTCCGACTGCTTTCTCAACTTCCTCTCATCATCTAGCTCATCCCTCACAGACTGAACTGCAGCTTTGATGCGGTTCCGCTCCTTGGTCTTCCTAACTAGTTTGTCCTCCGTGATTTGCTTCATCAGATCATCAATTTCCCGTCTGTCCACTTGCCGCTCTTGTAGCAACTCTTTGGTCCGTGCTCGCGTATGGTCTATCTCCATCTTCAGTGCTTTCACCAATGATATACTGGATGCATGCTGTTCTTCGAGGCTCCAGATCCTATTTACTATGTTTAGTAACTTTCCAGATGTTTTAAGGCTATAACCTGATTCCCCAATCCTTCCCTTAAAGTCCAAAGAACTAGTAGGAGTGGCTGCAGGTTTATATGGAGTCACCTGATAGGAACAAAATGACATGTAAAATCCTGAAGCCATGAGATTGATATTGTTGATCGGGATTTAGCAATAATAATAAACACAGTAAACCGAAGATCAAAACAATGCACACAAATACATGTGGCTCGGCAACGCCTACGTCCACGGGAGAAAGAAGTTTCCACTATGTTAAAAACAAATTACGGTTACAACTTATACTCTTACCCGATATAGAGGGCAAATCCCCAATATAACCTTACCTTACCGCAGGGGCGCCACCCCCCGCACCTCCCTCGCCCTATAGTTCTACCCGGTACCATCAAGTTACCTGCGATGAGGTCCACTTCACTCCGCCCCATGGGGCCCCTCAGGTCCCTCCCCTTTGGATCTAGAGACTAGTGAATATGAGCCACCCCGTATCTCTAACAAGTATACCTAGAATGAAATTGGTACATAATAGGGAGCAATTGAGGGAAAGGCCTAAAATAGGATGCAAAGAATTGAATAAAATATGGTAAAACTAGTATCATGTTTTCCTGTGGATACTGAATTTGAATTTGGGTTTGGGGCATGCTATCCTTCAAGTCTTCTGTCACATCCCAATCCCAGGGCACATCCTCCAAGGTAACCTTGGGATTCGAGTTGAGACTCTCACCACTCATCAGAGGTGGATATCCAAACACAATCCAGGACCCAAATATCAAGTATAAAATAACAGCGAGAAAAATTTAATAATAACACAACCCATCAATAACCCACACGGGTTAGCTCAACTGGCAGGCTCTCCAGCTCAGGAACTGGATGTCCTAGGTTTGAGTCCCCGGGCTTACTTGATATACGGCCCTTGTGGGCAGGGTCATATATCTGGGGTTTACCCTGTCCCCACTTACTGGGGTCGGGATTCCACATCACCCAAAAAAAAAAAAACACATAACATCAATTAACAGCAGAAGCAAATCATAATCATATAATATAAACCCAAGAAGAACATGTCTTAAAGAGAGAAAGAAAGGACTACCTCCAATGAACTACTATAACTTGCAGGAGATATGGGCTGTGGAGCATGCCCACTCATTTCAATTGACTGGTGGTGTTGCATTAGTGATGCCATAACATGCCTCCTCAAACTACTTGCACTCACTGACTGGTGTGAGAAACAAGTAGTAGTTAGTTTGCAAAGAAAAAATGTGCATTATAGACCACTTTACAGTTCCAAGGTGCCTCGAAAGATAACTATCATAACCATATATCATTTAAAAAAAAAAAGAACACATAACTATACCCAATTGATCAACATACGGACTACAGCTTGGGTGGGGCTTAGCATGACAGCTGCTCCAACAAAACACTTCTCATCCCTCTATGTATGAATCTTTTTCCAACTTGTTCATTTCACAGTCAAGTTTATTATCAGTTGAATGGCTCTGAGTTTTACTCATCTAAATGCCATTCCACCACCAAATTTGCCAAAGATGAGTAAATTTATCGCGGATTATAGATTCAGGAAAATGGTATTCATTCCCCTCAATAAGTATTCAACCAAAAGTTTTATCAGCAAGCTTAAATCAAATCAGAAATTGCAGAAATGAAGATAAAAGCTTTTAGGTGTTTAAAGGTCAAAATATCATATCAATTTAAGAAAAATTCTGGGTTTCATCAAGGGTAGAAGTACTGATGATCAAGGCCAAGAAAGCAAAATCACAACTACCAATACCCGCAAAGGTCTCCCCAATCTATTTAACAAAAAACTTTGTTAGAGATTTAATCAACAGTACAGGAATTAAATTTCTCACCAAAAACAATAATCAAATAATACATAAATGCACAAGTCAAGAAAATGAAGTTCTCTCTCATAACAGAAAACCATTACACACACATAAAGCATATATGGTTCTTCCACATTACAGAAGAAAAAAGCAAGTTACTATAATTTAAAATTCTTTAACAATTCTATCTTAAGAAAGGAGAAATAGCAGCAATTATGCTCCATGACTACATGTAGAACCATTTGAAAAATTACAAAAACAGAACTGATGATCCATAAAAGGATAAATAAATAACAAAATCAAGAAGAAACAAGCCAAAATCAACCTAAGAAGATTTCTCTGCAGAAGGTCAGAGAACAAAACAATTGAAAGTAAATGCAGACAACCCACCAAAAAAAAATATGGATGAAATTAAATTAAGCCCAAAAAAATAACATGAAATAGCAAATTACACAACACACAGATACCAGGATCAGAAAATAAGACAAATCAATCAAGACAATACCCCAGTAAGGAGAAAAAAAAAAGTCCCTTTGTTTTCTTCTCAAATATGAAGATAATCATAAAAATGATAAATCCAAATAAAAAAAAAAAAATCAACAAGAACACAGGACAAACAATCTGATGACAGAAGATTAAAAACCCAGATGAACCCTGAAGTAAAAAAACCCAAAAACAAAAAAAAAAAAGGAGAGAGAAAAGCTCAGCAACATCAAATAGCTCAGAAAACCAAACCAAGTGAATTCCTGTTCACATACCTGGTGAGGAGGGCGATAAAAATTAAAAACCCAGATGAACCCTGAAGTGACAGAACTCAAAAAAAAAAAAAAGAGAGAGAGAGAGAAAAGCTCATCAACATCAAATAGCTCAGAAAACCAAACCAAGTGAATTCCTGTTCAAATTACCTGCTCAGGTGGGCTAGGAGGAAAGTTGGGCAAATGGGTTTGAAGCTCAACATCGTTTTCCTTGTGGTATTGGTGGTGGTGGCGAAGCCTAACACCCCCTTTGCTCATTTTAGCAAGCAGGAGGTAATGCTGAATCTCCCAAAGGTTAGCAGCGAGCTGTCTAGCAGAGACAGTGTGGTGGTGTAATGCAGGAGGTTCTTTAATGGAGGAGGTATCCTGCGCACCCCCAAGTCTCCATGACCATGAGGGCACTGGAGTACATGTTCCCCCTCTTTTCGCCACCAAAAACCCGCCTTTCCACTTTTTTTCTGGAAATTCTTGCTTTTCTGCTCCACCTTTGTCTTCTCTTTCCTTCTCTCTCTTACACCACATAATTAATTAATTAATAATTAATATCTTTCTACTTTTTTCTCTTTTTTGCGGGTAAAATAAAATGTCTCGTGCTCTTGTGTTCTTCTTCTGTTTTTTTTTTTTTTTCGGTTCTTATGCTCTTATGTTCTTCTGAACGGAAAGATCTTTGTTCTCTCTCTCTGTAATACGTAAGAAAAGGGCAATGGTTTTTAAATTATGTACAGCTACAGTGCAGCCGAATATATTATTCATGCGGTTGAATACCGCCACGTTAGAACGCAATGACTTAGTGGGGTCCGCGATCAGGCCCCGAGAGCCCTTACCTCCTCTAGGTAGGGTGCACAATCATCCAACCTTTCTATTTTAGTAGGTGAGGGTATATATAATGCTACGAGTAACGGCTAGTTATGATTTTGTTAACCGTTATAACGGCCAAGTGTCTAGGATTTTGCGGGTCTTCGTCTCAGACCTCTAATCCACATACTCACGATATTCTCATAAGATTAATCTTTTATGAGACAAAAAATGACATCACTTATGCTTATGCTGTTACCACGTGGTGTAAGATCGACCATCCACATGATCGTTCCATACGAGGTATCTACACATCCCCCCGTCAGAGTGACTCTAGTCGGGATAAAAACAAGTCAATCACCTTTGCTAAGGATATTTACGTCTTTTCACATACAAAAATCTGAGGATTGTTAGTGTAGTTGTTCATTTAGTGTAGTTGGCGTTTTGATTGGAATGTGGCCCAGTCATTCGATCCTGGTCTTTGTCAAACAATCAATTTTCTGGGTAGAGAAAGCTCCAAGCTTAGCTGATTCTTTTCACCTGACCCATGGATAGATGATCCCCTCATGGGCAGTCCATGAATACCTCCTGGATGTATGGGAGTCCAATGGGATCGTGCTTGTTGGGCGTCCCAAAATTTAATCGGGTCATGCCATGCTTAATCTCAGGCCCCAGTCCGACCCGATTATTTATTACGCTGTGCCATGTCGGGCCCAGCCCGTGCTTTTGCCTACAATCTGTCTATTTACCCAGTCATGCCCGTGCCTTGCCTTGAGCTGGACCAGGCCAGCACGCACGCTCCGGCCCATTTGATGCCCAATGCAATTTGAACGTGCAGAAAAGCAATTGAATGAAATCCTCTGATATTTGCATGTAAACATGCCTGCGGCAATCATGTCATTGGTCCACGTGCCAAACATCACAATCGAGCTGTCCGGTCACTTTATATTCCGGTACCGGTTATGTTCATGGGTACGTGGAGCGATGCCGTCGGGATGATTTGAAACAAATGTCTAAAGCAATGGAGTGAAAAAATGATTTTCATATTACTTACAGGGAATTCTCCATGGGATGCCACAAGTTTCTTACAAGAACCATCACCAATAGATACAAGGGGAAGGGGGGAAAGAAAAAAAAAAAATTAAACTAAAATACAATTTACCAATTGTAAACATAAAAGTCTGGGTCCCCTGCTGGAAATACTTTGCAGAGAAATTCCTGAAATCGAACTGAATAAGCGGAGGGATTTACGGCTGAGATTGACCGAGAATCAAACTGGATTGATTTGTAAGCGTGCTCGATGCGCTTGAGCATGTTGTATCCCTGCAGAATGTCTATTACTCCTATAAATAGCTTAACATTGTAGATCTCCCTCGTCGCCGCTCTCAAATTTGATGATACACTACTAGTTCCACCACGTTTAGGGGTCCGAACGGCACGTGCCACCATTCTCCTCCCGAGCTTAACGCCAGGCCTGCAATTACAACAATGTCACTTTCACTTCCAAAACTTTTAAGGGATTATGGGAATCATAATGTTTAAACTCGGTATCAGGTCTGGGATCATCTAGGTCCAATACAAAACATGGCCCAATTTTTTATTTAAAAAAAAAACGTTTTGAAGGGCGCTGGATCTGATTCGTTCAAAACCGAGTCAAAGAATTTTTAATAAATTAGGAATAGGTTTGGGATCCCAACTCGTCCCGAGCCGATCCCGAGTTGGATCAGACAACCCGGACCGGGATTGGCCGATCCTTTACTCTGGAACCAATATAGTAAGTTATAAATAGCCTCATAAATGATGTCTTCTTTTTGTTCTTATTTCATAGGAATCAAAAATTATAACTTGGTCTATATAGTCAGTAACTCAATATTACAAGGATTTTAAAATATTAAAAGTTTTCGAAAAGTTTTCGAAGCCTGAGTTTTTTTTTTTTTTTGGTGTACGTGTGTGAGCGGTTCAGATAATTTAACAATGAGTCCCCGAGCTTATCATAGAGATCAACCATCTAATACTCCTGAACTATGGGAGTTTCTGTTTTCTCATCAAAGGATTCAACTTTTCATGGAAATGAAGAAAGGGTCTTTACCTGTAGGCCTGATCACAAATGTCGGCGAAAGTCAACTCCGGATCCATATGTTTGTTGGAAGGGTCAAAGGGGAGAAAGTTCTTTCCGGCGGAATCCCTGCCATCAAAAGATCCTCCTGCAGAACAAGAATGAAGGATGAATTTCGTTTAAGGTTCCAATTAATTATCAGTTGATAGATAGTTATAAGCATATTTAAATGGTAAGCAAGTAAACAATGTTCATATTATAAATAGAAACTACAATTTTGGCCTAAATATATCATCATACCCAAATACACGATTGTAAGAGACTTAAGGGTTTGATCATAATACTAACAAGGACTTCATTACCAAACACTGAAGTTATTCCATTAAGTACAACTACTTAATATAGAAACTAAAATTTTGGCGTAAATATATCATCAAAATCCGAATAAACGACCGTTGGCCATCAGACCAGGGTTTTAAATTTTATTTTCGCCAGGGGGGGCCGGTGAAATTTCACAGAAATATTGCCGCAATGGGGGAATATTACTGAAATATTGCCCCCCATATTTTGTGTCGCCAGACTAGAAAATGGCAACATTTCGCCAGCATGCCGGCGAAATTTAAAACCTTGCATCACACACTCCTAACAGTTATAAAGTTAGCTACAGTCTGACCCAATAATTTCTCAGGGTCAATAAACACAAACCCAGACCCTAATTAGGGCAGGATAAGTCACCTAATTGGATGAATATTGAAACTCCCAGTTACCAACATTTTAACCAAGACAAGAGTGAAAGAATAAATTGCAGGCACCTTTCAAAGTTGGTATTTATCGTAATATTATAATAAATCCCCAAGGATGTATAAACATAATTGGTCTAACTGGTGCATTTGACACACATCTTAGTAGGTTCTCATGCTACAGATATGATAAGAATTTTAGCCGGAGAAATTACCTCGATGTGGAACTTCAACATGTAATCCCAGCAAAAGACTGTAATCCATGATGCCTTCTGCTTCCAAAAATTCACAATCATATTTAATTTGCCTGTAAACACAAAGAAAAGAGCAATGCACTATCAAAAAGAGGAATTATGCGCCAGGGCAAAAGGGAAGAAAAATTAGCATCCTCCAAAACCTGTTGGATGATACAGGTCTCTACATTATCTCTCCTTTGGTTCTACTAGAACGATCTCTTACACGGTTACACCATGTATTTACCAAGTTGATCATCCAAGCCCAAGCGTCGAGTATTTGTGACCAGGGAATACTAATCCTTCAACATTATATATATATATATTGTCAAAAATAGATATATTAATAAGGCCTATGTTGCACAGGTACAGGTACAAGATTCAGAAGCTGATATGGGTACGGTGTGTCAGATTCAAAAAATTTGAATTCATGGACAAGGAGATATATATTTGAAAAATTTAGAAGAAAATATTTATATTCATATGTTTGAGCTAAAGAATAGTACCTTATAAGTTGCTTCATATACATAAAACAAGGGCTAGTTGAGCTTATTAATACTATGTTATGCATTTAGAATTTGCATATAATAAAGTAGGGGTGTCCAACTTGCCGGGCCGGCACGGTAAGAGTCGTGCCGGCCGGGCACATGGGCCCGTGCCATGCCAAAATTATTGGCCCATCAGGCCTGGCACGGCACGAAGCACCCCATCTGATACGGTTACATCATTCATTTGAAAGTGTCCAAGCAACATAGATCAAGACCGATTTCACATTTAAAAGGAAAAAAGGAAAAAGAAAAAAGCTCTCCCTTTTGCCTATATAAATGTGCTTAGACAGAAAGAATAGTAAGCTTACGTTAAGAGCCGGTGCCGAGTCAATGGATCAAGGTGGAAGGTGAAATCAAGATCCAAATCTTTGAATGTGGTGCTCTCACTAAGTCCAACTTTGCCAACGGTTCGGCCTTGTGACGATCCTTTGAGGTCAAAACGTTTATGGATATAAAGCTCAGACTGAAACAGATTCCTCATAACAACAAAGCAAACCTGTCCATAGAGCAATTGTTCAATCCCTTCTCTAGTAGGAGGATAAATACGGGCTAAAGCAAACTGAATTTAGTTTCAGTAGTAAAAAATAGTTTTGAGAAAGATACAAAGTGTATTTATAATTTACACTTGGAATAATTGTGTTTCCCATATTTATTGTTCACACATGGACACTATGGTAATTGTATTGACCAAGGACAATTCGGTCATTTAGGAAAGTCTGTTACCTGCTTTACGTGATTATCTTAAGTTTTTTATAATGGAAATATCCCAATCTACAATAGCTAACATTTAGCTACTGATATAATACTAATAATCTAAGCCCCAAAAATATTAAATGGTTAAGCATCAAATAGAAAAAAGAAATTATATATAAATAAATAAAAGCTTTAGCACGGATTATGGGAACATGCAAGAGCTGTATGGGTAGAAGGTACATTTTATATGTTTAAGTTTAATTGTTTGTCACATGGTTATTCAATTTCTTTGCCTTGGAAGCTTTCTACCTTAATACCTCCAACGGGCCTCACAGCATGAAGTCCATAAAACTTGGTCAACAATGAAGAATCATATTTTTTGACATGACGATAATAGTTTGGGAGCATTTCCAAAAGTACCTACATGCAAAGAAAACAATAAAGAGACACTTAGTATCAATGACCCCATGATATGGAAGTATAAGAAGACTGTACAATCTTAATCAATTTAATATTGTGACTCAAAAGCTAAAAATAATCTTCGCAAGACAAAAATTCTATATGGAATCTGATTGCAGATAGCAAGATACACGATATTAAACCCACACGGGTTAGCTCAACTGGCAGGCTCTCCAACTCGGGCACTGGAGGTCCAAGGTTCGAGTCCCCGGACCTACCTGATATATGGTCCTTGTGGGTGGGGTCATGTATCTAGGGTTTACCCTGTCCCCACTAAGTGGGGTCGGGGTTCCAAGTAACCAAAAAAAAAAACAAAACAAAACAAAAAAACTGCCATAAGAAAGCTTTAAATTCCTGAAGGGTATAAACAAAACTCCAGAAAGGCCAGCCCATAAAAACCACATCTTCAGTTAATGCATGCGTCTACACATCCTCTACATCAAATTCATCCGCGTCCTCTCCAGCCTTTGCTCGTGATAGAAACAATCAGTGACGACATACACCCGTTGATAACCTGATGAAACCATAATCCATCTGGGATTGGAGGCCCATCGGTTAAAAACAAGCATATTAGATTCAAAAACAAGATACAAAACTAAAGAATGATCTCTATGGCAAAGAAGCCTAACAAGATTGTAAACTGCCATTGCTAAAATGAGTGTCCCATCTCGAGAAACTAATATGTGTCTTATTTCTCCAAATAAGAGAACATTCTATAGCATCATAAATCTGTTTGAAGTACTCCAATCATCAAGATTCCATAAAAGACAGATAATGCATACATGTGATCACCACCATAGTATCAAGCGCTCCAAGGGCACAATTCAAAAATCAATGTCCAATTCCTGTTCTCACTCCACTTGTTGGTTACTTAAGATCTTGCCCCTGAATATGCACCACCTTTGTGCTTGTAACTAATTCTGGGAACTCACCAGTTCCGAATATGAATTTAACTATAACAAGTTTCATTGGCATGTGATCAATAATGAAAAACCAATGTCCAAATGCATGAACTAACACATCCCAGGTTCGAGTCCCCGGGCTTACCTGATATATGGTTCTTGTGGGTGGGGTCATGTATCCGGGATTTAACCTATCCCCCACTAAGTGGGGTCGGGGGTTCCACGTCACAAAAAAAAAAAAAGAAAAGAAAAGAAAAGATACTTTTGACTTTATTTTGTGATGGTTTTAGGATTAGGCACATTAATAACAGCAGAAAGATTTTCATGTTACCTTCATTTCAGATTTCCGCAGTGTCTTTACAATGAAACGATCATCCCTGGACAAATAAAGTAGGCAGCCACTCTTTCCTGGTGAAGATATCTCCCTCAGTGTTTCGTGGCCACAAACTGAAAGCATGTAGTCAGCATAATCAATACTGTCGAGCTCTTGAAGATGCCTGAAAATGAGTAAGTGAAAGCAATCGTTTATTACGATATTTCTAAATATTAGACCTTTCAACAAGTAAATAAATATCAAAAGCTCAAAAAACTGTTGTGATACACCAATTTGAAGCAATCGAAATAAATGGTAGAAATCTCTTAGTTACGTAAAAATGCGAATGGAAATTATTTTATTATTTTTATTTGATTGATCAGTAAACTGAATTCATTTATAAGGGAAAAAGGAAAAGAAAAAGAATTTGTTTATTAGAAAGATTAAAGGTTGACTTTTACTCCCAACTTATTTGCTCTAGTGTTTCATCCAAAATAGCTCTTTTATTTGGTCATATATGTTCAGAAATGGACTCAATACCAATTGTAATTGCCTTACTGGTAAAGCAACTAACCTTTTATGCGACATTCAACAAATGACCTTATGCCATTTGTGTGTTTTATAATTAGTAGGTCGAAAGTCATTATCGTCACACTAATTGGTTGTGTAAATTACACTAGGTTTTCATTAGCCTAGAATACCACTGTTCTCTATTAACTCCATAACTTCAATTGGATTTTTTTTAGAGCACTTATATCAAAAAATAATTTAAAAATAAAAAATAAAAATAGAACGCCAAGAACCAACGTCCACATGTAAAGGATAACCATATATATATATATATATATATATATATATATATATATATATATATTGTATATATAGATTATATATAGATAGAGAGAACCTGAAATATTTTGTAGAG
>JAUPMG010000020.1:13211575-13227751 GCA_031762675.1 Pachysandra terminalis
GTCTGTTAGTTTGTTTAGGATTAGTCTATTAGTTTGTTTAGGATTCTTCTTTCTAGTTTATCATCTTTAGTTGGATTAGTTGATTTATCACAATAGGATTGTCAATTTTTTTAGGAAACGTATGGTGGTAGGAGAGTACTTCTTCTTCTTTATATGTAGCTCTTTTAGATCAAGGGGAACAAACAAATTTATTCAAGTCTTTAAGGAGGACGGTTCCCTCGAAGAACCAATAATTTCGTTCTGGATTTACAGGTTCAATTAGTCTGAATTTGTGAGTTCTTAACAGAAGGAATCATCTGAAATCAACAAAAAGTATAGCCTCAATTTCATAGTTTCAAACCAAAAAGAAACCCTAATTGAACAAAACTCGAGAAATACTTATTATTACAAGATATTATGAAAATAATTAGAAAAAAAAAACAAAAATTGCTAACCATTTTCCTTCTTGATCTCCTCTCTCCTCCTCTTCCGATTCTTCGCCCAATCAGAAAGACTGTTACAGCCCTCGCCATCAGACTTGCTCTCCGGCAATCCCGCCATGATCTCGATCCGAAGAACCCGATCGGAGAAATTGCTGTCGTTGAAAGCGAATCCAAAATCTCCATCAGATGAAACCCCACGCCAGGCACCAGGAGACAAGTAGGAGTCCATGATCGTTCGTGGATCGAAAAGATCCGCGTTCGATTCTTTCATTCTCCTCTCTTCAGCAACCCTCGAAGTATCACCACCACCACCAACAAAGGGAACAGCAGAAACAGAAGTAGAGGAAGAAAACACAGGCAATCGGAACGGAACAACAGAGAAAACCCTAGGAGAGTTGCAGAAATGGAGAAAACCCCCGTTTCTTTGGTTTCGCTATTTTCTTATTTAGACTCCGTGAGGCTGACAAGTGACGCCTATGTTTTAAAGTGGTCCAAAGCGTTAATTAGGCAAGGAAAAAAAAAATGATATTTAATATTTTAATATGAAAAACAATTATAGAGAAAAATGATATTTAATATTTTAATATGAAAAACAAAACTGACCTAGGCATTCAGGGGTGCAACTTGGGTGGGCTAAACCTGAAAACCGATTTATCCAAACCGATTTTTGGGTTTTTAGACATTAGGTTCAGTTTTGATTTTATAGTTTGGATTGGGTTTTTAGACATTTGGTTCAGTTTTGGTTTTAAATTATAAAATCAAATTGAATCGGTTTTTTGATTTTGGGTTGACATATTCGTTAAACAAAACCGAACCATGTCAAACCAATTTAAACCGAATTATAATATATAGGGGTGTACCTTGGGTCGGTTAAACCCAAAAATCGATTAACCCATACCGATTTTAGTTTGGTTTGGATTGGGTTTTTAGACATTTGCTTCAATTAAGGTTTTAAAATTATAAAACTGAATCGAATCGGTTTCATTTTGGGTTGACATATTTGGTAAACAAAACTGAACCAAAACCCAACTAAACCAAACTGAATTATAATATATATATACTTCTTAAAAAAAAATTTACTAACCCAACCCAAACCCAACCGAATTCCCAATTTGTATTGGGCTGACTTGGGTTTAGGGTTTTCCATTTCAATTCAGTTCAATTTTCGAGTTAGGTAATTCAGTTTTCAATTCAGTTCGACTCGATTTTGGATCAACCATCACTAAATTCGGTTCGGTTTTGAGTTAATGCCAACCCAAACCGAACCGAATTGCACCCGCTAAAACTTAAGATTCATGCCCTACCCAAACTAGAACAACTTGTGGTGTAGCACTTCCAAGTAACAACAAGAACGGCCAATCCTAGATTTCTAAGTCTCAATCCAAGAGTCAATTTCACAATCCTATGGTCACCAACCGACGGTGTTAAACGATTTAGATCACTGGATATATGCAATTACAACTTGTGTAGAGTAGTAGATAAGACTCCTGACTAACGCTGTCTCTTCCATTCAAGTTCAAGCTCAAGCTCAAGTGTGGAAGGAAAGATGGTTGAGATGTTTGAAGTGGGACCTTGTGAAAGCTCCTACCAGATGGGCTTCCTCATAGGCCAGAGGTTCTCCAAATTGATAAGGAGCAGGTTAGCCACAGACCTCATTCTTCAGCAGCAGCTCCTCCCCTTTGCACACACCCCTGAATCTCAGTCCCTCATCAGAGCCCTCTCCAGCACCAACAGTGACAAGTTTCCGAACTACTGGGACGAGCTCGTGGGGACTGCAGCAGGGAGCGGCGTGCCTCTTCTAAACGTAATTGCCGCTTATCCTTGATGTATTATCTCCATTCATATGTGTGTTTCTGTGCTTTTAGTCTGAGTAGTTCATTTGCAGATAATACTACTGAATTTCAGAAAGGAACTACTCCCTTTTCTTCCAAAGATGGCAGCAATAATCCCAAACGCCGATGAGCCGGATGATTGTTCTGATGTTCTGGTTGTGAGTGATTCCATGGCCATTGCAGCGCACAATGAGGATGCCAACGTCGCTTTAATCGGCCATACGTAAGCTCTAATTCATCCCAAGTCAATCCCATTCCATGGCTAACCAAGTCAAGTTGTATCTTTTAACTCGGAAGAGCTTTCGATGCATGGCCTGATACAAATATACACAAATCAATAGATAGCATTTTTCAAGTGTAACATACATATTTGGGGTTATGCAGCTATCTGATTAAGGCGACACTGTCAAATGGACCATCTTTCACTGCTTACACATATGCAGGAGAGCTCCCAAGCTGTGCATTTGGATTCAACAGTAATGGAATGGTAAATATCTATTCTTGGTTATAAATCCACAGGCTGGTTAACAGAAATCATGAGAGAGGTTTGTAATCCGACCCTAGGTAGGTTCAACCTAGGAGAAATCTGTTAAATAACCACTTGCGATTAGAGAACGGCACAACAATGTATCAACTGGTTCAACACCCTCCTGCACGCGCCGGCTCCACACGGGAACAACGCATCCGTAGGAGAACACAGGGCACAAAGGCAAACACACAAACACATACCTCCAGGATTCGAACACTCAACCTCCCATTATGATACCATGCTAAATAACCACTTACTCTAAAAGCTTAAGCTGTTAGAGAACGGCACAACAATGTATATCAAATGGTTCAACAAAATCCTTGATTAAAATCAACATGATCAGATGATTAAAACAATCTCATTAATGGTGATGTTCACTGAACATCTTATCAGTCTAGTAATGGGTTTCACTGCAGAAATCTCCTCCATGAACCCATCATGTGATGTTAAACAGTAAAAAGGCTCAAAACCAGAAGAATCTCCATTCCTGCTAATATGTTTCTTCAGGCATTTACTCTCAATTCTGTGCCTCCATCTAAAGAGGAGATCATGGCTGGTGGCATTGGACGGAACTTTATATCTCGGGACCTACTTGAAGCATCGAGTCTTGATGATGCATTAAGGGTACAAGCTTGGACACTTCTTCATTTTCTTCAAGTTTAAATTCATACCCAAGTGGGATTTTATTCAGAAATTACAGGATGTTTTTGCAGCTTTTCTTATTATGTTTTAGAATTTTATATATATTTTTTATTTGGGTGAATTAATTGTATATTAAAACCTCATGTCAGAAACAACCCCATTTCTGATTATTATTTGAAGAAAAGAAAATTAAATAAACAATATGGGGTTACTTCTGAAATTGTTGAACTGATTGATCTGTGCTGTTCTTCTGTTAGGTAGGTTCTTTCCCTTACCCTTCTATTTTTTTTTTTTTTTTTGGTCGAAACAAACCCCATTCGATTCTTCGTAGACATAGGATGAACATATAAATTGGCAAAAGGACAACTATAATAGACATGGCATACCCTTGTAGCATAAGAAGTTTGTTTTGGGACAAGGAGCAAGAAATTTGTATTCTCTGAATAGGAACCTTGGTTTTAATATCTAATTTTTCTTTTCAATGGAAGATTAGTTGTTTGATGATATGCATGTGAAATTAGTCTTTGACTGTAGTTAATCAAATGAAATTGTAGTTTACACCATGTGCTTTGTTTGAAGCTAGAATTGTATCTATAATATCTAACTGTCTATGATTTAGAACTGTTGAACCAATTGATATACATTGTTGTCCCATTCTCTAAGAGCATAAGGTTTTAGAGTAAGTGATTCTCATCATGGTATCAGAGCGGGAGGTCGAGTGTTCGAATTCCGGGGGTATGTGTTTGTGTGTTTGTTCTCCCACGGATGTGTTGTTCCCGCACGTGCGGGAGGGTGTTTAACCATTTGATGTACATTGTTGTGCCGTTCTCTAAAAGCTTAAGATTTTAGAGTAAGTGGTTCATAACAAGAACACCAATTAACAGACAAATTATCCTTTTGGGAAAGTCAATTGTGTAAAGAAGACCATGTTCAAGATGAGTGATAACAGATATTTTGTGACAGGCTTAGACACTTTGGTACAAGTTAGATTCTGAAATTAAACGTCTGAAGATTTTTTATTTTTTGGTAAAAAATATCTGAAGATTTAGTGGAAGTCCAATGCATCTTGATGCTTTTAGCTACCAGACAGGAAAAACTGTTCAATTTGGTATTCTTTTTTTTTTTTCTGGAAACTGTCATTTTCTCAAGGCACTTGCAACTTGACTGTTTGGATTGTAACCATTAAATATCTTATATGTTATGCTTGTGAATTGCAGCTCATAGTTATATATTAGGATAGGGAAACTACAATTTAGCTAAATTCCCCTGTTGCTTTAGTTTGATATGGGGTATCTAATGGAGGAAGAAGCTATTGTTGTTCCCAATTTGAGGAATAAGATAGTGTCCAGGAAGATTTTTAGTGAACTTAGTTTCAGTTTAATTCCAGATACTGCTGTTTTTATTCATCTAGATGGAGATGGAGTTGTGAATATACCCCAAGGAGTGGTTAAGAGTGATGGGGCACACGTGTTTCCTTATCAAGAACCGCGGCTTCAAGGTAATAGAGCAGGGGAAGGCGGATATACACGACCCTCTATTGCCACCTGCATGTTTGATTACCTTGAGAATTGTCTCCTTGGATATGGCCATAACAAAGTGGAAGATGAGGAGCTTTGTGAGAGGAAGATTGTGATGATTCAGAAGCATAGAATTGGAAAGACGAAATATAAGAGTGAGAGATACATATGGAGTAGTTTGGTTCTTAATGTTCAAGATTGGAAAAGATGGTTAACTTGGCGCGAGAGGATTTCTATTCCCGAAACCGTATGCCGGTATTACGAGCGTCTACTTCATTGGTTACAGCTTGATCGTGGCATTATTGGGTTTGGAGACGGCAAATTCTTATTTGGGTGGTACAAAGAAGGCTTCATTTCTAGGTATTTGGAGGCGAAAGCTCGGATTTGTAATCAAGTTCAAGATGTTTCAAGCCTTTTGGAACTTAAATTACCAGTTTTGCAAAGTGGCGATCGAGATAAGCCTAAAGGGCTGGGAGAAGTGGTATGCAAGGGGGGGCACATGAATTATGATTCAGTGCATGCTCTGCAGCTTGGACTCAGGTTCCACCCTATACCATTATGCCTCCATTATTGTCATCTATTCCTCACTTGAAATTTGAGATTTGATGAAAAAAAGAATTGTGAAAAACTTTTCTATTTTCATGCTTGTCTAAGTGGGTATATGGTAAGGTTCTATTATGGTTATTTCAAGAGTATTATTAATGTTTATGTTCACATCCCATATGTTAACCCTTAAACAGCAGCTTTTAATAACTTCGATCCTTGTTATATAACAGCACCTACAGCCTACAGTGTCATTTGAGGATCTTATAACATTAAATATATTTATATATTTATATATATATATATATATTTTATGCTTTTTAGTCCAGATATGCAATATAATATTCTTATAAATGAATTTCAGTTCGTTAATATAATATTTTTAGTCCAGATAACAGCACCTACAGCCTACAGTGTCATTTGAGGATCTTATAACATTAAATATATATATATTATGCTTTTTAGTCCAGATATGCAATATAATATTCTAATTAATGAATTTCAGTTCGTTGATGGTTATTCATTTAAATCAAATGTGCATTACAATATGTTAATATAATGAATTCATCATATTTATGGCATCATCTTGTATTATTATTATATATATATTTTTTTAATTTGTATATTCCCTGTAGGCATTTTTCTGGGCAGTACATGGCACTACCAAGCAAGGAGCTTTCATCTCTTGACTTCAGATCAACTAAAAGTACGTGGATACGGATTCCGAAACATGGTCTTAGACGTCTGCCTCCAGGCACAATTACTGAATTTGAATGGAAAGATTACTGTCCAGCAGTTTTCAGGTTATCTCTCTCTCTCTCTCTATATATATATATATATGTGTGTGTGTGTGTATGTATGTATATATAATATATATGGTTATCCTTTACATGTGGATGTTGGTTCTTGGCGTTCTATTTTTTAAAAAAAAATTAAATTTTGATATAATTACTGTAAAAAAATCCAATTGAAGTTATGGAGTTAATAGAGAGCAGTGGTATTTTACGCTAATGAAAGCCTAGTGTAATTTACACAACCAATTAGTATGACGATAATGGCTTTCGACCTACTAAATATAAAACACACAAATGGCATAAGGTCATTTGTTGAAAGTCGCATAAAAGGTTA
The DNA here is from genome assembly GCA_031762675.1 of Pachysandra terminalis. Classification (NCBI taxonomy): domain Eukaryota; kingdom Viridiplantae; phylum Streptophyta; class Magnoliopsida; order Buxales; family Buxaceae; genus Pachysandra; species Pachysandra terminalis. The sequence goes on from JAUPMG010000020.1 coordinate 13,218,189, forward strand.
GTTGCTTTACCAGTAAGGCAATTAAAATTGGTATTGAGTCCATTTCTGAACATATATGACCAAATAAAAGAACTATTTTGGATGAAACACTAAAGCAAATAAGTTGGGAGTAAAACTCAACCTTTAATCTTTTTAATAAACAACTTCTTCTTTTCCTTTTCCCTTATAAATGAATTCAGTTTACTGATCAATCAAATAAAAAAATAAAAAAATAATTTCCATTCACATTTTTTTTTATCGGTAAAAAAGAGAATATGTATATTAATATGAAAGAGTAATATATGTATGTATATGTAGATACAAAAAGCCTGCTCCCCCCCAATAAAGTACACAAAGTGTATACAACAGAAGAGAGTAGGGGCAGTGATAAGGAAAGAAACAATAGCCTAAAAGATCTCTACCATTCACATTTTTATGTAACTAAGAGATTTCTACCATTTATTTCGATTGCTTCAAATTGTTGTCTAACAACAGTTTTTTGAGCTTTTGATATTTATTTGAAAGGTCTAATATTTAGAAATATCGTAATAAACGATTGCTTTCACGTACTCATTTTCAGGCATCTTCAAGAGCTCGACAGTATTGATTATGCTGACTACATGCTTTCAGTTTGTGGCCACGAAACACTGAGGGAGATATCTTCACCAGGAAAGAGTGGCTGCCTACTTTACTTGTCCAGGGATGATCGTTTCATTGTAAAAACACTGCGGAAATCTGAAATGAAGGTAGCGTGAAAATCTTTCTGCTGTTATTAATGTGCCTAAACCCAAAACCATCACAAAATAAAATCACAAGTATCTTTTCTTTTTCTTTTTCTTTTTTTGGTGACATGGAACCCCTGACCCCACTTAGTGGGGGACAGGGTAAACCCTGAATACATGACTCCACCCACAAGAACCATATATCAGTTAAGCCTGGGAACTTGAACATGGGATGTGTTAGTTCATGCATTTGGACATTGGTTTTTCATTATTGATCACATGCCAATGAAGCTTGTTAAAGTTAAATTCATATTCGGAACTGGTGAGTTTCCAGAATTAGTTACAAGCACAAAGGTGGTGCATATTCAGGGGCAAAGTAGCCAACAAGTGGAGTGAGAACAGGAATTGGACATTGATTTTTGAAATGTGCCCTTGTAGTACTTGATACTATGGTGGTGGTCACAGGTATGCGTTGTCTGTCTTTTATGGAATCTTGATGATCGGAGTACTTAAAACAGATTTATGATGCAATAGAACGTTCTCTTATTTGGAGATATAAGACACATGTTAGTTTCTGGAGATGGGATATTCATTTTAGCATGAGCAGTTTACAATCTTGTTAGGCTTCTTTGCCATAGAGATCATTCTTTAGTTTCGTATCTTGTTTTTGAATCTAACATGCTTGTTTTTAACCGATGGGCCTCCAATCCCAGATGGATTATGGTTTCATCAGGTTATCAACGGGTGTATAACGTCACTGATTGTTTCTATCACGAGCAAAGGCTGGAAAGTACACGGATGAATTTGGTGCAGAGGATGTGTAGATACATGCATTAGCTGAAGATGTGGCTTTTTTCTGGAGTTTTGTTCATACCCTTCTTCAGGAATTTAAAGATTTCTTATGGCAGTTTTTTTTTCTTTTTTTTGTGACTTGGAACCCCCGACCCCACTTAGTGGGGACAGGGTAAACGCCGGGTACATGACCCCACCCACAAGGACCATATATCAGGTAAGTCTGGGGACTCGAACCTGGGAAACAGTTCCTGGTCTGGAGAGCCTGCCAGTTGAGCTAACCTGTGTGGGTTTAATATTTGTGTATCTTGCTATCTGCAATCAGATTCCTTACAGAATTTATGTCTTTCAAAGATTATTTGTAGCTTTTGAGTCACGATATTAAATTGATTAAGATTGTACAGTCTTCTTATGCTTCCATATCATGGGATTATTGATACTAAGTCTCTTTATTGTTTTCTTTGCATATAGGTATTTTTGGAAATGCTCCCAAACTATTATCGTCACGTCAAAAAATACGTTTCTTCATTGTTGACCAAGTTTTATGGACTTCATGCTGTGAGGCCCGTTGGAGGTATTAAGGTAGAAAGCTTCCCAAGGCATAGAAATTGAATAACCTTGTGGCAAACAATTAAACTTAAACGTATAAAATGTACCTACCACCCATACAGCTCTTGCATGTTCCCATAATCCATTCTAAAGCTTTTATTTATTTATTATTTATATATATATAATATATAATTTTTTTTTTCTATTTGATGCTTTACCATTTAGTATTTTTGGGGCTTGGATTATTAGTATTGTATCTTTTTAAGTGTTTTTTTGAAAATCAGTAGCTAAATGTTAGCTATTGTAGGTTGGGATATTTCCATTATAAAAAAATTAAGATAATCACATAAAGCATGTAACAGACTTTCCTAAATGACTGAATTGTCCCTGGTCACAATACAATTACCATAGTATTCTTGTGTGAACAATAAATATGGGAAACACAATTATTCCAAGTGTGAATTATAAATACACTTTGTATCTCTCTCAAAACTATTTTTTACTACTGAAACTAAATTCAGTTTTGCTTTAGTCCCTCTTTATCCTCCTACTAGAAAAGGGATTGAACAATTTCTCTATGGACAGGTTTACTTTGTTGTTATGAGCAATTTATTTCAGTCTGAGCTTTACATCCATAAACGTTTTGACCTCAAAGGATCATCACAAGGCCGAACCATTGGCAAAGCTGGACGTAGTGAGAGCACCACATTCAAAGATTTGGATCTTGATTTTTCCTTCCACCTTGATCCATTGACACGGCACCGGCTCTTAACGTAAGCTTACTATTCTCTCTCTTCTCTCTAAGCACATTTATATAAACAAAAGGGAGAGTTTTTTTCTTTTCTCCTTTTAAATGTGAAATCGATCTTGATCTATGTTGCATGGACACTTTCGAATGAATGATGTAACCGTATCAGATGCGTATCGGCTTGACACTCCATGGATTTTTGTACAACACTAAATTTCTATTTCTTTATGTTTACATCACCAATTAACATTAACAGAGAGCACATATTATGTGATTTATTATAGGGGTGTACAACTGGCCGGGCCCTAGCGGACTGGCCTGGCCCGGCACGATTGAGTCATGCCATGCCCGGGCATGGACAATTTATTAGCCATGTCGTGGCGTGCCTGGGGTTCAAGGCCCACAACCTGGTCCGGTCTGCTCAATGCAGGTCAAAGCATGCCATGGCCCGGCACGACATGGGCACGCCATGCTTCGTGCCATGCCAGGCCTGATGGGCAAATAATTTTGGCACGGCAATGTCACGGGCCCGCGAGCCTGGCCGGTATGACTCTTACCATACAGGCCCAGCACGTTGGACACCCCTACTTTATTATAAGCAAATTCTAAATGCATAACATAGTATTAATAAGCTCATCTAGCCCTTGTTTTATGTATATGAGGCAACTTGTAAGATACTATTCTTTAGCTCAAACATATGAATATAAACATTTTCTTCTAAATTTTTCAAATATATCTCCGTGTCAATGAATTCAATTTTTTTGAATCTGACACCGTATCCATATCACTTTTTGAATCCTGTACCTGTGCAACATAGGCCTTGTTAAAATGTCTATTTTTGACACTATATATATATATATATATATATATGTGTATATGTAATGTTTAAGGATTAGTTTCCCCTGGCCATAAATACTCGAGGCTCGGACGATCATCTTGGTAAATACATGGTGTAAGAGATCATCCTAGTGGAACCAAAAGGAGGGATAATGTAGAAACCTGTATCATCCAACAGGTTTCGGAGGATGCTAGTTTTTCTTCCCTTTCGCCCTGGCGCATAAATTCCTCTTTTTGAAAGTGCATTGCTCTGTTCTTTGCGTTTACAGGCAAATTAAATATGATTGCGAATTTTTGGAAGCAGAAGGCATCATGGATTACAGTCTTTTGCTGGGATTACATGCTGAAGTTCCACATCGAGGTAGTTTCTCTGACTAAAAATCTCATCATTTCTATAGCATGAGAACTTACTAAGATGAGCGTCAAATGGACCAGTTAGACCAAATATGTTTATACATCGTTGGGGATTTATGATAATTTGGAAAATGTTACAAGGAAGAGAAATATCTAAACGTGCATTAGATGGACAATGTAAGAAAATATAATATAAAAATAAGAAAATTGAAATGATAACGTTAATTGCTAACTTTTAAAGATGCCTGCATTATATTCTTTCACTCTTGTCTTGCTTAAAATGTTGGTAACTGGGAGTTTCAATCCAATTAGGTGACTTACCCTGTCCTAATTAGGGTCTGGGTTTGTGTTTATCAACCCTGAGAAATTATTGGGTCAGACTGTAGCTAACTTTATAACTGTTAGGAGTGTCTGATGCAAGGTTTTAAATTTTGCCGGCATGCCGGCGAAATATTGCCATTTTCTAGTCTGGCAACACAAAGTGTGGGGGCAATATGTCTTCGATATTTCTGTGAAATTTTGCCGGACTCCCCTGGCGAAATCGAAATTTAAAACCTTGGTCTGATGGTCAACTGTCGTTTATTTGGATTTCGATGATATATTTACATCAAAATTTTAGTTTCTATTGTACTGAATGGTTCTTGCTCTCCAGGAGGATCTTTTGATGGCAGGGATTCCGCCGGAAAGAACTTTCTCCCCTTTGACTCTTCCAAAAAACATATAGATCCGGAGTTAACTTTCGCCGACATTTGTGATCAGGCCTACAGGTAAAGACCCTTTCTTCATTCATTATGACAATCCTTTTGTCATTCTGCAAGAACTCTTCCTTCAACCAAACAATAGCATTGTCATTTACATCGACAACACACAAAAAAAAAAAAAAATCAGGTTTCAAGAACGTATAGTATTTTACTATATTGGTTCCCATAATCCCTCGAAGTTTTGGAAGTGAGAGTAATATTGTTGTATTGCAGGCCTGGTGTTAAGCTCGGGAGGAGAATGGCGGCACGTGCCGTCCGGACTCTTAAACATGGTGGAACTGGAAGTGTATCATCAAATTTGAGATCGGCGACGAGGGAGATCTACAATGTTAAGCTATTCATAGGAATAATAGACATTCTGCAGGGATACAACATGCTCAAGCGCATCGAGCACGCTTACAAATCAATCCAGTTTGATTCCCGGTCAATCTCAGCCGTAAATCCCTCCGCTTATTCGATTCGATTTCAGGAATTTCTCTGCAAAGTATTTCCAGCAGGGGACCCAGACTTTGATGTTGACAATTGGTAAATTGTATTTTTTTTTTTTTTTCATTTTTTCTTCCCCTTGTATCCATTGGCGATGGTTCTTGTATGAAACTGATGGCATCCTATGGAGAGTTCCCTGTAAGTAATATGAAAATCATTTTTTCACTCCATTGCTTTAGACATTTGTTTCAAATCATCCCGACGGCATCGGTAACATAACCGGTACCAGAATAAAAGGTGGCTGGACGGCTCGATCTTGATGTTGGGTACCTGGACCAAGTTCATGATCGCCTCAGGGATGTTTATATGCAAATATAACAGCGGATTTCATTCAATTCCTTTTCTGACCATTCAAATTGCATTGGGACCACCAAATGGGTCGGGACGTGCGTACCGGCCTTGTCCGGCTCAAGGCAAGGCATGGGCATGAGTAGTGCAACTCGGTTCGGTTTGGTTCGGGTTGACTTCAACCCAGAACCAAACTGAGGGTTATATATATTAACCCGAAACCGAATTGAAACCCGAACATGCTAACCCGAAAACCGAATCGAATTTCTTTGAGAAACCCTAAATTCGAACCGAACCGAACTGAAATTACTTTTTCGGTTTGGTTTGGTTCGGATTAGTTCGGTTTAATATAAATTAATGGTTCAATTGGACAAATTGACAAGGGCAGTTACAAGATTACAAATGTTGGGTTTTGGTTCAGGATCGGTTCAGTTTAGAAGAGTGTACACAAATGTCAGGTTTGGTTCGATTTAAAATATTATATACAAAGGTAGGGTTTTGGTTCGGTTCGATTTAATTGGAGTATAGAACCAAAACCGAACCAAATAAATTCGGTTATGTATTTTCAGAACCAAAACCGAACCGAAATTAAAAAAACCCAATCCAAACCGAACCAAAGTCAGTTTGGATCGATTCGATTTCGGTTTTAACCGAACCGAGTTGCACCCCTAGGCATGACCGGGGTAGATGGACAGATTGTAGGCAAAAGCAAGGGCTGTCTCCGGCATGGCCCAGTATAATAAATAATTGGGTTGGAGTCATGCCCGACCGGCACGAGCCCATTCGACAATACGCTAAGCTTGAACCTTCTTTCTCTACCCAGAAAATTAATCGTATGACAAAGACCAGGATCGAATGACTGGGTCACATTCCAATCAATACGCTAACTACACTAAATGGACAACTACACTAACAATCCTTAGATTTTTATATGTGAAAAGACATAAATATCCTTGACGAGGTGGCTGACTTGCTCTTGTCCACTCACCCTGATGGGGGAGATGTGTAAATATCCGATATGGAATGGCCACGTGGACGGTTGATCTCCCATCACGTGGTGACAACGGAAGCCTCAACGATGCCACTTTTGGTTCTATGAGAGGGGTAAAAACATTGTAGGCCTTTGGATTGGAGACCCGTTGTTCAGGTCCCGCCCCGCTGTAGCCGCGCTAACAAAGCTATTACGAGCTGTTATTTGCAACATTAAATATACCCTAACTTACGAGGGAAAACAGATTGGATGATTGTGCAAAGAGACCATTGTTAGCAAAACGTGATATGGGAAAAAAACGAAATGGTAAATTATCAAGTTTAATACGGTCCTTACTAAAAAACGCGAAGTAAAAAAGAAAGGTCAGTAAAACAAATTGTCAAAAATATTTTGATTAAATTGTTTGAATTTAATACGGTAAAAAATAAAATGAAAAAACGTGAAAATAGAAGTAGAACTATCAATTAATTACCACTAAATTTAAAAAAATTTATAATATTAGTCTAAAAATTAATTTATAATTCTAAATAATTTACTATTATACAAAACTTTAATATTACCATTATTTATTTTTTATAAAAATTATAATATAGTATTACAAATTTTAAATTTTAAATTTAATAATAGAATAAAAAATAAAACATTAATTAAAGTCCATTTCTCTTTTCATCTCTTTATTAAAAGCCATTTTTTATTTATTATTACATAATAAGTCTAGAGAGTTGGTAGACTTTGAATCACAATAGTACTAGTTAAAAAAAAAATATAACAAAAAAAAATATTTAAACCTCTAAATCAAAATAACACATCAAAAAATAAAAATTAATAAAAAGATTCAATAAAATCTTTGAATCATAAAAAATAAATAAAAATATTTATTTTTTTATATCTAAAACAGAAAAATAGCAAGTGTTTTTGAAAAATTTTAAGCATAAAAGGTATAAAACGTGTTTAATATATTTTTATGAAAAATACGTTTGTGTTTTTTTTCATTACATAAAGTTTTAAACGCTAAAGCTTCAAAACTAATGAAGTTTTAAACGACATTTTGCTAACAGGAGAGAGACTACGCATCTAGACCAATATCCCTCGAATGTGCTTCGCTCTCTCTTACCAATTACTGAGTCCACGGCACGGAGAAGTAAGGGCTTTCGAAGGGTGATCGTGAACCCGCCCAAGTCTTGGCGTGCTGATGTGGCGGTATTTAAACCGGCATATATAATATCTTCGTCTGCACTGCAGTCGGAGAGCATTTCCTCTGAAATTTTGTCGAGAAGATTTGCTGCACCTGTGTTGAGTCGAGACCATAACAAGACCTTGCTTCTGGTCTATGTTTGCTCAACTCATCTCTTAATGCAATTGGATTGCTGTTGTTTATGGTTTTGCTTGGACTAGACAGACCAAAGCTCAGCAGCATGTGTTTACACATTCAAATTTCTAGAGTAGTTTATTCAAATTTCAAGACAAGGGTACAAGCATTTCAAGACAGGTGCAGCAAATAGTCCAGATTCGTAAACCAGACGAAATGCTCTCTTACAGTTGTACAGAGTTTAAAAGCCATTACCCTCTTCTTACGGGGCCGGGATTTTCTGTGAGCACCCTGTGGTGAAGAGACAACACCCAGGAGGCGAAATACCATTTCGCCCCTTGAATACAGTTTTTGTGCGCCGCGCCCCTGGGTGTGGTCTCTACACCACAGAGAGAGAACAATGATCTCTCGGTCCAGACTTCATCAGAGATTCAGAGAGGAAGAACAAAACAGCACGAGACATTCTATTTTGCCCCCCCAAAAAAAAACGGAAAAAAAAGTAGTAGAAGTCAAGAAGAGGAAAAGAAGAAGGCAAAATATTAATTATTAATTAATTAACTGTGTGGTGTAAGAAAGAGAAGAAAAAGGTGGAGCAGAAAGGCAAGAATTTCCAGTAATAAAGGGGAAAGGCGGGCTTTTGGTGGCGAAAGAGGGGGAACATGTACTCCAGTACCCTCATGGTCATGGAGACTTGGGGGGTGCGCAGGATACCTCCTCCATTAAAGAACCTCCGCCATTACACCACCACACTGTTTCTGCTAGAAAGCCCGCTGCAAACCTTTGGGAGATTCAGCATTACCTCCTGCTCGCTAAAATGAGCAAAGGGGGTGTTAGGCTTCGCCGCCACCACCATCAATACCACAAAGACAACGATGTTGAGCTTCAAACCCATTTACCAAGCTTTCTTCATAGTCCATCTGAGCAGGTAATTTGAACAGAAATTTACTTGGTTTGGTTTTCTGAGCTATTTGATGTTGATGAGTCTCTCCTTTTTTGGGTTCTTTCACATCAGGTTTTTAATTTTTTATCATCAGATTGTTTGTCCTGTGTTCTTGAAGATTTTTAATTATTTGTATTTATCATTATTATGGTCATCCTTATATTTGAAAAGAAAACAAAGGGAGTTCTTTTTTACTTCTTACTGTGGTCTTGTCTCGAGCTTCCCACCCATTTACCCAAATTTCCTCCTAGCCTCCTGATCAGGTATTTGAACAGGAATTCACTTGGTTTGGTTTTCTGAGCTATTTGATGTTGCTGAGCTTTTCTCTCCTTTTGTTTTTTTTTTTCCTTCTTTTTGGGTTTTTTCACTTCAGGGTTCATCTGGGTTTTTAATCTCTTGTCATCAGATTGTTTGTCCTGTGTTCTTGTTGTTTTTTTTTTTTTTTTTTGATTTGTATTTATCATTATTATGATTATCCTCATATTTGAGAAGAAAACAAAGGGACTTTTTTTTTCTTCTCCTTACTGGGGTATTGTCTTGATTGATTTGTCTTATTTTCTGATCCTGGTGTCTGCGTGTTGTGTAATTTACTTTTTCATGTTATTTTTTTCGGCTTAATCTAATTTAATCCATTTTTTTTTTTTATGGGTTGTCTGCATTTACTTTCAATTGTTTTGTTCTCTAACCTTCTGAAGATAAATCTGTAAGTTTCAAAACGATTCTTTAATGTGGAATATATGGAATCGTAAGCTTTAATGCCAATAAAACTGTAAATATGTACACAATAAAACTGTAAATATGTACCTC
>JAUPMG010000020.1:13246368-13268843 GCA_031762675.1 Pachysandra terminalis
ATAAATTTATATATTATAAGTAAATATATTTAAAATATTAAAAAATTAAATTAATAAAATATTTACTTTAAAAAAAAAACTTTTAACCGGGTCAAACCCTACCCGCCCCGCTATCGCCCCAATAGGGTTTGGTAGTCGGGGGAGTCCTTTAGGGGCGGGTTTGGGTTCGTCAAAACCCACCCCGTTGCCATCCCTACTTCAGGTTTGAGGTGTGGTCACATAGTCTTCCCTTTTGTTAAATCCTCGTTGAAACATTGCTGACGTCAGTCAATATAAAGACAAAAATACCCTTTGTATGTTATAAGAATATAAAATGATTTTTTATACCTTAAAAAATTGTAGAGAGACTATTCCTCTCAACTAAAAACTTTCTTCTATGTAGAAACCCTCGAACCCGAACTTTCTTCTATGTAGAAACCCTTGAACCCGAACTGTCTGTAGAAAATTTGAAATGAACTTGCATTTGCAATCTTCGTCACCCGCCTTTGACCGAAATAGCCTTCGCCACACGCCTTTAATGGAGCCATCCCAGTCGTCACCGCACAAATTCGATGGAGTCATTGAAGCCTTCAACGAAGCTGCAAAACAAGATCCCTCATCAACTTGATTTGTTTCTTTATGCTTGCCTTTTGTATTCATCTGTTAGAGTTTATTTAACTTAATCATTTTTCTGCCTGTTTGGGTCTTCATTTTTCTTCTATTTATTGCTCAGGAAATTAGAGGATATTGTAATTTGAATGAGTTGGTTAGAGCTCTTGATTGTTTGGGTCTTCATTTTTCTTCTTTATCCTTCTATTCATTCATAACTGAACACATTTCCCTTTAACTGGGTAAATGGGCATTGAACTCGTAGATTCAAACCAACCCAATTCATCTCAAAGACCAAATCTGATGAAAATGGATCTAAAGACATTGCAGTTGTACATATGAAACCAGTCAATGGAATGTATCACAATACAAAGCTAATCTGCTACGAAAGTATATGGTTGTGACTTTATATCTGAATGTCACCAATACAATCCAAATCAAATTGATTAGATTTAAATTTGGATTATCAACTTGCCATGAAATGGTGAAAGAGGTGAAAGGCTTTTTACTCAAGTAAAACCCACCTTTCGTTCCACTTCTCTGATAGAAATCTCACATTTCGTTCCACTTTTCTGATAAAAATCCTTGAAGGGTATTTCTGTTAACATGGAGGGCATCTGAGTCATATTTTAAAAAAAGAACATCAACTCCTTTAACAAATGTTTTCTCCGAGGGAGGTCATTGTGGTTTTTCAGAGGTGAAGGGAGGTCATTGCAATTTACGGATACCTCAAGGGAGGTATGTGTAAATTATAAAAAAAAATTGATCAGTAATGTGTGTATAAACATTAACACGTCAATTTTTTTTTATTTGATCAGTATGTGTATCAACATTCAGACATCACAAAAAAAAAAAATGATCAGTAAAATGTGTATAAACATTCATACATCATAAAATTTCTTTTAATCAGTAAATTATGTATAAACATTCACACATAACAATTTTTTTTTGACATTCACTTGACAAAATTTTGACTAGTAAAGTATGTATAAATAATCATACATAACAATTTTTTTTTTATCAATAAAGTCTGTATAAATATTCACACATTAGATAAAAATGTTGACGTTCCTCCTTTTAATTGGTTACTAGTTCTCCCCTCTTAAGGGGAAGGACCTCTAGATGATTCGAATCCTTTTGTTTTTTGAAAATCACTTAGGTTGTCTGAAATTTATTGGCTGCTGTTCCTTCTCGTAACGGGAATGACCTTAGATGATTTGAATCCCTATTACGGATGCTGAGAAGCTTCCAGTGCACTTTCAACACTATAAATGAACAAAAATAAGGGGTAAAAAGGTTCTAAATGTAATGTAGAGAATAGAAACTACTTTTTAGTCTTTTTTGCTGGGTTGAAAGCTGCTGTCACTGAAATGCATTGTTTCTTACCATCCCTCAACCTGAAGGAGAACTTATTTCATTTTTTTTTTCTTTTTTTCTTTTTTTTCACAAGAGATCCTATTTCATTTGAAGCTTTGACTGAATTAATAAAATTTGCAGCACATACGCCCATCATCGACGCCACAATCAAGAGTACACTGATCCAAAGCGCCGTGCTGTGGCCATGATTAGCGACCATGGAATCACGTCTAGAGCATCAACTATACTGCAGGGTACTCTACTTTCAACTAATTTTCACCTTGGTTCACCAATAATCCCCACAAGAGCAAACACCATTCTGAAAATGGTGAAAACGATTCGTATCCCTGACGACGATTACACGTCTGGCAATCCGAGAGATGAGCTTGGCAGCAACATGACAATCCCCGCACACACGAAGGTTCTTGGTGATCATGATAGGTATCCCAGGCTCAGTACTTATAATGGCAAAAGCAATGGCCAATTTCTCACTGTGGACTGCTAGATGGCATTCCTTATCTTCCTCCTCCATATCATGAAGAGCAGAATGGGTCTCAGGGACGTAACCCGCCTCTTTCATCTTTCCAACCAAGACATCTAACTCTGTATAAATCTCCTTGGACTGTGGATGTGATTGGTCACCGGCAAGAAAGGTGTGAACTCGGTTGTCAAGCTCTACATTGCTACATCCAGGCATTTTCTTGATCCCTCTGCTCTTCATGATGGATCGGACGGTTGTAACATCTTCCCATCTACCAGCCTTTGCATAAATGTTGGATAACAAGACATAATAGCCAGCCTGCTCAGGGATCAACCGAAAAATATGATCGGCAGCTACCAACCCAAGAGTCATATTGGCGTAAACTCGACAAGCACCCAGTAAAGCCCCCCATACTCTCTCATTGGGCTCCATTGGCATCCTTTTGATTAAATCATAGGCCTCGTCTACATGGCCGGCACGACCTAACAGATCAACCATGCAAGCGAAATGCTCTATCCTCGGAACCATCCTATACTCCTCAGTCAACAATTTGAAGTAGTATCGCCCCTCGTTCAATAAGCCCGCGTGACTGCAAGCCGAGATAACCGAAACAAAAGCAATGTGGTCCGGCATCAGGCCAGAATCCTCCATTTCCGAAAAGAGAGCGACAGCTTCCCGGCCTTGACCGTGCATACCGTAAGCCGATATCATCGAAGTCCAGGACACAACATCACGGCCTCGCATCCTATCAAACACTTCTCTCGCAGCCTGCAAGCAACCACACTTAGAGTACATGTCAACCAAAGCATTTTCCAAGATCAAATTCGCCCCAATTCGCTTTCTAATAACGTATTCGTGAATCCGCATCCCCTGCATCAAAGCCAACAGATCCCCACATGCAGGAAGAACACTAGCAATAGTAACAGCATCAGGCTCTACCCCATTAGCTTCCATCTTTGAAAAGAGATCAACAGCCTCTGCAGGCATAGAATTGTTCACATAAATAGCTATCATCACATTCCAAGAAACCAAACCCTCTTTAGGCATCTTATTGAACATATCCCAAACAAATTGAACATTTGCAGGAGATGTATGAGTTACAGCCGGTAAGAGACTTGCCATCGTCCCGGCATCGGGTTTTAGCCCTTGCAACTCCATTTCCTTGCAAACCCCCAAAGCCTCATCGAATTGCCCATTTCGAGCATACCCGGAAACAATCGAATTCCAAGAAACCACATCCCTGCATTGCATTCCATCAAGAACCCGCCGAGCCTCGACCAAGCAATTGCATTTCCCATACATGGAAACCAGACCATTCCCCACAAAGAGATTCAAATCCAGCCCAACCCTAATAACAGCACCATGAATCTGCATCCCAACCACCAAATTCTCAGAGCAAGAACAGGCTTTGAGAGCACAAGGAAAGGTGTAGTTATCCGGGTCGAAACCATAGCTCGGCATGTTCCTGTACAGAAGAAGAGCGTCAATGTATAGATGATTGTTAACATAGCTTCTGATCATGACGTTGTAGAACACAACATTCTTGCAGGGAATTTCGTCGAACAAGTGGCGTGTGATATTGGGTTGTCCTCGGGCGGAATAAGATCTCATCAGTTTGATACCAAGTGAAGGATTGGAATGGAGATCACGGTGGACGATGATCTTGGAGTGGAGTTTCTCCAGTAACTTGAGATTTGGGTATTCGTCCAAGATTCGATTACATAAATCTTCAGTCAGAAGTGTATTCTGTTGAAAGAAATTAGGTTTTTTGAGAGAAGGTATGAACGTTTGCAGTTGTCTGGCCGTTGCGAAATGGCGGGAAACATGAACGGAGTTCGGTATGGCTCGCATGAATAAGTGGTTCGACTCGGAAGTTGGGATGTAAAATTTAAGGGTTCGAAGTCGGTTTTTATATGGCGTCTCCTTTGGCCTAAAATGGGCGGTTCAATACTTCTTGTAGGTGTTCGGACTATTTTTAATAAAATGTCTTCTATTTCTATTTGAAGACATTTATAAGGGGTTCGATCCTACTCTGTTAGTACTGCGGAATATAAAGGAAACAAAGTGTGTGGTTGGGTTGTTATATCCTAGGGGCATCGTGCTTGCATTTTGAAAATCCCTATAGAGGCATGCATTGTCTTAAAGAGAACAATTTGATCCGTGCCTCAACCCCTACCACAACTATACAATAATTTGCTTTCAGTTATCCAGTTTAATTTAGACAAAAAAATGTATTTTTCGCCTGAATTTAATTATTATTATTCCAACAGTAGGCAAGTAGTATATAGGGCAGGGATATGGACTTGGAGGTGGCATCCCCAAGTCTTATGTTAGGGTGTGTGTATAAATGGGTCGCATCAGGCTCACGTAATGGCCTATGCTCAAATTAGAGTTAATTCAAGTTGAATTTGGAGAACTTAGTAGACTTAACCCAAGTTAAAATCCAACGTAAACTGATGTGAATTCTCTGTGATGAACACGCCCGTGTGATGTAAAACATGTAAAAATCTGTGTTTGAGATTTAATCTCTATATCATTGAATCTTTTCTTCTATATTATTTTCTAACCGTTGGAGTGCTGGAGCCTTCTTCAATAATGGAGAGATTCTCTCCTTGATGTCCTCCTTTAATTTATTGTCTTCTAACGATTGGGTGATGGAGCAGTTTCTCCTTCAATGTCTATCAGTGAGTTGGACGTGAGACCTCCTTCTATATTTCCTTTAATAATACACATATGAGACCCTCACCTAATGTACTTTATAAGGGTATAATTATTATTTTGCCCTCATTTGTGTTTCGCATCACTCGCCGATCATCAGGCTTGTTCATCACAGAAGATCCGCTCTCAACGTAAACATGCGTTCTCTGCAACTACGTGACACTTTCTCATTAGTGAAAAAAAGTGCTTACATAGAGCACGTGCTACACAGGATCTGCTCCTTTAAAAAAAAGTGCTTCTCATAGAGTCTACCAAAAAAGAATAAGTGTTTCTCAAAGCACAACCCCAAAGACATATCATGGCACTGACATGTGATGTCAACAAAAGTTCATCGGAGGGGTCCACCATCAAGATTCTCTACAGATCCAACGGCGGGGTTTACACGACTTTATGTTTAGCCAATGAGTGCACGTTATTATGCTGCTCCCCACAATCTTTTCTCTCAACGTTGACCCTGCAACTAACTCATTGCTGATTAACATACCCATCATTTTCCACGTGGCAAAAAACACAGCCAGCAACAACCAACAGGCTACCCGATCCAGCTCTTGCCAACTCTCTCTTTCTCTCTCTCTCTCCTTTTTTTTTCTCTTTCTGTTGGTTTCACTTTCTCCAACCCAGTTCATTGTTGGCATCTCTTTGTAGTACTAACTAGTCAACAATTTCTCTCTCTCTCTCTCTCTCTTTCTGGGAATCACAAACTAAAATTCCATAAGAAAACAGGGAATTGAAAAACTAACTTTAAGTGGGGTCCCATTCAAGCATGGCTTCCTCTTTTCACAGAAGATTTCAAGATCACTTTCCTGAACCATCATCTTCCCTGCTTTTAGTTTCCATCACTCTCTGTGTTCCAACCCATTTGCTTATACTGTTCAAGCAATGATAATGAGATTTCACAGATAAGAAAGAGATAAGAGTTGAAGAATCAGCATGCTTGGTCATTAGTGAGGTAATTAAACTTACCTTCTCTACACAGATTTTGATTTTTCAATTGGGTTGTTTAGAAGCAATCCCATTACAAATCCTGATTACCTGAACTTGTATTAGATTCTTGATTCTGTTCAAAACACATTGAGCCAATGATCTGGGGTCGAGAGAAGACAAGCAATTTAAGTCCCAGAGAGCCAATGATCTGGGGTCGAGAGAAGACAAGCAATTTAAGTCCCAGATTTCATCAAGAGAAGGAAGACAAACCTACTATTATAATTCCATTTCAAAATCCTCAAATGGGGCAATCTAGATTGTTGTGTGAGCTTAAGAACTAGGCTTACAGATTGAATTTCAATGGGATCCAAGAAAAACTGCTACTTCATCTGGTTGATCTCCTACTTATCATTCTCCTTGTATGTCCAAGGCTTCCATGACTTCTTCCCTAGTGATTCTTTAGATGTTCTTCTTCAGGATGACGCTGTCAAATCGTTAACACGGCCTCGAACCGGCATTCTACACAAAGCATCCCTCCCTGCTATCGTTTCAGGCATGGAAGTTTCAGTTGTGAGGCTAAGGAGTAGGAGCTTCTTGACCAAAGGAGCAAATTTCAGTGGCTTTCGTATCCCACCAAGAACTATATCAATGCCTTATGTGAGAAGACTATTCATAATCTTCCAAAATCTGGGCAACTGGTCTTCTTACTATTACCATGTCCCAGGCTATTCAATGGTTACTCCAGTTCTTGGTTTCATGGCTTATGATGCATCCAACTTAAGTGCCAACAGCTTAAAGAACAAGAAACTCAAACTCAACGCGACAAGGGATCCAATTTCGATCCATTTTCCCCGTGTTGCATTGCCTGAGGACTCGAATTTGAAGATGAGTTGTGCTACTTTCAGTGGTGGTGGATCAGTGACACTTAGTGAGATGGCCTTGCCCAATGTATGCTTCACGCACCGTCAAGGCCATTTCGCAATTGTCGTCCCATCGGAGAGAAGAGAAAGGATTCCATGGAAGTTTTGGGTGATAGGAGGATTTGGGTTTGTTGGGTTGGTTTTTGTGAGTTTGATTGGGATGGTAATACATAGACTTGTGAGGATGAAGAAATTTGAGGAAATGGAGGAACAAGCTGATGAAAGTGTGGGTTTTGAGACTTTTTGGGTGGGGCCTAGTAAAATGCCTTCTGCAGCAGTAATCAGAACCCAACCAGTTCTTGAGAATGGATATGTTCCATGAATCTTCTATCTTCTTCAAATCCCTTTCGCCCTTTCCCCCTAATTTAGGTGGATTTTGGGTTGTTGATGTATTCACAAATGAAAATTTCTTGCAGTTTAGTTTTGATGTAGTAGAGGTGACCACGGATGCTTACTTAGAAGCGTTGGATCGAAATAAGATACCCCATGCTCACCGTGGCTCCAAACGGGCATAACTTTGGGATGTCGGAGTTAGGGTTATAATACCAATTCGGAAAGCTAACGACGAGAGCAACAAATCTCATGGCTATGCCATGAGGTGAGATATTTTTTGGCTGCTTGAGGTCATTTAGACCCTCAAAACGGCCTCCAAAGTATTTTCACGCGTTTTAGTAACTTTTGTTTACTTATTTCTTTTAGGATTATTTTTAGCAGTTTAGATTTGAGATGGGATTTTCTTATAAATAGAGAAGAGATTGTAGAGAGATGATTATTAGATGTTTTATGAAACTTTGATTGAGAGTTTTCCTCTTTTCTTCCTACTGCTCTAAGGTTTTGCCCTTAAAACCTCGCAACTGTAAAAGGTTGTGTGTTTTGTGGTCGGATTCATCAACCCTTTTCTTCTTCTTCACCCTACATGATTTTTAGATTGGTGACAGAGCAACAGAATGTTGTTTTGATACTTTGAAAGATTTTATCATCAATGGGCATTTGGGCATCATTGAAACAGCACAGAAGAAATTATAGATTAACCAGTAAGATCAGAACATATACTGAAACATCTTATCAGTTTAGTTTTCTACAGTTTTTCCTGATCTCCCCTTTGTTTCCAGTCATGGGATTCATGTTCCCCATCTTGACCATTGCATTGGCAAAGACAGTGTAAAAGATATGTGAATCCTTGCTATAAGTCATCACAGCATCATCTGTAGATCCTCCATTAAAGAGCTCCTGATCTGAGTGCAAAATCCCTCTCCTCATCGTTAGCGCATGGAAATAATTGTTGCCGAATCGATTCGGACTTTAATGGTCCATCGAAGACAAGTTATCGTCCCCACCATTCGAAGGGCACTTCGACTTCCTATCTGAAGCAACCAGCACTTCAACGTTCGTTCCATTGTATAAACAGTTACAAAAAGTGCGACAACGTGCCACACTGATCGAATGGGCTCGCCACCATTTCTCTAGCTGTGAATCCCTCGTCAGTGAAATTCTTGATGAGAGCCGGGAGATCTGCGAATGGAGACGGGAGATTCTCTGCATCAATTCTGTTTGCTGCCCTTGCATCCCTTCTCCCTAATGGCACCGACCATGAAGGTTCTCCCAACTGTGATTTCAAGAACTCAGATTAATTAGTACTCTATATATGCATATAGAAGACTAGAAGTAGCTCTCACCTCAACCACCGAATCGCGCGCTGCAATGGCAAGAATGTCAGCACATGAGACCACAGGCCCAGTGCAAGCCTTGTCGACAGAATCCTTGATCTTGTCGATTAATTCAAATCCTCTTAGGGAGTTTCGATTCGGAATCGCGTTCTTCTCACTGTCGATCGTTGGAGGATTGTCATCAAGTAGGACCCCAGCATCATTCGGAGGCACGTTGACTTATATATGTTAGTCACAGTCTTGTCCAGAACTGATAAACAAACAGTAAGCTTAAGCTAAAGGCCACCATACAAGGACAAAACAGTCGTGGAAGAAGAGCCGGAGTAGTGAAGCTCTCCGATCCTTTTATCCCGGTTTATCGCAGATCGGATTGAGGATTTTACTATATCTAGTACTGAGGGACATGTACTGTCATAGAAAGATACAGAAAGCTGTGCATGGGAGAGAGAAGGCAACAGAAAAATCAAAGGCAAAGCCAGTACTAGAACTAGAAGAAATTTGCAATGAGGCATGGCTTATGGAATTAATCACAGACCCCTCTCCCCTTAAAAGCAAGAACCGGAAAATTATATAATTTTTTTTCCCAAGTGGATTTGTAGGATAAAGCATTGTCGTAATCTAGTTTGATTCATATAACTTTATTAATCACAGGTTTATTAATGGAACCCATTGATCCATTTTTTATAAGAAGAAGGTGCTTGGGATTCATTTCCTCTACCAATTAGCTCTGTAATCACCTGGACCACCAGTAAACCACTAGACTATAATGAATGCAAACCGAAAGAACCAATGAACCACTACCTTGTTGATAACTGCTTGAAAAATAGTATAAAACGGTCTAGAAAATGAAAACCGAACGAACCAGTTGCTTAGACCGGTGAACCAGTAAACAACCATTTTGGTTCGACATCTGATCCTGTTTGAAAACACTGGGTTTAGGTCAGCTAGCTTTGCGTGGGGGTATTAATAGGTTAATGCTCAACTTATCTGTTCCTTCATCCCAATATGTCAAAAACCATATCTTCAGTCAAATTATGCAAATTCTTTTTACGGGTTAAACATGTCAGAATAGTTGCATATGTCAAGAAGCCCAACCCAAAACGAACCAGTTTATTTTATGGGTTGTAAAAGGTTGAACCATTACTAACCAATTTGTAAAAACATCAACCTAAACCGGCCAAAATGCAGGTGGGTTCAGGCCGGCTCTAACCGGGTCGTTGTTATGGTTTACTTTTAATTAAACCGTATTGCACACTCGTATGAGCTGATAGACCATAGTTTCAGACTATAAAACCTGAGGATAAGAATGTAATGTATGTTGTAGAAACTCACAAATATGAAATAGCTTTGCCTTTGAATTTCAATGCGTTTATTTCTTCTTCTGAAAAAGGATAAAAATATTTTCAAAAAAAAAAAAATGCCCGCTATTTCTTTCTCTAAATTTCTCATTGGCAATTGCATTCCATCGTTGCCCACCTCAGCTACTGCAAATCCCCTTCAATTCACAGCTGTTTGCCCTTTGCTTTTCACCAAATTCCGTTCGTGTCCTCAAACCCTAGCTCCGGGTAGAAGAAAAACCCTAGTTTTCTCTAAGTCGTCGGAGACAGAGGTTACTTCTGAAGAAGATGAATGGCTTAAGAAGCTGCCGGAGAAGAAAAAACCCTTGTATTCTCACAGCCTGCCTTGTGTGGAATCGTGGTTGAAGAGTTTAGGGTTTTGCCAGAGCAGAGAAGATCGAGCTTTGTGGCTAATTGAGAAGCCAGATTGGCACGCTCAGCTCTCACTTGATATCACTGATCTCTACATAAGGTTTGCTAATATGACCTCTTGCTGATCTTTCTGTCTTTCATTTTTGCCTTTTTCCCTGGAAGTTTGTGATTGGGATTTTTATTTATTTTTTATTTTTTTAAATCAACAAGAGTGTTGTTCATTGTTCGGATTTTTCCGAATTTGGGTTTCCTCTTTTTCTTTTCAATTTATGATGCATTTGGACTTCGTTGTTTGGTATTTGATAAGTTATTATTGGTTTGGATTTTTTTTTCTCGCTAGGATTATGGGATGAAGATTAATTTGGAGGGTTTTTGATTGTTTGACTTAATTGATTGAAAGCACTTTGGTGACTCAATCCTTCTGTTGTATGATTTTGTCATGGTTCTGGGATTTCCAACTTTTCTTTTTAATGTTATTGACTCTAGGAAATTAAGAAATATAAAAGGGTTCAAATAAAAGATAGAGCTTTTGTGCTGTAAGCTTGTACTGCTTCATGTTTTCATTTGGATATGGATAGATGGTTAAATAGATCAAAAGGACGAAGGTAATAAAGAGATGGTTTCATCTTCTTGAGGATTGAGTGACTTGAGTCTTGGCATACAGTAGAAGCTGAGGTTTAAATGCTTGGGCTAGTTATTTGGACTTTAGGATGGCAATGGGGCAGTTTAAACTGGTAACCCACTCCTAATTCGATCGGTTTAGTATTGCATTTCGGGTTCAATTCACCCTGTTACCATGATCTGGGTGCTGCTCTTGTTTTGCCTACTGGGTATTTGTAGTGTGCCAGCTTGTTCTTGATGGATATGTCTTTATGTTTGATTTGGATCTGGGCTGTTGTCTGTTTTGGTGCCATCTCTGTGTACATCCTTCTCTTTAATACATATTTAACATTTACCTTCCAAAAAAAAAAAAAAAAGTATATGTTGAGCATATATATTTCACATAAAAAATACGTATTTTATAAGTTAATTATATATGTTTCTTCCTTGAAAAGCTGTATTTTACTTATAAAATATGTTAAAACGGATGTACTCCGGGAGTGGCAAAATCTGACCCAACCTGCCAATAAATGGGTTAGGTTCAGGTTCAACCCCTTCGACTCACTTAACCCATTCAATCTGAGTATATCTAATTATATACATTTATAGCAGTTTTGTTAAAGGCGATTGAAATACTTCTCCTTCTTCTGAGGACCTAGGGGATGTTGGTCTAGGCGAGCATCGCCTGATTGCTAATTTGGGCCAAGCAACTACTTAGCCTAATTAATTGCACAATTGTGATTTTTTTTTTTTTTTTACCTTTAAACTTATGTTAAAATGTAGTAACATATTAACTTATTTATAAGAAATTATTATTTAATTATATAACAATAAGTTATTACTAACTAATAGCTATTAATTTAACCATTTGTTTACGTATAAATGTCTATTACAATTCCATTTGATTGGAAGAGGAGGGAGGGGGCACCAAGCCAACCAGGTAAAACCTCCTCTCTTCCTTCATGGTCTTAACATTGGTCATTGGCAATCTTTGTGACAACCTTAAAAGGAGAGGGTGGGCTATGGCGTCTAGATGTTGCCTATGCAAAAATGAGGAAGAGACTGTCTCCCATTTGCTTCTTCACTGTGTGGTAACTAGGAAGATTTGGTATTCCTTCATCAGAAGATTTAATCTTGAGTGAATTTTGCATGAAGACTTCAGGTCAGCGATGTGTAGTTGGGGCAGGACGACAAGGAAAAAGGAGAGGAGTAGAAGCTACATTTTGTGGAACTTATGTCCAGCCTCAATATCATGGTCTGTTTGGGGTGAAAGAAATCAGAGGATTTTCCAGGATAAGGAAATGGAGACCCAGCAGATAATTGATAATACCCTATCTCTTCTTTTCCTTTGGGCTACTAATTTTACTGAATTTAGGGGGTGTACATATCCTGAATTTGACTGTAAATGGGGATTGAAATGGGATGCACAAAACTAACTATACTTTTACTTTTACTTGGTAGACATATGTACATACTTTTTGGCCATTGGTCCTTTCTTTTTTAATACAAAATACTTTTACCGATAAAAAAAAAAAAAGAGTATCAACCACTAACAAAGGATGTCTCATGAAGTCTCCCTGATGAGACCGGCACAAGACACCTCAGATAACATTGACACTCACCATAGTTACCGTTAGCTTCTCAATTTGTTTAAGTTAAATTTAAAACATCAATTTTTTAATTAGATCACAGATCTACTATTTTGAGGATCTGTTCACTTCCTTCCTTCTCCTTTCTGCCCTTATCCCTCTTTATCTTCACCTTCTATCAAACTTTTCCATACAAAGCCCAATGAACAAGTGCCATCAAGCCAACCGTCTATCATCAAGCTTGCAAGTCTCAATTACACCATGGTTTTAAATTTCGCTAATTTCTGAGTTGGTGGTACGAAATCATGGTGTAATTCGCCAGATTTCCTACTTTACACCATCTCGGCGAAATCTGGCGAAATGTCGGCGAGACGGTGTAATTTCGGCAAAATGATGATTTATTTATTTAATTTTTTTTTGGGAATGTAAATGAATTCCCCCCCTTCCCAAAAATTTGAAAATAAAGGGTTGCATACCCCTGATTTCTTCTGATTCTTCCATTCTTTTGTGATTTTAAGCCGACTTGAGGTAAGTCTATTTTTTGATGTTTTGCATATAAAAAGTTAATTAAATGACTTCAAATCATTATATGATATGTAACAACACCCAATCTATCAATGGATCTTGTTACCATGATTTTACTTTCACACTATAATATATAATTATATTTATATGTACATTCATGGTTGGTTAGTGCTTTGTTGTTCGATTGATCATCGATCTATCATCTATGATTCTATGATGAATGATGATCACTTCACTTGAGGTCTTGAACTTGATTAAATAAGGTCATATCTTGACTTCTTTTTATGTATATAACTGATGAGCCATTTACTTGTGAACTTTATTTTTCCCTTACAAATACAACTACAAGGTACTCAACTGAGTGCATCATACTTGCCTAACTATATGTAAATGCATATGTATGCATGTGTTTTTGCATATTTTAGGTTTTTTAGGTGTATTTTAAGTCTTTTTTTTAGCATATTTTAGGCTTATTAGGTATATTTTAATCCTATCCTCATTTAAATCCAAAAAACAAAAAAAAAAAACAATCAAAAACCAAATTTCCCCAACCTGGCGAAATTTTACACCATGCTGGCGAAATGTCTAGCGAAATCGGCATTTAAAACCTTGATTACACCTTTCCTCCCCCTCTACTGCTGCCTCCCTCTCAAGCCTGCAAAACTCTGACACAGCCTCCCTTTCTCCCTCTCTGTTATAGCCTCGTCAAGCCTGCCAGCCTCCCTGCCTCCATTTCTATTATAGCCTCCCCTCGAGCCTGAAAACCTTTGTAAGTACCACAAATCTCAATTGCAGCCTCCCACCCTCCCTCTCTCAGTTCTACAAATCTCTGTCATAGAGCTCTCAATTCTCTATTACAACCTTCCTCCCTCTGTCACAGCCTCCTCTCAAGCCTGCATATCCATGCCATTGAGCTGTAAATCTATGCCATCAAGCATCCAAATACCTTCCTCATTCCCTCTCTGTTACAGCTGCCTTCTTCAGCCTGCAAATTTGTCATCGAGCCTGTAAATCCCTTCCTCTATACTTCCTTCCCTACCTCCTCATGAGCCTCCAAATCTCTTACAACATCCTTTCCTCCCTCAGACCCCTCAAGAGCCTGCATATCTCTGTCATCAAACCTACATATTCCTCCTTCCCTCCTCTCTATTATGGCCCCCCTTTTGAGACAGCAAATCCATCCCTCACTTTTGCCTGCCCTCTGGGACTGGAAATCTCTGTACTCAAACTTGCAAATTCCCTTCCCCTCCTCAGTTTGAGGAAAAATAATAAGAAAAACAGAAAAAGTAGCACTTTGTACAAAAATAAAGGGAAGAATCTTTTTTTTTTTTTTTTTTTTTAATTTTACAGGTTCGACCAACCAGTCTAGTCCAATCTTTAAAAATTGCTTCATACAAGTAGTTTTATGATGGTGTATCTTACCATCCACTGCCCCTCTTTAACATTTATGCATCACCACCACCACCACCTACTACCATGATCACTGTTACACAGCACCCATGACCACCAACACCACTGCTAAGTGCCAACCATTATCATCATTGTCCACCACCACCACGACGATCCAACATTCTACTTTCCACAAGAAAAGTAATTTCAGGGTGGCACTTTACCAAATATGCTTTCTAGAGAAGTAAATAAGTTAACAATAAGAAGTAACTTAAGTGACTTTTTAACCTTTGATAAGTCACTTCTCAAAGTTTTTTTTCAATCACCATCTAAACTTGTACAAATACATAGAGACCTTATAAGCCCCAAGAGAAGGAAAAAGAAGAGAAGTTCTGACCACCCATAATAACCGAAAATCAGTGCAGAAGAGAAGACGCAATCTTATCATTGACCCTGTCTACACTGCCAGCTACATTTTTTTTTTGATAACCTACACTGGCAGCTACACTCTTGCATGTTCTACCATTTCTCTCTTTCCATGTACGCCAAAAATTTCTCAGCCCTACACCTCTTCAAAACGGCTTCACATGCCAACATAACCATACTTCTAAGTCTCAGACGAACTGAATGTGCCAACATAACCATAGTTTTAAGCCTCCACGACCATGATCCGGATCGAAACCGTTATATCAGGATTAGCAGCCACATAGCTGAAATCCCTATACAATACGCGTATTGTTTAAAAGAACATTAGCCCAATATGACTCGGCCAAGTATCGTTCAGATTGTCCAATCTGTATCGGATCTACCAAGAACCAAGTTGAGCAATCCAAATGATAAACGTTCCATTTTAAATGGGTCATGTGACCGAGCTTAAAAACAAGGTCCTTTCCCCAGTTGTGTTATTCTGCATGATCCAAGTCTCTCTCCCTCACCACTTTTCAACCCCATCAACCCCAAGTTCCAGATTTTTGCCAGTATACCACCGGATTTTTCCTCCAAATTGTAGCATCATCCTGGATATACATTAAGGTATATTTCTGTAAAAAAGGATTTGAATTTTTTTTTTCATTTTGGAAAATGTTGTAGAGTTGGGTTTAGACCATAATAGCAGTAAATTTTTTGTGTTTTAGAGTTGTTTCTTTTATATATATAATTTTGTTTACGTGGGGTCTTGGGTTTGACCACAAATATTCATGGGGTTTTATGGGCCTAGGGTTTAAGGCTTAAATCATGTAAATTCAATGAATTAAATGTTGGGGTTTCATGCAGTTTTTAATTGAAATCCTAATTGGACCAATTAGGATTACAATTAATAAAGGTCTCTGTTTACTGGAGGATATCATGATCAATCCACTAGTGGTACCCCATTATATTAAAGACAATATGAACATAGTACATCTTAATTTTTTTTTTTTTTTTGGGGGGGGGGTTCTTATGACCATGAAGACTCTAGTCAGTCGATGGAAGCCATGGATCCATATACACTACATGTACAGTAAACTTCCTTCTTCTCTGATGATCATACACATAACCCATACTTATACCACTACCATTATAGGCCAAGAAATCATGATGATGACTCACAATTCAAACCGCGTTGGAATTCATTATGGTATTGAGGTCGTTGCTACTTACTTTATGGTATGTTATTGTTATGCACTTGACTAATTGAGTTCATTAGTTAATTTTACTTTAAAATTCATATTACCAATTGTTCATTGATCAGGGAGGTTTGTTAATTTTTCTTTGGTTTCAGCATATAGTAATATGATATTATCGTTGTTGATTGCATGTCTACAACTGATATTTCATTACAAGAATGCATGTCTATTTGTGAGAGAGAAATCATTGAAGATTCTAAGGGAGAGGAAGACGCAAAAGAACCTGGATAGAGTCAATCAAAAACGATTTGGACACTCATAATTTGACTAAAGATACGATTTTTGAAGAATTGGGATGGAATAACAAGATTCTTGTTGTTGACCCCAACTAGTTAGGATAAGGCACATGATGATGATGAATGCATGTCTATTGTTAACATCTTTATGAATGTATTACCATGCATTTATGGTGCTAATTGAATGATTTGGTATGAACTCATACTGCAAGACACCAGTACACTATTTCAAATGATCTTTAGTAATGTTTCGATATTTTTTTTTATCAATCTTTTATGCATATATGTTCATGAAGGGGATCGCATTGAACACATTTAAGGATTTTCCAATGAAGGTTCCAGAGATGTTGGTTGCCAAAGTTTTCTGATGCCGGAGCTTGTTGTCACTGATTGAAAGAGAAGGGGAAGAGAGAGAGAGAGAGAGGAGAAAGAAAAAAAAAGGAAAAAATAGAAAGGAACTGAAGATGTGATTTCTCCAGATCAACTGGAAACAATTAGAGTTTAACCTATGGAGAGGTGATGACGAAGAACGGTTGAGAATCATTGAAGGGGATTGTAGGTTCTCGTCCTACCCTGTCAAAGTGGAATTGATCCAGTTGACTAAACTGCTTAAAGAAAACATCAAAGAAAGGATTTCAGGAGGTCTTTTTGCCTCGGGAAAGGGGGGAAGTTGTTTCTAGAGAAACTCAAAAACAAGAATGGGGATTTTCTAAAAACTTCTGTGTCTAAGACAAGCCAGAGAACAAACGTCAAGTTTTTCCAGAGGGCCTGAGAGTGAATGGTTGGAATCTTCTATATAATACCTTGCACTAGAGATTAGGGATACGATCACCAACTCAAGAACACGTGATTTGGAAAGACCTTGAAAAAGATTTTTACAACCTGAAGGAGATCTCAGAGGCCCTATATAACTCAAAAACCCAAAGCAAGTGTTTAGAAGGTGATTTAACAAGGGTATTCCGAGGTTCATAAGGAGATGAGAAACCGACTAGGGATAGGGAGTTAGCACAAACAGGTGAGAAGCTATAATCCTTTACTATTACACACAAGTCAGAATGGTTATATTCAATCAGTGGAAGGGGAGCATCATATTCTAGTGGGGAATGGATGGTGGACGACCAAATAATAAGACTAAGACGTTGCCTGATAGGGAAACTAGACGGAGATCCACCAGTGAGAGAGAAACTGTTATCCTGGGCTAGAGAAGCCTGGGATGTTGCAGGTACTTGTCAAGCACGAAATATCTCCAATGAAACTTTCCTCTGCACTCTACATTCGGAGTTTTGAAGCAAATACGATTCTAGAAGAGGGTTGCCGCTGTGTGGGCCCATATGTTCTTTATCTTGATCGTTGGGGAGAATTGGCAGGCTATTATAAAGATAAATGAAGGCCAGAAATTTTTGCGGGTGAGGATGAAAGTTTTACTTCTACATTTTTGGTGTGAGCAGGTCAGTCCATTGGAGAAATCTATTGAGGCTATGTAGGGTGGATTTTACTGCTGAAGAGAAGTTGGAGATCCAATGGTGCAGAATACTTGTCAAAAGAAATAACCACTGAAAAAGATTGTTATCAACATGGAGAATATTTTCGAATATCCGGTCTAGCAAGAACGTCAATCGGACTTCTTTGTGCTATCAGAGAGCTCTAATAATCAAAGAACACAACTGTGTGATTTTTGGCGAGGACAAATGTCAAGAGGTTGAAGATGACTTATGTGACTACTTTGGACTGATTGATAAGAATCTCATCCCAAGAGGTCAACATCAAGGCATGTGTGAAGCCATGGGCACTAAAAAAAAATTTCAAATGGCACACGGTTGGACCAACAGGTGGTGATCTTATACATAATTGGAGATATCAAAGGTGGAAGCCCAAACCAAATTCGCTTGGCTGGGATGTACGGCCCCAACCCTATGAAAGTGGTTACTAATGAAGGAGGTAAAAGAGATCAGCCATGACTTGGACCTTGGAGGCCTCTTCATCTGTACAATGTGTAGGAGAGGGCAAGCCCAAGCCACTGCAGGAGTTTATTTTGGCTTTCGAACTGAAGCTGAAAACCGTCAGTATTAGGTGAGAATCAATTATGGGGAGAGAGAACTATCTATGGTTATTTTCGTCATTGGCAAATGAGCAACCTGAAAATCTGAAGCTAACGGGAGGCTTTGACCCGAAATGGGAAGCACTAGGTGACGAGCAAGCACGCGGGTGATCAATTAGAAATGAAATCACTACACCACTCTTTAATGAGCCAAGATGGGATAGTAATGGGGTTTGAAAAGATGTCCTTGGCCAAGCTAGATATTAGACTAGCAAAGGTATGTCAACCAATTTCTTATATTCTGCTCAGCCTCTTTCCTTTGTTAGTTTGGACAGAGGAATGTTCAAGGGTGGTGGGAGGACAATGGTGAAAAGGAATGGAGCAGACAGTTCTAGGTTTTCACTTTTTATCGCAATCAAGGGTAGTGAAGATAGTGGAGAGAAGGTTCGGGTTTTGACGAATTTGGACTTCAAAGTTATTTTTCAACAGCAGAAAAAGGTTTAGTGGAGTAGGGTGGTGGCAGCAATCAAAAGGGATGGGGAATGAAGAGTTGCTCTCAGTGATAACTCTACCACAAAACACAGATAAAGTTGAGTGGAAGAAGGGGCAAAAGGGTGTGGGATTGGGTAAGGATAAGTCAGCGGGTGAGGGCGAGGGTGAGGGGATTAGGAAACCTGCAGATTGGAAAGGGAATAGCAATGACAATTTTGAGGAAGGGGGTACATCAAAGTGGGTATTAAGGAAGATTATGCCCTTTTGACAAATTTATGGGAGTTTCATGTGAGCGATTTGAAACTAAGGCAATGGCTCTATTTGCAGCAACTGAAAGAAAGCAAGAAAGAGAGATGGTGATGAACAAGAAGGTTTGAAGGGAGTTGCAAACGTTAACTCGGACTTTGAATGACCAGCAGCACATCCAAGTCCTAGAAGTGAGATTAGGCCAAATCAAAAAGGGGCAATTGTGCATCCCCTAATGAAGTTAAGAATAATTTCTTGGATTGAGGGATTTGAATGCGAAGGAGAAGTGCATGTCTATTAAGGCAATCTAGACATGTGGCTACCTAATGTTGTTTTCATGCAGGAGACGAAGATGATTAGAATGGATAGAAAAACTTTGGAGGAGATTTGGGTCTTGGAGGTGCCAAATCAGTGGTATTGCTGGACTGAAGGTGTTAGTGCAGTGGGGTCGAGGAAGTTTGGGATGGTGATATTTTTCTGGGTTCTTTTTCAATGCCTTTATGGTAGCCCAAAAACAAGGGGGTGATTTGTGAGGCTATGATACCCATAAAAATGAAGTCATACGGA
The DNA here is from genome assembly GCA_031762675.1 of Pachysandra terminalis. Classification (NCBI taxonomy): domain Eukaryota; kingdom Viridiplantae; phylum Streptophyta; class Magnoliopsida; order Buxales; family Buxaceae; genus Pachysandra; species Pachysandra terminalis. The sequence goes on from JAUPMG010000020.1 coordinate 13,266,078, forward strand.
ACTTACCTCTCAGACGACCTCTTTTTGAAAGGGAATGACGAATCTACTTGATTTCCTTGAGACTATGAAGGTTGGAAAGGGTTTGGATGCTAGAAAGTGGCTTCATGGAAAAAATGAGGAGTGCTCAGTTTGAACTTTTTACCAGTCATTGGTTTGCCAAGAGAATCAATTTGATCTGTTCAAGCTAACTGGCAACTTCCCAGAATAAGATTCTCATAGCCAATTATTTGATCAGTAGGTGTTGGTCTATTCCTAATAGGTGTATTATATGTAAAAGTGAAGCTGAATCTGTAGCACATCTTTTGTTACATTGTAAAGTGGCATCAAGATTATGGTCTTACGATTTGGGCAGATTTGACTTGCCTTGGGTCCAACCTAAAAACTTTGAAGATGCTCTCTCTGCATGGGCTAGGTGGGGAAAGAGCAGAAGGGTCTGCTATGGAATTTCTGTCCAGCTGTAGCTTGTTGGGTATTTTGGAGAGAAAGGAACAACAAATCTTCATAGGGAAGAAGAAAATAGAAAGCTATATACTTGAAGGCCTGTTGGCCATCCTATATCAATATGCTTCTATTTTAAAAGAGTTTGGGGAGTCTCTTTTTCTGATTTCTGTAAATGGATGGGAAGGGCTTATAATATGTAATATTTTAAGGTGAGACAATGATGAATCTAGATCTTATTCAACTCAGGATTGGCTGTGATGAATCTAGATCTTATTCCGAGTTTTAATACTCTGAAGATAAAAACCGCTTGGCAAAAATACATGAATGCCCCACAAAGATCCCAATCTACTTGAGCTTCTACACCACAATGTATGGACAAAATGATAGAGAATCGAAATATGGTCAACCAACTCACTAGAGCTATCTCAAAGATCTGGGCGCACTATCACTCATAAATAAATAAATAAAACTGAGCAGACTATCATATCCTAAAGATTTATCAGGACACCCTTGTTGCCTATCTCCTCATTAAGATCTAAGAACATATATCATAGATCTTTCTAAAGGCCTGAAGTTCACTATATATCCTCGACCAAGCTTAAAACAAGTGCATTTCTAAACGTCCTTGTACCGCTCTCGATACACTACTGCATTGCTACTAACAATTTGATTGATGTCAAAATCTATGCTTCAACAACCATTTTTGATGTTGGATGTTCTCTACAGGGTACTAGTTTCATTCTGGAATTCTCTAATCCTTGACAAGTTTTGGTTTATGAATCTTGGGGATCAGAAGCCAAGCCTTTTTATCTTTCATTGATTTACAACCCTAGCTCCATCTGATAAACTGAAAATTTTGTTCGCACTTTCCATCGCTGGATGTATCCCCATCTCTCAAGCCTTATCACTCTCATCACCGCAGCTATGACTGTAGATATGAAGAGCAAGTATGTCCGAATGCTGGACATCGAGTTGCTAATAAGAGTTCATTTGCTTCCTTTGGAGAGGTAAAGCTTCTTCCAAGTAGGTAACTTAACGCCTTGCACAACAATAGGACCCAATGGGTAGTTGTGCTAAGTAGATGGAAGACGTCAGCTGCAAATTATGAAATATTGTTCACTTATGAATAGTTCAACAAATACAAAGCCCAAACACAACATCGACGTAAGACCCTACTCTTGCTTAAAATCTGAGCTCATATCATCTAAAAAGAAAAAACTCAGGGCAGATTAAATAAAATTCTTCTGATTCCGTTCTGTGATCCATATACAAATATAACGATCCCATATGTTAACTGCTTAACCAAATGAGTTTCCATAAGTCCAAGGGCTTTTGAAAAAACGGTTAGGTCTGTAAAAAATGGTATCAGAGCAGGCCCAACGTCACGGGTTCGAGTCACAAAAGGGGCAACCTATAGGCTGGATTAAAATGCCTTGGTATTATATATGGGCATGGTGCTAAGTTATTGAATACTGATAGGTAAGTGGAGGCATCAATAAGGAAAGGGCTACCAGTGGATCAGTGTCGATGAAGTGGGCCTCTGTGGACGTCGGCTACAGAAGTGTGGTGGACTGTTACGATCATATATGTTAAGCCGCTGTGGACGTCGGCTACAGAAGCGTGGTGGAATGTTACGATCCTATATGTTAAGTGCTTAACCAAATGAGTTCCCATAAGTCCTGGGGCTTTTAGAACAACGGTTAGGTCCGCAACAACAAATGAACAGGCAGGCTTGCAAGTTGTTCAGAGTGCAAACTAATCTTCTCAAAGTATCATCAAATATGAATTCAGGTTTAGGCAAGATAAAATCTATAAGAATTCAGCATTCAATAAATCATGGCAAGGAAAACTGATCAACACAAACATAAAAAAGTTGGAACTCTACTTCAAAAAAAAAAATGTTTTAGATAAAGCCATTGCACCAAAAAAAAGAGATATAGAAAAGCTTAACCACATACCTGAAAAACCAAACCAACAATGGTAGTTCCCGTCCTACGAAAGGATGGAGGCTGAAGGCCTTTCTTCGAAAGCATTTCATTTCTTCTGCAGAGATTGAAACAAAAACCACCCCTTGGAGGAACATCTATCGCCGCTTTCGCCATTTTTGACCCTGGTTCCAAGTTTTCAATACTGAGAAGAGTTGGAGAGAGATGAAAAGTTTGATAAACAGACTTTCTCAGAAAATTTCTTGCTGGGCAAGAAATTCAACCGGTACAGGCCTCGCATCCTCTACAGCTTAAGGGTTACAGCAATCCATACAGCACCGTTAGATTGCTGCCACGTGGGTACCTCAATGGTACCCATGTGTTATTAGAAAGGGTACCC
>JAUPMG010000020.1:13268943-13283819 GCA_031762675.1 Pachysandra terminalis
TTTATTTTGACTTATCCAAATATCAAATAAATCTGAATTTTAAAATTTAAACTAACATTCTCCCACTTGATCCGTATTTTTATAAGAAGAAGGTGCTTGGGATTCATTTCCTCTACCAATTAGCTTTGTTATTTGTGGCATAATCACCCATTTTTTGCTCCACTTATATAAGCCACTAGCCCACTACTCAAAACTATCTATCGATCATAGTGATATGGCTGGACCAGTGAACCACTAGACTAAGGAATGCAAACCGAAAGACCCAATGAACCACTACCTTCTTGATATCTGCTTGTAAAAATAGTACAAAACGGTCTAGAAAATGAAAACCGAACAAACCAGCAACTGCTCGGACCGATGAAGAATTAGATTACCAGGAATTGTTTGGACTGTTGAATAGATGATGGGACCGTTGAACCGTAAACCACCATTTTGGTTCGACATCCGGTCTTGTTTGAAAACACCGGGCTTGGGGTATGAATAAGTTAATGGTCAACTCAACTATTCCTTTATTCCAATCTGTCGAAAACCATATCTTCAATCAAATTACGAGTATACAAATTATTTTTGCGGGTGAAACAGGTCAGAACAGTTACATAATTATGTCAAGAAGCCCAACCCAAAACAAGCCCGTTTATTTTATGGGCTGTAAAAGGTTGACCCATTGCTAACCAACAATATGTAAAAACCTCAACCTAAACTAGCCAAAATTCAGGTGGGTTCAGGCGGTTGATAGATTGCGTCACAAATTACCGGTTCTAACCGCGTTGTAGTTATGGTTTACTTTAAATTAAAAATCTAGGGTAAATTTTACAAAAGCACCCTTGAGATTTGATGTAATACCCATTTACTTCCCCTATCAAAACGACAAATACATCATTTCTACTATCTCCATTGGGACATAGAACTCTCCTACATTAACGGAAATCATCAATTTTTACATGTTTTAGATTATTAGATTATTTTACCCTTGTATTTAAACTTACCACCCCACCTCCACCCCCACTCCCACTCCCACTCCCAATGTGGTGGGGTAGTGGTAGTGGAGCAGGTGAAAGTGGTTTGGTAGGGGAGGTTCACATTCGAATGGAGATAATAGAAGGGATATATTTGTTCTTTTGAGAAAGATAAGGAAAGTATATGAGTATTATATCAAACCTCAAGGGAGGTTTTTGAAATTTACCCTTAAATCTAATATAGCCTAATAGACCACAGTTTCAGGCTATAAAACTTCGGGATAAGGCCAACGTTTGACAAACTCACAAATAGCTTTGCACAACTGAAAAAGGAGAAAAGTATTTTAAAAAATAAAAATGCCCGCCATTACTCGCTGTAAATTTCTGAATGGCAATTGCATGCCATCGTTGCCCTCCTCAGCTACTGCAAATCCCCTTCAATTCACAGCTGTTTGCCCTTTGCTTTTCACCAAATTCCGTTCGTGTCCTCAAACCCTAGCTCCGGGTAGAAGAAAAACCCTAGTTTTCTCTAAGTCGTCGGAGACAGAGGTTACTTCTGAAGAAGATGAATGGCTTAAGAAGCTGCCGGAGAAGAAAAAACCCTTGTATTCTCACAGCCTGCCTTGTGTGGAATCGTGGTTGAAGAGTTTAGGGTTTTGCCAGAGCAGAGAAGATCGAGCTATGTGGTTAATTGAGAAGCCAGACTGGCACGCTCAGCTCTCACTTGACATCACTGATCTCTACATAAGGTTTGCTAGTACGACCTCTTGCTGATCTTTCTGTGTTTCATTTTTTTTTGGCCTTTTTTCCCTGGAATTTAGTGATTGGGATTTCTATTTTTTATTTTTTAAATCAACAAGAGTGTTGTTCATTGTTCAGATTTTTCCGAATTTGGGTTTCCTCTTTTTCTTTTCAATTTATGATGCATTTGGACTTTGTTTTTTGGTATTTGATAAGTTATTATTAGTTTGAACTTTTTTTTTTTTTTTTTTTTTTTATGGGATGAAGATTAATTTGGAGGGTTTTTGATGGTTAATTGATTGTTGGACTTAGTTTTTTTCTTTTTCTTTTTTTCATTTATAGGCTGTGAAAGAACTTTGGTGGCTCAATCCTTCTGTTGTATGATTTTGCCATGGTTCTGGGATTTCTATCTTTTCTTTTTGTAATTTAATTTCATTTTTGATTTTTTTTAATGTTATTGACTAGGAAATTAAGAAATATAAAAGGGTGCAAATAATAACTTCCATTGACAAAAGTTTGAGCTTCTGTGCTGTAATGCTTTTTGTTTTCATTTGGATATGGTTAAATAGATCAAAAGGAAGAAGGTGGTGATTAGAATTAGGAATACTAAAGAGATGGTTTCATCTTATTGAGGGAAGTCTTGGCATACAGTAGAAGCTGAGCTTGTTCTTGCTGGATATATCTTTATGTTTGATTTGGGTCTGGGCTGTTGCCTGCTTTGGTGCCATATCTTTGTGGCTTCTACTGAACCTCATTGTTCATCCCTCTCTTTAATACATATTTAACATTTACCTTTTGAGAGTATATATTTAACATAAAAAATATGCATTTTATAAGTTAATTATATATGTTTCCTTGAAAAGCTGTATTTTACTTATAAAATATGTTAAAACGGATGTACCCCGGACCTGCCTAGTATTTGGGGGGATTAGGGTTGAGGTTTTCCAACCTGCCAATAAATGGATTAGGTTCAGGTTCAACCCCCCTTCAACTCACTTAACCCATTCAATCCGATTATATCTAATTATATACATTTATAGCAGTGTTGTTAAAGGAGATTGCCTAGGCAACTAGGCGTTTTCTGAGTACCTAGGCGATGTTGGCCTTGGCGAGCATTGCCTAAGTGCTATTTTGGGCCAAGTTTGGTATAGGGTGGAACACCTAGGGTTCACCAAAACCCGACCTGTTGCCATCCCTATGTGGATTAGGTAAGTACTACTAATGAGTTGGTCTTCACTTGAGATGGTATATCCGTTGAAGAATATAACTCGGATGTTTGTCATAAAGTATGTTGTTTTCTTACCAAAAAAAAAAGGTCTTGTTTACGCTCAGTCTCTGCCAAGTTCAAAGGATTTAATGTGTGGTTTGTGTTTCTCTGGCTTCTCTACTTGATTTCGGCTTGCAATAGGGACTGAGAGGACTTGATTTGAGATGCAGGTACCTGAAGAGTGGTCCTGGAAATCTGGAAAAGGATATGGAGAGGAGATTCAGTTATGCACTGAGTAGAGAAGACATCGAGAATGCGATACTTGGAGGACCATGAGATCATGGGGATATTCTTGTTTATTTTTTCTCTGGGTAATCAAATCTTGAAAGTTGATCGCATAGTGTTTGTTCCTTCACCATTGAAAATATCCAAGCTAACTTTTGCTTTTCCTACAGTCAACTTATCAAAACTGTAGTAAGTAAACTGGTGATATGTTATTTGATATTTTGATGTTATCCAGAGATAAATCATCTTGGAACTAGTAGACTTTCAGATATTTGTATCCAACTTTGTGATTGTAAATTTGATTTTATATATGCATTCTGAAAAGCCAGGTAATTTTGAATTGTCCCTTGAAGCTGGAGGTAGTAGCATGTTTTCAAATGATTTGGGATTAGTGTCCCTTGGGGCATGACCTAAATCATTCACTAGCATGGGGCACATCTGATATTCAACAATTGAGATTATGAGGATGGTTAGTTTATCAAGCAAGAACAAATCCTCTGTATGCTAAGGTGCAATTATGCAGGTTAATTGGATCAAATTTTACAATAATGGCAACATCTTGAACAGTTCAACCAAGCGTTCTGTATTAATAAACTGGCGAATTCCAGCACAACCTTCATTGCAAATGTTCAGAGGTAGGCCACATTTAATTCATTAAGATCAAAAAATGTGCAATACTATATGTCCCACACAAGACAAAAAAAAAAAAAAAACAAGCTGAATGAAACCAAATGAACTCCAAGAATAAGGAAATGAAAAGTCATTAAAGGAATGGAACAAGAAAATAAATAGCTGAACACCACCAATTCCCAAACTTGCAATTTTGTCGATAGGGGAGCGATAAGACAAAGCAATCCAACCAATCATGCGGTAACCTGACCAAAAAGCCACCTTCGGATCTGCAATGAATACATGATGAATATTAGGAAGCAGTCTCCAGCATTTTAAATATATTTTTTCTACCAAACACAAACACAATTTTTAACCAAAATATTTGATTCAAAGCCCTTCGCACAAAGCCATTCACAATGAAGCCCTTTCATTTGTACAAAACAATGTAAGGAAGACACATGGAGTCAGTAAAAAATGATTTAAATGCACATAATTTGACGAAAGATATTGTTTTTGACAGATTGGGATAGCGGAACATGATTCATGTTGTCAACCCCTACTAGTTGGGATAAGGCGTTTTGTTATAATAATATTGCTATTTTTATTTTATTTTTTGGTTACTGAGGAAGGGATTGGAGTTGAGATCACCAACTGATTATGCAATGAGCTCAACATCAATACCAGATTCTTGTTTCTGACCAGAAAAACGAAAAAAAAAAAACGCTGAAGTGGCAAAATCAAAGGATACCTCTGGCAGCTTCTTCCGGAATACAACATCCAACCTGGCATCGAGAGTGTTCTCGAACACAATCTTTCCATCTCGAGAAGCCAACACGACACCTCCGCAGCTACACCATGACAATTAGTATCAGTAGAGCTACTTTTTATCATTGTCATGCCTCAATTAACAAATGAAATGAATGATTCATTGAATCTTAGATTTCTTAAGGTAAAGAAAAAAAAAATACTAAAGGGTCTATCTGTATTCCTATCTTCAAAAGACAAGCATAACCAAAAGAAAAAGATGAACCACTTCTTTATGGCTCCAGAAGCCAGTTAAGAAAAGAACAGCTAAGATACCATCAACGCTTTCCAATATCAACTAAATAAAGAGGGTAGCTATTCAATGAATTGGAAACTCGGTCGACTTATAATAGTATAGAAGGAAAAAAAAAAAACAAGCGGTCCACTTTTAGTGTCTACACATGCCAAAGATTTAATGCTTGATACACCATAATCTGTTCTATATGCATTGCTCATCAATCAAGGCTGTCAAGTATGGGAGTATAATATAGCCCAAATGACCATTGAGCATGATGAACATCCTCGTTCTTAAGCTCAAATAACTTGAAGCGCTGCAGGCACAGGGTAGATCAGAACCCACCATGAAAGGGGCCCAGTTAGGAGAATCCCCATGCCAAATATCAGTAAAATTAGATAACGTTTTAACAATTTGATATGCAAATCCTTTTTCTAAACATTCACAAACTTAGCAGAGGTTTTCACCCATCATCCAAAAAAGTGTAATAAAATCAAATGGATAAAAGACATCAGATCAAACTGAGTTTTGATAAACTTGATCCCCTTGGTGGAACCCTTCACTGTTGAGTCCCAACCCTTTACACAGCAAGACAAATGTCAAAATCTGGGGCAATGGCTCCTACATGGGTTCCTAATGCAATTTCATCATTTTATGGTGCCCTTGTACCCTTGTAGGTTATTATATCATTTAGAATATCGGATAAGGTGTGTGGACTATCAAAGCCATAGTACTCTAAAACAATAGCTAACTTAACTTGTAAAGGTTTAGAAGTTTTGTCATGTTCTAGTTCAAACTCACTTGCTCATGAGAGAGAGAGAGAGAGAGAGAGAGAGAGAGAGAGAGAGACCTAGCAAGCTCACAATTAACAAAAAAAGTTCCAAGATATATATTTGAGAGAGAGAGAGAGAGAGAGAGAGAGAGAGAGAGGGGAGCGGGGAGGGAGGGAGAGAGACCTAGCAAGCTCACAATTAACAAGCAAAGTTCCGAGATATATATTTGTGTGTGTGTGTGTGTGTGTGTGTGTGTGTGAGAGAGAGAGAGAGAGAGAGGAAGGGAGGGCGGGAGTGGGGGGACGCGGGGGGGAAGCGAGACCTAGCAAGCTCACAATTAACAAGCAAAGTTCCGAGATATATATTTGACCCATTGCCAAAATCGTCCAATTACCCATTCCATGCGATTAACTTGTGGCCTTGATTACCAACTCTACTTTGGTCCTATGGGATAAATCCATTGAAAATGAAGTGTTTACAGTTACTGCTCATAAGAGAGTATAAACAGTTATTTCTAAGACTTTAAGTGTCAACTTGAAATTAAATGAGCAACTTACCAAAAAGGTCCATGAGCATGATGGTGGGAAGGAGCAGGTGGAAGAAATATGTGATTGTCAACTATTATCTCCGGCAGATAAACATTTTCTTTCTCTGCATACTCCTCCTTTGCGGAATCCAAAACAGATTCCACGAAATGCAGATCATGTTTCTGACAGCGCAATAAAACAGCAGGCTCTTTCAGTCTGAGCAAACTCTGCAAGAGAAGAGAACCATATTGCACTACTAGTAATAGCCAAAATCCAGACTACAAACTAAACTTACTATTCAAAATTATGCTCAAAGCCATTGAAATTCAAACAGTCAGTTCTAAGGTTCCAAAGAAGGCATGCTAAGTCTACTCGTCCCTGCTGCATGCGGATTTGTTGTGTATTCTACCACTCCAGATCGGGATATTACAGTGTCAAAGATAGGATGAGATTTAGAACCTTACTATAATGTTGTGAGATGCTTCAAAAGAATAAACTCTAGTACTTTGTAAGAAGTTCAATTCTTCCACTCATTAAAATATTGCTTTCTATTTTTTGGCAAAATATGATGTGTATAAACATAGAGTTGCTTCTGAATTTCTTCAATTTAATCACTTTCTTTTTTCTTTAAAGTTCTGTTGGAAGGAAGTGAGAAATTTTAGAACCACATGGTAGATTCCACTTACAAGAAATTGCTGACATTGTATCAAGATAAGAACACCTTTGCCATATTTTTGACTAACACTGTGTGAAGCAGTCATCATCATTCTTCACTAGAATAAACAATATTATGTATGTATTATTTTTTCACTGACCTGAACAATAAGTTCCTTCAAAAGAATTTTGTAAATGTGGTGATCATGGCTCACATGAAGAAGCTCCTTCGATGCTGCCTCCTTCATGGAGCTAACTAAGTCATCCTGAGCTCGAAGAACTTTGATACGAGAAGCATTAAGCTGCATAGAGTACTCACTGCATGAAATCAATAAAATGAGTTTAACTTTAATATAGATGAAAAGATTTTTCAGCATATTACAGCAAATTTCAAGAATAAGCTATAGAAGAAGAAGAAAAATAAACAAAAGAGGCATACTTCTCTCAATTATTCCATCCTCTACTCCTTGGAAAGTAAGTAAATAACTAGATCATACATAATTTAGATATTGCATCAGTTATTGGCCTTCTGGACTAATCAAGGTCTAAAGTTTCAATTTCTGACCAGGTTTTGGCTCCCCTTCAAAACCGATATCAGTAAGTATCAGCCAATACATATCAGGTATCGGCCAAAACCATGAAAATATAGAGGGTAATTATTAGTATTGACCAATACCTTTACCAAAAGATTCATATCAGCCCCTTAAAAACTAATATGTATTGGCCAATACATATTGGTTAAATATGAAAGTATAAACCTTGGAATTAATAAATAGATCTTTCCCTTCATAAGGTCTCAACCTTGCACAATCTGTGATTGAGTAGCAGATGTTGCTATTTTTTCAGAAGTTATGCATATACAGATTTAACCACAAACATCAACAGAAAGTAACTAAACTATTAATAAAACAGAAGGAACTAATAAAACAGAGGGAAAGGTTGCAAGGTTTGGAAACGAAAAGTCCAATAACAAGACCGACAACAATAACAAAAATATGTGATTAATTTTTCTAATAAATGATGTGTCAGACTGACTAATAGGATAAAAAGCAGACACAGATGAGAGTCTGCAATGATAAGTAGAACAACACCAAGCAGTAATAAAACAAATAACTCTCCCAATGTTGTGTTATATTTCTATATCTCTTTTGTGCATTGACCATTGAGTATAGGAGTGTTGCATCAAGTTGGCAGCTGGCATAAAGTTTTTATTAAATCTCTCATGAAATGAATCCTGGATTATCATTTCGATCTTATTATAGAGCATTCTCTGGTAACGGTTCGCTACAATGGAACCCACTTGCAGTGATAAGTGAACAAGGTTAACTAGGGCATCCTCCATTAACAACACGCTACAATGACACTTGATCACAGTAGCAAGTCAGCAAGGGTTCTCGCGTCAAAATGTACAAGCGAAAGTAAAAAACCAGTATAAGAGGGTAAGATTAACCTAGTTAATTGGATTGTAGGTACTTTGACAAGGAAGATGTTAGGGTTGGTAAATGTAATTGTTATAGATAGTGGTGGCTCACATTCACTAGTCACTAGATCCAAGGGGAGGGACCTGAGGGGCCCCATGGGGTGGGGCGGAGCGTCATGGGGTTGGGGTGCGGGGGACGGAGCTCCCGTGGTACTGTAAGGGTAGATTGGGGATTTTCCCTATATATCGGATAGAAATATAAGTTGTAACCCTAATTCATTTTCAACATAGTGGAAACATCTTCTCTCCCGTGGGCGTAGGTTTTGCTGAACCACGTATATCTGTGTGCATTGTTTTGATATTCGTTTTACTGTATTTATTATTATTCCTTAATCCCGATCAACAATAATGAAAAAAAAAAAACTAATATAATCTGATAGGACCAATTACATATAAAAGATGTGTTTAGACTAAATAGGAATGAGACAAGGCTGAGGAGGATGATGGGTACAAATTTTGGTATGCTAGGGTAACAATAGAAATGGTATAGGAATAATGGTAGATAACGATATAAGGATAGCATTGTAGATGTTCTAGCTAGATATGTAGACCACTGGCCTGCTTGCTGCAGGCAATGTTATTGCAGAGGATTTCTTCCCATTTGCAAAAGAGCTATTGGAAACAATTGATGAAGGGTATCACAAGCATTCCTCAAACTTAGATAATTTGTTGTAAAAAATACTTGTAATAAAACCTTAGTTAATCTATGCAATCGATCAACAACTTAATCAAGATGAATTCTCTGAACAGTCGAAGTATGAAGAAAATCATATCTAAAAATTCATTTCTAAACCTATCAGAGTAAACGGAAATCAAAATCTTAGGGTTCCAGGGGTAACTAAACTAATGCTACTGAATACTAAAGTTTTTCAAACCAAATCTAAAATCTAAACAGAAAAAATTGCAGAATCAATTAACAGCCTTAGTAAAACGAAATCGAGAAAAGGGAAATAGTTGACAACTTACATTTTCTTCCGAACATCGACTTGTTTCTCTTTACGCTCATATTCTTGCCTGATCTTCTTCTTCTCAGCTTCAACCAGTTGTAACTTCTCAATGTTAAATTCCTGCAAAAAATGGAGATGATCGAACACAATCCAACAGAATAAACTGAAAACAGAGATTCAGATCTTAAAAATGAAGGAAAAATAAATAGATTCTGAAAACAAATTCGAGTACTTCTTCTGCAGACACGGAGATCTCATTGGCCTTCTCCTCCGACTCTTGCCGGATGAATCTCACCATCTGTCGGATCTGGTTCGAGACATCTGCGTCATTCATTGTGAGATTCGATCGGTAGGGACGGCTTAACGATCAGATAATCTTTTGGGAGATTCAGATCTTCCTCGATCGGGAAGGAGAGACCAGCAGCAGAAGAAGAACACTACAAAGGGAGCAGAAAGGGGAAATGCTTTTGCAGAGAACAGGCCTCTCAATTTAGCCACGTGGACAAACTGGTGGATCCACGTCATCATTTATGGTCTAAATTCTTTTTTTTTTTCTGGTAAATTATATCAATAACATTGGGCTGGGGTAGGAATCAAATAAAGCCCGGTTCTATGTTTAAGCTAAGGCTCCATTTCATGGTCCAGCCCGATTGAGCTCGGCCCAATTACTTATTCTATCTAGGGAAAATTACCCATATACCTTACTTGACAGTCAAAATTGTCTTATATTATATTGACCAAACCAATTTACTTGTAAAGTATCAAAATATAGCCAAAATTGCCTTTTTGATCCTATGGAGGATATATCTGGCATTTTTGCAATAATTATTTTCTAAAAAAACTTAAAATACCTACTCTATCCTTAAGCTCTTAAGCCCTTTGCACACTTGGTGTGCATCCTTGCACATACACTTAGTGTGCATCCCTTAAGCCCTTTGCACAATTGGTGTGCCTCCTTGCACACTTGGTGTGCAACCCGTGCACCACCACCATGCCACCACAACCAACCACCACCACTACCCCACCACCACGCCACCACCACCCAACACCACCTCCCAGACCACCACCCACCACCATCACCACTACCACACCACCACCTAGCACCACCTCCACCACCATTGCGCACTAATGGTGGGTGGTGGGCTGTGGTGGCGTGGTGGTGTGGTGGTGGGTTGTGGTAACGTGGTGATGGTGGCGTAGTGGTGGTGGTGGTGGTGGTGGTGGGGTAGTGGTGGTGGGTTGTGGTGGCATGATGGTGATGGTGTTGGGGTGGGTGGTGGTGTAAGGGATGCACACTAAGTGTGCAAAGGGCTTAAGGGTAGAATAAGTATTTTTAATTTCTTAGAAAAGCAACTATTATAAAATGCCGGATGTATCGTCTACAGGACTAAAAGGCAATTTTGATCGTAATTTGATGCTTTACAGGTAAACAGGTTTGGTTAATATACCAAAAAGCAATTTTGGCTGTAAAGTAGGGTATATGAGCAATTTTCCCTTCTATCTAAACCTGGGTGTGCCCACTTCATAACTACGAGGAACTAGAGCCCGTTATGGGTCGGGTTGTAGATGGGTTTGAATAGAAACGAGTTGGGTCAAGATCAACCCGTTTATTAATGGATTGGAACATCACAGAACCGAGTTGAACCCATCAACAAATGGGTTGAACCACTTTAACCTGTTAATTAATTAATTTATTTATTTATTTTTACTTTCACTTTGAAATTAGGGTGACATGTAAGCTCATTTAATATATTAAAATTTAATAAACACTATAAAAATATTTGTTAAATATTATTTCTTTTTAAAAAATGACAAAAAAAATTATTGTTACTTTATGAGTAAATATAAAAATACATATAAATAATAAAATAATTTCAAAATATAATTGTAATAAAATCTAGCATATTTTAATTTTAAGTTTTTAACTACTCGGAAACAACTTCAAACATATGTATGATACAACCATGTATATATATTATCTATAAGTTAACAAACTTCATGTGCATGACAAAATTATTCACCAGGTCTGGGGTTCAATTCTTGGGGGTGCCGTTTCACTTATCTGGTCATTAACTTTAGGGCCCTAGGGATTAGTTGTGGTGCATGCAAGCTGTTCCGGACACCTCGATTATATGTATATATAAGTAAAAGAACACGTGCGTTGCACAAGAAGGTTTATCTTATAATAATGTTATAATTAAAAATTAAAGTAATGATATAAAAAATATATTTTTAAAAATATATAATTTTATATTATCATTCTAGTAAGTTTTATATTTAAAAATATGTAATTCAATAAAATATATATCTTATCTTTTATTTTTAAATTTATCTATTAGTTATTGATATTTATAATAGATTCTATATTTTGATAATTTGAATCTTAATTTCTCTTTATGAGTTAGATTCTTTAGTTCATTAGTAAATATTGTAACAACTAATTAGATTTAAGATTTTGATGATTGATTTTATTTTTTATTTTTTTTTTTAATTATTTAAAAATTTTAATTTGTCAAAATTTACTTTATACAATTAAATTCTTGCTTTCTCTTATTAGTTAGATTCTTCAATTTGTTAATAAGATTTTTATAAATAATTAGATTTAAGATTTTGATAATTATTTATATTATTGATTTCTTTAGTTATTTATAATTCCTAATTTGTAAAATTTTTATGCTATATAACTAATTAAAAATTTTGATTTTATTTTACAAATTAGATTCTTGATTTTTTGGATTTTTTTATTATTTTGATTCTTAATTTTTTATAATTATATAATCCAGTAATATTAAATATTTAAAAAAATAATATTATTATTTAATTACTAAATCTTGTAGATAAGGCATCTCTTATTTACTTATCTATTAGTATCCTACTACTTATCTATTAGTATCAAAAGATTGTTAGCATAAGGGTTTGTTAGTTATAAAATGGACCAAAAATTCATTAATTTTTTTAATTAATAAAAAATAAATGTATAAAAGGACCATAATTTATATTAATATAAAAGGTAATTACTTATAGTGTTTAAAGATTATTCACAAAATAAATATTAATTATAAGTATAAAAAAGACAAATAAAATATTTATAATCTATAACAGGGACAAATCAAATATTTATAATCTAGAACAGTAAGAAAATCCTTAAAAATGATTTTTCATTTAATTACATTTTCATATTGTATAACTAATTAAAATCGTGATTTTCGTTAAGATCTTATTTTCTTTTATAAATTATTGATTTTCTAAAATTTTAATAATCTAATCGAATTATACTATATATTTAAAAAAATAATTATATTAATTGGTAAATATTAGTAGAGGTGTCTCTTATTTACTAATCTATTAGTATCTTGAGATTGGTAGGATAATAGTCTCTTATCTACTTATATATTAGTATCATGTTAAGTATTATTGCAATCAGTTATCCTAACATTATCCTACTTCACTCATAGATAATATAGAACTAACTAATAGATAATTTTTAGGATGATTTTAAGATTCTTTTCATTTTTAAGATGTACATTAAAATCTAACATTATTCTAATAAAGGTTCTAATTCTCCCATTAAAGACTATGTTGTTTATGTATTGAGATATTTAAAATAGGATAGTAAAAATATACTAAATATTTTTAATTAATTAGGATCTTGATTTTCTTTCACTAATTAGGTTATTGATATTTATAATAGATTCTATATTTTGAGTACTTGAATCTTAATTTCTCTTTATGAGTTAGATTCTTTAATTCATTAGTAAATATTCTAATAACTAATTAGATTTAAGATTTTGATGTGGGTTTTTTTTTGGATAAGATATCCATTTAAATTTAACATTATCTTAATTTAGGATTCCAATTCTCATAATCATTAACGACTATGTCGTTTATATATTAAGATATTTAAAATAGGGTAGAAAAATATACTCAAGATTTTTATTTAATTAGGATCTCAATTTTCTTTAACTAATTAGGTTATTGATATTTATAATATATTCTACATTTTGATAATTTGAATCTTAATTTCTCTTTGCGAGTTAGATTCTTTAATTTATTAATAAATATTCTAAAAACTAATTAGATTTAAGATATTGATGAAGGATTTTATTTTTTTATTTTTTAGTTATTTAGAATTTTATTTTATATAACTAATCAGAATCTTGATTTTATTTAATTAATTAGGAGAAAAAAAAAAGAAAAAAATTAAAAAGAAAAGGAACAGTATGATTATGATTAATCTTAAAAAAAGGAGAAAAAAAAAAAGAATGAATGTCTAACGTTTATATTACGTTAAAAAGAAAAAAAAATAGTGTGATTTGGATAAATCTTAAAAAAAAAAAAAAAGGAATGAAAAGTACATATAAAGATTTTTTTTTTGGATAAAAATTAAAAAAAAGGATATTTAGATAAATCTTAAAAAAGAGGAAAACAAAAAGGGTGAAAAGGACGTCTAAAGTTTTTTTAGATAAAAATTAAAAAAAAAGGATATTTGGATAAATCTTTAAAAAAAGGTGAAAAGGACGTCTAATGATTTTTTTTGGATAAAAATTTTTAAAAAATGAGATTTGGATAAATCTGAAAAAAAAAAAGGGAAAAAAGGAATGAAAAGGACATCTAACGCTTTATTTTTTGGGATAAATATTAAAAAAAAGATTTAAAAAGATGAAAATGAAGTAAAGTTTTTTTGTTTGGATAAAAATTCAAGAAAAAAGGTTTAAAAAAAAAAAAGATTTGAATAAATCTTAAAAAAAGGGGGGAAAAAAGGAATGAAAAGGACATCTAACGTTTTTGTTTTTTGATAAAATTAAAAAAAAATATATTTAAAAATAAAGAGAAAGAAAAGGAATTATGTACTGAAATATTCTAAAAGGACTATTTGCTTTTAATAGTAGCAGTAGTAGTAGTAGTAGTAGTAGTAGTAGTAGTAGTAGTAGTGTGTGTGTGTATATATATATATAATATTAATTTGAGTAATTTACACTTACCTCCTTTCACGTTTGCTTGAACCACATAGTCCTCCCTTCAGTTTTGAAAAACCCCACTTACCTCCCTTACACATTTGCCACTGTTAACCCATTAACTGTTAAAATAAAAATAGATATTGAATACCGAATATACCCTTTTGACTAAAAAGGTGAAAAATAAAAATCGTATCTCTTTCTCATCTTCTCCGGTTAGAAAAAATGGAGTCCGTAAGAGAAAAACTTCAAATGGATTAAAGTCATTGCCGGAATCATATCATCGAACAACTCCAAAGTCGTCTCGATCCGATACGTCTTGCAACAACCATCAATCAGTCACGACATCAGGAACAAAACCCTTAAAAATCATAATCCGAAATAAGTGTTTTGTTTCCGAAAAACTCCAACTAATGGTCTTCCTGCATCCAATTTGCAAGTTGTGCTTAAATAAGAACTGATCAAAATTGTGTATGTAAACGTACCAGGTGGACATCTAAAGCCTAGCAATTCCATCTACTCTAACAAAGATCTTGCCTCTCTAAAATTAACAACCCTATTTTAAGGATGAACATCTAGCTTACAGTGAAGCTACTACATTCGATAAAAGGCAGTCAATGCTACTGATAAGTGTCTAACACTTGCACTTTTAGACTTATTATTGATGTGTATTAGTCTTATAGATATGTTAATGTGAATG
>JAUPMG010000020.1:13283919-13295640 GCA_031762675.1 Pachysandra terminalis
AGATATGGCTCGAAGTCAGTTCATGAGAATGAATGAAAGTGACTTCGAGCCCCAGTTGGTAAGTCGGATGCATAAAATACAGCATTCGAGGGGTAAACCTGAATCTGCGTCCTTCGAAGAGGATGGAATCCTTAGTCTTTTGTGGGTGACAAGCCCTTTGACGAATTGACCCTCTCGAGGTGGTTAGCCTAGAATTCATCTCAGGAGGAAGGGATATTCCTCCTTCGAATTCACCATTAGCATGAAGGAAAATACCTCCTTCAAATTAACCATCTGGAGGTGGTTAGCCTGAGAAGATTCCTTCGGGATTGTTCATCGAATTTGTCTTCCGGCTATCATTCAGAGTTGTCCCTCGGATATATCCGTCGAGGCCATCACTTGGATTTGTCCGTCGAGGTTGTTCCTCGAATCTGTCCGTCAAAATCGTTCTTCGAATATGTCCGTCGAGGTTGTCCCTTGGATTTGTCCGTCGAGATCGTCCCTCGAAGGGATATACTTGTTTGGTGATCTTTCAAGGCAATGCATAAAAGGTGTTCCTTCGAAGTCTATGGATGTAATCCAAGAATGACTCCTAAGTTAGAAGGTAGATAAAGTTCCCTGAGGATCTTTCCTTAAGAAAAATACCTTTAAAATGTAATTAGATGTATTAACATCACTCGAAGTCTGTTTTAGAGAGCAAATAGATCTGACTTCGAAGATCTATTAAGATCATAACTATTTGAGGAGTCCATTAGGGGTAGTATGCCCCTAAATACGTCATTCGAGTAAAATAAAATTCATCGAAGGAAAATAAGATTCTCATTCCCTCGGGTACCCAGAAGGCAGTGTGTCGTAGGAACACAAGTCCTTAAGTCTTTTGAATATTTCAAAAGGGAAGAAAGGACATGTTTATTGAGTTTGGGACACAAAGCGTCCCCCCACAAGTTGGAATTCAAAAAAAGTAACTTCTTTAAGAAACTATTGTCTTTTTTGGTAATAAGAACAATCAAATATCTCTCTGCCGTTTCAAATCTCACATTTTCACCAAACAGTCTAATCATCGTACGCAGTTACTAACAACTAGCATGTAAAAATGACAATTGTACAGCCGTTTCAACTTTATAGAATGATTCAGTGTGTGCAACTATACCCAAAACGTGTATACGCATTTTTAAGAAAGTGCCACGCGTAAAAATGGTTAAATTAGCCCGCGTGATCACCAACATTCAACAATTCAAATTACGAGGATGGTCACTTTATCAAGCAAGAACAAATCCTCTGCTAAGGTATAATTATGCACGATAATGGCAAGATCTTGAACAGTTCAACCGAGCATTCTGTATTAATTAACCGGCGAATTCCAGCACAAAAAAGTGTGAATTGACAATTTTTTTTTTGTTACCTTCATTGTAAATGTTTAATAAAAGTAGGCCACATTTAATTCATTAAAACCAAAAACTGTGCAATACTATATGTCCCACACAAGACAGAAAAGCCATGCTGAATGAAACCAAATGAACTCTTAAGAATAAGGAAATGGAAAGTCATTAAAGCAATGGAACAAGAAAATAAATAGCTGAAAACCACCAATTCCCATACTTGCAATTTTGTCGATAGGGGAGTGATAAGACAAAGCAATCCAACCAATCATGCTGCAACCTGACCAAAAAGCCACCTTCGGATCTGCAATGAAATCATGCTGCAACCTGACCAAAAAGCCACTTTCGGATCTGCAATGAATAGTATTGAGTGCAAGAATAATGAATGACCTAAATTAGGAAGCAGTCTCCAGCAGTTTAAATACATTTTTTCCAACCAAAGACAAACACAATTTTTAACCAAAATATTTGATTCAAAGCCCTTTATCACAAAGCCATTCACATTGAAGCCCTTTCATTTGTACAAAGCAATGATACATAAAGAAAGGAATGAACATGTCGAAGCATATCTAAGAGTAGACTAAATAGGATATGAGAAATAGGAAAATATGGTTTGACCATGTTAAACCCAGACCTAGGGAGGTATCTATTAGACATTGTAAGGAAGTGGATATTGAAAGATCAAAAAGGGAGAGACAAAAACCAAAAAAGACACATGGAGTCGGTCAAAAATGATTTAAATGCACATAATTTGACGAAAGATATTGTTTTTGACAGATTGGAATAGTGGAACATGATTCATGTTGTCAACCCCTACTAATTGGGATGAGGCGTTTTGTTATAATAATATTGCTATTTTTATTTTATTTTTTGGTTACTGAGGAAGGGATTGGAGTTAAGACCACCAACCAATTATGCAATGAGCTCAACATCAATACCAGATTCTTGTTTCTAACCAGAAAAAGCGAAATAAAGCCTGAAGTGGCAAAATCAAAGGATACCTCTGGCAGCTTCTTCCGGAATACAACATCCAACCTGGCATCAAGAGTGTTCTCGAACACAATCTTTCCATCTCGAGAAGCCAACACAACACCTCCAGAGCTACACCATGACAGTTGGTATCAGTAGAGCTACTTTTTATCATCGTCATGCCTCAATTAACAAATGAACACAATTCATTGATTCTTAGATTCTTAAGGTAAAGAAAAAAATACTAAAGGATCTATCTCTATTCCTATCATCAAAAGACAAGCATAACCAAAAGAAAAAGATGCACCACTCTCCTTTATGGCTCCAGAAGGCAGTTACAAAAAAAACAACTAAGATACCAACAACGCTTTCCAATATCATCTAAATAAAGAGGGTGGCTATTCAATGAATCAGAAACTTGGTCAACTTATAATAGTATGGAAGAAAAAAGAAAAATAAACAAGTGTTCCACGTTTAGTGTCTTACATCACATGCCAAAGACATGATGCTCCATACACCAAAATCTGTTCTATATGCATTGCTCATCAATCAAGGCTGTCAAGTATGGGAGTATAATATAGCCCAAAGGACCATTGAGAATGATGAACATCCTGGTTCTTAAGCTAAAATAACTTGAAGTGCTGCAGGCACAGGGTAGATCAGAACCCACCATAAAGGGGCCCAGTTAGGAGAATCCCCATGCCAAATATCAGTAAGATTAGATAACGTTTTAACAATCTGATTTGCAAAACACTTTTCTAAACATTCACAAACTTAGCAGAGGTTTTCACCTATCGTCCAAAAAAGTGAAATAAAATCAAATGGCTAAAAGACATCAGATCAAACTGAGTTTTGATAAACTTGATCTCCTTAGTGGAACCCTTCATTTGTTGAGTCCCAACCCATTACACAGCAAGAACAATGTCAAAAGCTGGGGCAATGGCTCCTACATGGGTTCCTAATGCAATTTTATCTTTTTATGGTGTCCTTGTAGGTTATATCATTTAGAATATCAGATAAGGTGTGTGAACTATCAAAGCCATCGTACTCTAAAACAATAGCCAACTTAAATTGTAAGGGTTTAGAAGTTTTGTCATGTTCTAGTTCAAATTCACTTGCGAGAGAGAGAGAGAGAGAGAGAGAGAGAGAGACTAGCAAGCTCACAATAACAAGCAAAGTTCCGAGATATATATTTGACCCATTGCCAAAATAGTCCAATTACCCATTCCGTGAGATTAACTTGTGGCCTTCATTACCAACTCTGTTTTGGTCCTATGGGATAAATCCACTGAAAGTGAAGTGCTTATAGTCACTGCTCATAAAAGAGTATAAACAGTTATTTCTAAGACTTTAAGTGTCAACTTGAAATTAAATGAAACTTACCAAAAAGGACCATGAGCATAGTGGTGAGAAGAAGCAGGTGGAAGAAACATGTGATTGTCAACTACTATCTCAGGCAGATAAACATTTGCTTTCTCTGCATACTCCTCCTTTGCTGAATCCAAAACGGATTCCACGAAATGCAGATCATGTTTCCGACAGCGCAATAAGACAGCAGGCTCTTTCAGTCTGAGCAAACTCTGCAATAGAAGAGAACTATATTGCACTACTAGTAATAGCAGCCAAAATTCAGACTACAAACTAAACTTACTATTCAAAATTATGCTCAAAGCCATTGAAAATTCAAAAAGTCAGTTCTACGGTTCCAAAGAAGGCATGCTAAGTCAAATTGTCCCTGCTGCATGTGGATTTGTTCTGTGTATTCTACCATTCCAGATCTCGATATTACAGTGTCAACAATAGGATGAGATGTAGAACCTTACTATAATATTGTGAGATGCTTCAAAAGAATAAACTCTAGTACTCTGTAAGAAGTTCAATTCTTCCACTCATTAAAATATTGCTTTCTATTTTTTGGTAAAATATGATGTGTATAAACATAGAGTTGCTTCTGAATTTCTTGAATTTTCTCACTTTCTTTTTTCTTTCTTTAAAGTTCCGTTGGAAGGAAGTGAGAAATTTTAGAACCACATAGTAGATTCCACTTACAAGAAATTGCTGACATTGTATCAAGATAAGAACACCTTTGCCATATTTCTTGATAACACTATGTGAAGCAGTCATCATTATTCTTCACTAGAATAAGCAATATTATGATTACAATAAAACTGTATTATTTTTTCACTGACCTGAACAATAAGTTCCTTCAAAAGCTTTTTGTAAATGTGGTGGTCATGGCTCACATGAAGAAGCTCCTTCGACGCTGCCTCCTTCATGGAGCTAACTAAGTCATCCTGAGCTTGAAGAACTTTGATACGAGAAGCATTAAGCTGCATAGAGTACTCACTGCATGAAATCAAAACAAAGAGTTTTACTTTAATATACATGAAATATAAGCACATGAAAAGAATTTTCAGCATATTACAGCAAATTTCAAGAATAAGATATAGAAGAAGAAGAAAAATAAGCAAAAGAGGCATACTTATCTCAATTATTCCATCCTCTACTCCTTGGTAAGTAAGTAAATAACTAGATCATACATAATTTAGGCATTGCATCAGTTATTGGCCTTCTGGACTAATCTAAAGTTTCAATTTCAGACCAGGTTTTGACTCCCCTTCAAAACCTATAGATATCAGTAAGTATCAGTCAATACATATCAGGTATCGGCCAAAACCATGAAAACATAGAGGGTAATTATTAGTATCGACCAATACCTTTACCAAAAGGTTCATATCAGCCTCTTAAAAACTGATATGTATTGGCCGATACGTATTGGTTACATATGAAAATATAAACCTTGGAATTAATAAATAGATCTTTCCCTTCATAAGGTCCCAACCTTGCACAATCTGTGACTGAGTAGCAGATGTTGCTATTTTTTTTCAGAAGTTATGCATATACAGGTTTAACCACAAACATCAACAGAAAATAACTAAACTACTAATAAAACAGAGGGAAAAGTTACAGAGTTTGGAAACGAAAAGTCCAATAACAAGACCAACAACAACAAAAATGTGTTTTTTTTTTCTAATAAATGATGAGTCAGACTGACTAAGAGGATAAAAAGCAAACACAGATGAGAGTCTGCAATGATAAGTAGAGCAACACCAAGCAGTAATAAAACAAATAACTCTCCCAATGTTGTGTTATATTTCTATATCTCTTTTGTGCATTGAGTACAGGAGTGTTGCATCAAATTGGCAGACGGTATAAAGTTTTTGTTAAATCTCTCATGAAATGAATCCTGAACTATCCCTTCGATCTTATTATAGAGCATTCTCTGGAAACGGTTTGCTACAATGGAACCCATTTGCAGTGATTAGTGAGCAAGGTTAACTAGGGCATCCTCCATAAATAACATGCTACAATGACGCTTGATCACAGTAACAAGTCAGCAAGGGTTCTCGCATCAAAATGGACAAGCGAAAGTAAAAAAGCCAGTATAAGAGGGTAAGATTAACCTAGTTAATTGGATTTTAGGTACTTTGACAAGGAAGATGTTAGGGTTGGTAAATGTAGTTGTTAGAGATAGTAGGTGGCTCATAGTCACTAATCTCTAGATCCAAGGGGGAGGGACCTGAGGGGCCCCCCCATGGGGCGGAGCGAAGCGGAGCGCCATGGGGTTGGGGGTGAGGGGGGGCGGAGCCCCCATGGTACAGTAAGGGTATATTGGGGATTTTCCCTATATATCGGGTAGGAGTATAAGTTGTAACTTTAATTCATTTTTGACATAGTGGAAACATCTTCTCTCCCATGGACGTAGGCTTTGCCGAACCACATATATCTGTGTGCATTGTTGTGATATTCGTTTTACTGTGTTTATTATTATTGCTTAATCCCGATCAACAGTAATGAAAAAAAAAAGAACTAACATAACCTGATAGGACCAATTACATATAAATTATGTGTTTAGACTAAATGGGAATGAGACAAGGCTGAGTAGGAGGATGGGTACAAATTTTGGTATACTAAGGTAACAATAGAAATAGTATAGGAATAATGGTAGATAAGGATATAAAGGATAACACTGTAGATGTTCTAGCTAGATATGTAGACCACTGGCCTGCTTGCTGCAGGCAATATTGTCGCAGAGGATTTCTTCCCATTTACAAAAGAGTTATTGGAAACAACTGATGAAGGATATCGCAAGCATTCCTCAAACTTAGATAATTAGTTGTGAAATATACTGGTAATAAAACCTTAGTTAATTATACAATCGTTCAACAACGGAAATCATCTTAAGAAAGATGCATTCTCCGTTACATGATGTGTTTGTGTTTGTGTGTGTGTGTGTGTGTGTGTGTGTGTGTGTGTGTGTGTGTGTGTGTGTGTGCGTGGTTTGAAGGATTACAAGCATCTATGCAAAAACAGTAAGTCAGTAACAAGTCCGAAATTGAACAGTCCAAGCATGAAGAAAATCATGTCTAAAAATTCATTTCTAAACCTATCATAGTAAACGGAAATCAAATATTAGTATGCAACTGAATGCTAATTTTTTTCAAATCAAGGCTAAAATCTAAACAGAAAAAATTGCGGAATTAATCAACAGCCTTAATAAAGCGAGATGAGAAAAGGGAAACAGTTGATAACTTACATTTTCTTCCGGACATCGACTTGTTTCTCTTTACGCTCATATTCTTGCCTGATCTTCTTCTTCTCAGCTTCAACCAGTTGTAACTTCTCGATGTTAAATTCCTGCATCAAATGGAGATGATCGAACACAGTCCAACAGGATTCATAGCTTAAAGAAGAAGGAAAAAAAAAAATGGATTCTCAAAACAAATTCGAGTACTTCTTCTGCAGACACGGAGATCTCGTTGGCCTTCTCCTCCGACTCTTGCCGGATGAATCTCACCATCTGTTGGATCTGGTTCGAGACATCTGCGTCATTCATTGTGAGATCCGAACGGTAGGGACGGATTAACGATCAGATATTCTTTTGGGAGATTCAGATCTTCTCCGATCGGGAGGAGAGACTAGCAGCAGAAGAACGCTACAAAGGGAGCAGAAGGCAAAAAGCTTTACAGAGAATAGACCTCTCTGTTTAGCCACGTGGAAAAATTGGAGGATCCACGTCATCATTTATGGTCTTAATTCTTTTTTTTTCCCGGTAAATTATGTCAATAGCTTTGGGCTGGGCTGGGGTAGGAGTCAAATAAAGGCTAGTTCTTGGTTTAAGCTAAGTCTCCATTTCATGGTCCAGCTCGAGTGAGCCCGATCCAATTATTTATTCTATCAAAACCTGGGAGTGCCAGAGTCCGAATGCTTTAGAATAGACCCTGACCTACCCACTTCGTAATTACAAGGATCTAGAGCCCGTTATGGGTCGGGTTGGTCGGGTTGTAGACGAGTTTGAACAGAAATGGTTGGGTCGAGATAAACCCGTTTACTAATGGATTAGAAAATCATCGAACCGGATTGAACCCATCAACAAACAAGTTGAACCAGTCTTACCTGTTAATTAATTAATTATTTTAGTGTTATGTAACCTCATTTAATATATTAAAATTTAATAAACACTATAAAAATATTTTTTTAAACATCATTTTTTTTAAATAAAAAATTAAGTATTTTTAACATATAAATAAATATAAAATACATATAAATAATAAAATAATTTCAAAATATAATTGTAATAAAATCTACCATATTTTAATTTTAAGTATTTAACTACTCAAAGTACAACTTCTAATCTATGTATAATACAACCATGTATATATATTATCCAGTTCATGTGCATGACAATGTCATTTAAACCTAATATAATAATATTAATCTTAATAATAAGTTAGTAATTAAAGTTTATAAAATAACAAATTATGTATTTAGGTAATCCGAGTACTTAATCAGATATCTATGGATTGTTCGGTTGGGTTCGAATTGTTCCGTTTTTTCAAGTGAGTTAAACCACATTCAAGATTTAGTTGGGCTCGGGAGTTGTTTGCCTAAATAGTAGAGATATTGGGGAATGATGACAAAATGGAACTCTTCTTCACATCGTCCGGAGCGAGATAGTTAAAATATCGGTTGCAACATGTGTTTATGTACGTCATCATTCACAATATCATTAAGACAAAATTAAGATTAGTGATATGTATTTGCGCACGTTGTGTAAACTTGTAATATACGTAGATGTACAATGCAACTGATGCTTCGGTCATTTCACTCCATATTGTGTTTAAGATAGCCATGCTGCTAAACGTTAGTGCGTAAAAATGTCTTGTAAATTTTGATTAGTCAAGGTGGATGGTGGACCCAATGCATCATCCATAAGGAACGGTTTGGTTTGGTGACGATTTGTAAAGTTCATCCTTCATCGTCAATGTGAACGAGTTCGGATTGGTTTCAAAAAAGACGGCAGACAAAGGGGCATTATCGTTAATTAAAGCTTCGATGAGAGGTGTCCGGGGGAACCAGAAAAGTTTATGGTTTGCAGACTTTGAGTCTTTGACCAAGAGAAAATACGGTTTTATTTATCTAAGGCTCGTAAAATCAGAAAATCCAGATCCGATCGCAACCTTTTAGCCTCCCGTCCCCGTCAATTGGGCCCCACCCAACCATGCGTAGTACAACCATGTGCCTGTTCGACACGTCATCCTGTCGGAAACGAGACGCGTCTACTAAACTATTTAAAAAGGCTACCACGTCAGACCCCATTCCCCCAGCACGTCTCTTTCTCCTCTCCCCGCAGAACAAGCATCACCGTCTATCCAATCTTCTCATCCAACGGCCCATGATTCTAAGTGACGTGGAATATCTGACGATGACGTCATTCCCACCAAAGCCTACCTGTCACATGGGCTTTTAATATCCAACCAGCCTAAAGGTCGTACGATCACACCCAATAATAAACCTACACATGGTGATCTCTCACGTGGATCTTTCTGTGGAAACGTGGGTAAGTCTATCTAGAAAAGTCGTGGGTCGTGATGTATGAGCTGGCGAAGCAACGTCCACGGGCGGGCCCCACCTCGTTATCAGTTGGCCTGCCGGAGACACGTCAGTGTGGGACCACAATCAACCGACATTTTGAGTAAGCTGGTGGGGACCAACCGGCAGACGTGTTTAGATGCTTTTATGCAATGCCGGCCTCGTTGGCTATCTCCACGCCGTCCGATACTGGCATCTTTGCTGACTGCCGTGGATTATGGAATACGTCAATTCTATTTTTTAATACTTTTGCTGTAGTGTCTGGTATGCCGACACGTGCGCCTTTGAGGAAGTGGACAAACTATGAGATTTAAGCATCTGCAATAGACGGTCAGGATTGGAGATCCCAGGTGCCTACAGCGATGGAGTGCAGTTGGCGTCAGAAAGAGAGATTAGGCCACATTGAAATTACCCAAACTACCCCCATCCATCGAAGTATCTACAGTAGTCCACGTAGAAATTGCCTAAACCACCCTCATCCATCTTAGTTTCTACATCTCTCTCCGGACGCGAAATGCCAAATTCATTCTGACTAGTTTTTTGGCCTTTTCGGAAACAAATCAGCTGTGGGGTGATCTGTGATTGGTTGTGGGGTGATTTTTCATCCAATCAAAGATCACCCCCTCAGGCAAGACCACAGCTGATTTAGGAACAACCACGTAAACCACACCATACGGTAGACCACATGTAGCCTACAGCTGATTTTCTCCGACGACGAGCGGGACTAGCTGGCCTTAGAATCCTAACGAACGACGCGTAGATAGAGTATTATTTAGGCACGTGTACGGTCAAGGTGACGCGGAATAAAATAAGGGCTGCACGGACGTCAATGGCCAACTCAACATTAACGACACCGTAGCCTCCATATATATATAGAGAGAGATTTTATATACCATAACATATACTAACACGTGTCATATGACGTGGCTTGTGGCTTGGCGCCCGTCTGCTTCTTCTTCTTCATCTCCTTTCTCGCTGTTCTCTGTAAAAAGAGCAAACCCTTCCATCCGTTTATCAGAGAGAGAGAATGCAAACGATAAGAAGCTACGGTGAAGATTAAAGTATCTTTTTAGTCTTTTTCTTTTGATTCTTGCAGAACACTCTCTTCTTCCATTGAAGTTAGTTGAAGCTAGAGAGGTTCTTGGAGATCTTTACTTTCTTCTTTCCGCGTCGGAGGTGAAGAAACATAGATTTCTTCGCGGGGTTTCGCATTCGAACTTGCAGGTATGTTTAAGTAGCTCGACTTGTTGTTATTTTTATTATTACTTTTTTCGATTGTTGGATCTCTAGTTGTTTTGTTCTTCAACATAAACTTGTGTAGATTGGAATGTTCTGTTTTTTCTCGTTTTCAGATGGAGTTTTAATAAGCTTAATTACAGGAAATTTTCCAGAAAACATAGTATTCACTTGGAATCTAGGGTGTTGTTTTCTTTCTTTAGTCTCTAATCTGAATTTAAAAAACTGAAAATGATTGGAAAAGGGAAAAAATTGAATTTGATGAGCCATCGTCACGATCAAGGAGACAGAATATCAGGAAAATAGGGCTCAAGTTTGAAGGATTTGAAAAAAAGAAAAGAACGAAGAAGTGGAAACAAGAATTCTTGGGGGAAAGAACCAGTGAAAGTACCATGTAGAGAGAGAGAAAGAGATCTCATAATTCTTGGGGGGAAAGAACTAGTGAAAGTACCATGTAGGCAGGCATGTAGAGAGAGAGAGTTCCCTTTGGAAATAGATCTCACGTTTTGAGAAACAGATCTCGGGTATTTTCTGGAAGTACGAGGGTAGTTTTGTCCTTTAGAATATATATCGGATAACATGGTTTACTAGATTATTTATTTTTTATTTTTTTTGGGTTAATATACCTGATTATTACCCCATCACTACCTAATTCCAGTTGTAGTTGTAGAAAGTCGTTAATGTCCTTCCACTCTTTCAGAATTACTTGTTTGGTCATTGAAAATTTAGTCTCCTCTTATTTATTTATTTATTTTCGTCTTTGTGTGTTGATGCGTGAATATATTTGTTCCTTTTTAAAAAAAAAAAAAAAAGAAAAAGAAAATTTGCTTATTACCTTATATGACTTTGAATGGAGAAATATTGTGATTTCATGTATATTTTTGAAAGAAGATGTACAACAATGAAGAGCTAAAATATTGAGAGTGCAAGGAATTCACCAAGTAAACATCCCTATTCCGCAAGGAACCAAACAAAAAAAAAAGTTTAAAAATTGTTAACTCTTAGGCTGCATTTGGCTCGGCTTGTGCTTATGGATAAGCACTCATTAGATAAGTTGCTCAATGGGATCACTTATCCACAGCAACAATAAACTGCTTTTTTGAAGAAATAGCGTTTGGTAAATACATTTATTTAAGTGCTTATGAAAGTTAGGGGTAAAATAGGTATTATAAAAATATTATTAAAGTTTAAAAATAACATTTATTTAAGTGCTTATGAAAGTTTA
>JAUPMG010000020.1:13319939-13334912 GCA_031762675.1 Pachysandra terminalis
TCGTGATTAATAAACTAGGATACTTAAAGATTTAGTTATAATGGAACTAGGATTTTAGACCAATATCTAAACACTTAATAATATTCCTAATACAACTTGAACACTTAAAATCTAAAGGATAGAATTAATTTAACTTAATCTAAGGGTTGTAAATCAATCTAACTTAATTAACTAATCCTAAACTAAGTAGAAGACTATAGAATTATATGTAGGATAGATTGGGACGTGTGAATCATAATTCAAGAGAGTGAGAGAGATTGTGAGTATTGCTGGAACTGCTGGAGCTTGGAGAAGAAGGTTCAGACTTGAAGCTTGAAGATGAGGAAGAAGAAGAGTAATCAAGAACTCAGATAGGTATTCGAATTAAACTCTATTTTGAAAACTGGAAAACTATACAGACCTGATCGACTGAGTCCTAGACCAATGTATATATTTTAGATTATTTATTTTATATTTTTTTTTGAGATTTCCCTGTTCGTTAGGAATCCAACAAAACAAGTTTGAGGTGATTCCGATGAGTATTGACCAAGTTATGGCCAAAATATCGACTGTATGTCAAATCTGGAAATCCTTGTTTTGGGTCTAGCGGCAAGCTAGCGGTGAACCGCAAAGCTCACCGCTAGACACATACAGTATCTGTTTTGTTCTAGCCACAAGCTAGCGATGAACCGCAAAGCTCACCGCTGACTCTATTTACTGTTTTATTGTTCCTGGGCAGTGATTAGCGGCATGCCACCAGGCCAACCGCTAATTCACCGCTGGTTAATACTTTGAATTGTGATCTAATATTTCTCGTCGACCGAAAGGCCTAATCCCTGCAACTTCAGCTACTATTTCTACTAGAAATTTCTGGGTTCTTGTGATTTTCAACTCTAATACTGAGAACATAAGAATCTGGCTAATAAACCCCCAAAAAAGTGCAATTTTTGTTCCCAAAACCAAATTAAGCATGACAAATTGAGAGAAAATCAATTGAAGAAGATAGGTTCCGAGATTTATAGAGATCGATTTCATGTGGTTAGGGATTATGATCGAGACCGGAAAGATAAAACCTAACTCGCCATCCGTTGCTTTACAAAACAAAAAACAAAAAACAGAGAAAGAAGAAGAAGAAGAAGAAGAAGACGTTCTGTTAAAAAAAAATAGCAAGAAGAAGAAGAAGAAAGATGTTGTAAAAAAAAAAAAACAAACCAAGAAGAAGAAGAAGTAGATTTGCTATGAAAAAAAATTAAGAAGAAGAAGGACTTACTGTGGTATCTTGTTGTTCCAGAAATTTCAGATCAATCTTACCGTTTCAGATAAGAGAAAAAGACGCGTTCTTGAGTTTGAGCAGAAAGCCACCGTTTCAGATAAGAGAAGAAGACGCATCGAATTTTTTGGAAGCAAGAATATGATTTTTGAGAAGCAACTATTCTTTGCTTCTCCCTAGAAGCAAAATATTGATTTTTTGATTTTTTTTTTCAACTTGCTTCTAAAAACAAAATTTGAAACTTACAAAATACCTCTTTTGCTTCTAAAAGCAAAAAATACTTTTAAAAAGCATTACCAAACACAGCCTAATATATTATAAGTCTCAAAACTTTTTTGCTTTTAGGTATTTATGAAATATCTTTATAAATTATATATATATTATTTTGAAAAGTAAAACATTTGAATTTGTATGGCCGACTGAATTGGGTTCAGGCTTGATGCATAATATTATCGGATTCAAGCTTACGCCTTTGAGCCCTGAAGGTCGGATCGGCTCAGGCTTAAGCACACATAAGTAACGTTATATTGAGGGTGCAAGCGTGGCATGTTCGTCACCCTACCTTGATCCCTAAAAATCTGACATCTGGAAATGAAGATAAACATTCGAACTGAATCCGGATAAATCCCCTTTACGAGAATGTTCATGCAATAATGGAAACTTTCGGAAATTTATAGTCATCTGATTTATATATTAATTTGAAATTTACATGTAGCTATTCAAATAAACTGTCACATTCAAAATTATTATCTCACTAGCTAGGTTTTAATTGAACTATAGTTTATCTAGTTCAATGTATCACTTCATTTTACTTTATAAGTCATTTCACATGTTGTCAGTTGTCAAATTTTCATTCTTGATTAGCATACATTATTGTTTTGTTTAAATATTGATTACATTAATATTTTTATATCACTTGTATAATTACATATTTTTGTTATGGTTAATGTATGATTACTAATGCTTTTCAATAATTTTTTAAAATTTAGTTAAATTAATTATTAATTATTTTTATTTTTATAACTTTTTAAAATATTTTCTTCGAAACATGTTCTAACTGAGGTTTTTATTCTCGGGACTGCAGGTCGGACCAATCTAGCCGATCCTGATACGAATCAATGACCCGATAAAGTTTGGATCAGTTGGACCGGTCCAAACAACAGAGTGAGAATTTTTTTTTAAAAACAAGAAAAAAAAATATAAAATTTTATTTTTAATCATCTGCCAACTTAGTTTTTGAATCTTGGTCGAACGGCGGCTAGATTGGTTTCCCTTGATCAATGAAAACTATCTTTGACAAAAACAAAATTTAGTTTTTGAATAAAATGATAAAATAAATAAGAAAAAATATATATTTGACGTACAAACTATAAATGCTATCGAATATTGACAATGTAGAAAAAAGGAGTGATAAAAACGCAAACCAAATGGCTTATCTGAATTATCAATCAACGGGCTATATAGAAAAAATAGTGACAAAGGTGCATACAGCATGACAATTGTCAATATAAAATGTTTTCAGAAGCTTTTACTAGTTTTTCCAGTCAAAAAATCGGTCGTATCGGTCTAAACCGATACCATCTGATCCGCATCAATACGGATCATATGGGACCGATGGGATCCGACGATCTTTTGCATTAGAAAAAACAAAGGACGGATCGTTCTGACTGAGCAGGTGTTCAATCCGAGATAATGTATCGCTTGTATCGACCAATCCAAACCGAGTCGGATCGGATTAGCCGATACATGTCCATTTAGTTTTTAAATATACATCGAATGTTAGATTTGGACCGGTTCTGGCCGATCTCGATATAGACCGATAAATAGTGACCGGATTGGTCCGATCCTTGAAACCACTAACGATCTCCCGATCCAATACGAAATCTTTTGCATTATAATTTAGTCAATAAATGATTGCATGGACCTTTTATTTTTTTCATTTTCTTGGTAAACAATTGCAGCTATAACTACTCACATAGGTTATCAAACATTTTAATTAGCACATGGAAAGTCGTTAATTAAAAGTTAGGTAAACTTATTTTTGTCGGGAAGTGGTCTTTTTCTTTTCCTTTCACAATCCAATCAACCAAACACATCCCATGGGAGATTTAACTCGTTATATTTTGATCAGTACCGCATTCCACCCACAAAAGTATAGTGAATAGACTCAAGACAGATATATAAAACCAAAACCTACCTACCTAGCCTACCACAGCATCTTATCTACACCAAGTACCACTCAGAACGGTGAATGAGATGCCACGTCAGACCCTATGAAACGCCAAGAACAGTCCTGGTACATCAATTATATCTTGATGTAGTGGGGTGCATCAGTAGAACAAACAAAAGGAAAGATCAACGGTCTGATTATACCAAGTACAACAAGATAGAACCGAACTCATTTATAAACAGCTGAGCAGAAGGATACACAATACATGGTCCTACCAACCCATTGCCACGTCATATAAGTTACGCAGCTGCCAGAATCAGAAGACGCTCCCGTCGACGAATCCACGGTTCCTTCCTTGTTAACGTCTCTCACCCTTTCTTCTCTCCGAGGCTCTCTCTTTCTCTTCTCTGTTTCTGTAGAAACCCTAACTAGCTATTTTTGAGAGCTTTAATAGCGATTTCCTGGTTTTATTGCAGGAGATAGTATTGGCGGGAATGTAGGATTCCTGTTTGTTACGCTACTGTTTGGTTTGAATTTTCCTTTTTCTCCGCTTCTTTCTCTGTCTCCACATGGGAAAACCCCCTTTTTGTCCGGAAATAATGATTTTTCTTTGCTTTCAATTGCTTCTTCAACGAGAGTTCAATCTACTCGGCATTGGATGCTGTTCTCGCAAGCAAAGCTAAGTCATAGAAATCATAATCAAGTAGGTTTTCGCAACTGTTCTTGAACAGTGATTTTTTTTTTAGGAGTTCTCTCTAATTTTGCTTCCTTTCCTATGCTTAAGCTCCATTGATCTGGTGAAATTTGAACTTTGTGTTCATCTTCTCTGCGAGTATAATGGAATCCTGATTTGATCGAAACGGCTGATTTCAATACTCGAACTCTTGAAGGAAAACAGTTCTGAGTAAGCTGTTTGAGCTTTGATTCTGGTGGAGGGAATGGACTTTGTGTTCATCTTCTCTGCGATTTTCTTGTTCGGATCGATTTGCCTGCAAGGAACAGCCAATCCAGTTGAAGATAAGCGAGCTTTACTCGATTTCGTCACTAAGATCCCTCACTCACGCTATCTCAACTGGAACGAAAACTCTACTGTTTGCAGCAACTGGACTGGAGTGACCTGCAACACGGATACCTCTCGAGTAATCGCCGTCCGGTTGCCGGGATTTGGATTTCACGGTCGGATCCCTCCGAACACCATCAGTCGCCTCTCCGAGCTTCAGAGTCTAAGTCTCAGATCCAACAATATAACCGGTCCTTTCCCTTCCGATTTCTCCAACCTCAAGTACCTCTCTTTCCTCTATCTTCAATTCAACGACTTCTCTGGTTCGTTGCCGGCAGATTTCTCAGTTTGGAAGAATCTCACGATCGTCAATCTGTCTAATAATGCCTTCAATGGCAGTATCCCTTCTTCAATCTCAAATCTCACTCAGCTTACGTCTCTAAATCTAGCTAACAACTTGCTTTCCGGTGAAATCCCTGATCTCCGACTCCCCAATCTGCAGCAGCTAATCCTAGCCAACAATAGCCTTAGTGGAAACGTGCCTAAATCTCTTCAGAGATTTCCAAGTTCGATGTTTTTGGGTAACAATGTCTCCTTCGTAAGTCCTCCTCTTCCACTTCCTCCTGTTCGTCCACCTACTAGTCAACCATCATTGCCTTCAAAGAAGTCTGGAAAACTTCGTGAATCTGCATTACTGGGAATCATAGTTGGCGGAATTGTTCTGGGACTTGTGGCATTTGCTTTTCTGCTGTTTGTTTGCTGCTCAAAAAGAAAGGGTGAAATTGGGTTGTCAGGGAAGCCGCAGAAGAGCGACAGGTCACCGGAGAAAGCGATCCCGGGGAGCCAAAATGGTAATAATCAGATTGTCTTCTTTGAGGGCTGTAACTATGGGTTCGACCTCGAGGATTTGCTGAGGGCTTCTGCTGAGGTGCTTGGGAAGGGGACGTTTGGGATAGCATATAAGGCGGTTCTGGAGGATGCAACGACAGTGGTGGTGAAGAGGTTGAAGGAGGTGAGTGTGAGCAAGCGGGAGTTTGAACAGCAGATGGAGATGGTTGGAAGTATTAAGCACGAGAATGTCGCTGAGCTAAGGGCCTATTACTACTCCAAGGATGAGAAGCTTATGGTTTATGATTACTACAATCAGGGGAGCGTATCTTCGCTGTTACATAGTATGTTGCTTTTCTTCAATCTCTTTCTTTGTTATTGCTTTGTCAATTCATCTATTTGCTGTTGCCTTTCATTTTCACTAGGTAACTCAAATTAGTCTTCAAAATATTCTTTTGGAGATTGATGATACTTGAATTTTACAGTGTGGCCACCATTCATTGTTAGGTTATACATTGATTTGATCATAGCTACATCATTTTAATAATTAGATTATCACTGTAACTTTAGCTTTTACTGCTTTGGACAAAATGCCTAGAAGCATGATAATTTTGGGATGGACTGAGTTCAGAAGATTGAAAAAGTCTTGATGTCAGCAGTGGATGCCTAAGCGAGATGATAACGCAATTTGAAAGAATTGGCCCCACCGTGCTAGCATCTAGGTTATTATATTTGGATAAAAGGAAAAGGAAGTATAGTTTATTTAATGTTTTCAAGGTGTGAATTTAACGTGTTGGAAACTTCAAAAGTTTTAAACTTCTTGTCTGAAATTTCATCTCATGAGTGACCTTGCAGTTGCGGTATCCAAGTAACTTATTTGAGTCCTTTGTGAACTGGCCATGAGTAAATGGTCCCCCTCTGCCAAGACCTGAATGCCTAACCAGTGGTTACTTTTAGATGGGTGTATGGTCAAGGACGAAGCTAAGATTTTCCAGTAAGAAGGCATATGGAACGCCTTGGTTGTGCTGCATACCTCTTCAAAGCATACTTAGGTTTCATAAATACAAGATTGGGTATATAATTACAATTATAGTTTTTTCTTGTATTTATAAAAAGACAAAAACACCCTTGGAGGTGGTATTGTACACCCTTTATGTCCCAAAGACAACACAGATAACTTGTAACATAGAGGACTGAGCAATTAATGGTCAATTGATAATGTCATTTTTTGTACTTTGATTTTTATCATTATTATAATGATTGCTTATGTTTTGTTGCTATTCTTATTTAAAACATGATGAAACAAGGAAAATAGAGAAAAATAAGAAAGACCAAAACAGATCGAATCATATCTCATACTGTCTATTTTGATGAATAAATCAGAACTCATTAGTCTACAAGCAATTCTCCTTTGGATCTAGATGCAAACAAATATGCATGTTCATTTGGAGCCTTTTATCTTCTTTTTATTTTTTATTTTTTATAATGTTTACACCAAAAGTTGGAAACCTTATGAAAGCAATATGCACAA
The DNA here is from genome assembly GCA_031762675.1 of Pachysandra terminalis. Classification (NCBI taxonomy): domain Eukaryota; kingdom Viridiplantae; phylum Streptophyta; class Magnoliopsida; order Buxales; family Buxaceae; genus Pachysandra; species Pachysandra terminalis. The sequence continues at coordinate 13,326,718 of JAUPMG010000020.1, forward strand.
GGAGCATCAATATTGAAGTATTTTCTAATTTCAAGGGTCTTTGCAGGTAAGAGCATTCTTGTGAGTCAATGCTATTTTAAATGATAAGTGGACTTTCCATACATAATCACGTAGGCCTGTCAATGGATCCTATCATGATTCAAATCCCATTTGATAATAGCGAATAAGAGCATTCTTGTGAATCAATGCTATTTTAAATGATAGAGTACTTTTCATACACTATCACGTAGGTCTGTCAATGGATCCTATCATGATTTGAATCCCATTTGATAATAGTGGATGTAATAGGGGATTTTAGATTCAGCGTCCAATTAAGATTCAAATCCGAACGAACAGAATTCAAATCTACCTTGATTCTATTCGATTATGATCCAATGTGTGTGTGCGTATATATATGATCTATACATGTTATTTATGTATATGTGGATACATATTAACATTATCCAAGATACTTCTTTTTCATTAAGTGTATAGTTGAACGTTAAATTTGTAAAAGAGTCTAAAAATATAAATAAATACTCTCTTAATGATGAAAGTGACATGCTAGGGCCCCAATTCTCAGTAGACTTCTGGTACTTTCTGGCTCTCTTCTCTGACTGAATGAGGAGAAACCCTTTCTGGCTCCCCTAGTTGCGACAACCACTGACTTCTTTCCAGCATTCTGCTTCAATCATCTTCCTGTGTTCGCCTTTTGATTACAAAGGAAGTGGAGGAATATGAAGGAAACTGAACTTGCAATTTTAATTTGGTGTTTGGATAATAGGGGAATAGTGGGCCCATTGGGTTATGGTAGAAAAAGTAGGCTCTTCGTCATGATTCCTCAATTTTTTCCCAGCAAGAAACTTTGGGAAATGAGAGAAATTTATCCGGCAGAAGGTATTCGGGTCTGTCTCACCAAGTTTAGTTGCCTGGTGAGACATGGTGTTTTATGCCACATGGAAGTTCGGCATGGCCAATCCAGACTGTCTACTTTGGATAGGTCACATTGACAATATTTCAATCCACTTCTGTTCACCCTCATGCAGAACCTCATTATAGTATTAGGAGATTTAGTGAAACTGATCGGCTCATTTTTTATAAACTCATTTGATGGAGGAAGTTTGGACCAGCTGGTATCTGGAAGAAATCTTAATCAAACTGTCCTCACTCAAGGTGTTCAATGTAATTGTTTAAAGTTTTTAACACAAGTTCAGTTCTTAGAATTCATTGATTGTTGCTTTGCTTCATATGCGTGGTATGTTTACTAATCAACCGTCATCTTTTTGATTATCATAGAGTGCCTGCAAAACAATCGAGAATGGTTCTGATGATTATGATCATCCAATTAGTGAATATGGGTACCCTAAATAAGCCATCTTCAGTAAGTAGTTGCCAGTAAATAATCTTCTTCCTACAACGGTGAGATTTCAGATTACCTTCCTTGTTCACAACTCGATTGTGTATGCATACGCTCCAAAAGGAGATTCAGGATATGACAATTGTTTAATACATACATCTTAGAAAATTGCAATGTCTAACTATATACGTATGAACACAATATAGTCAAGCATGAATGACTTGCGAAAGTGTGGAAGTGGTATGAGCATGATCACATGTCTAACTTTAATCTGTTTTCAACAATGTCAGATTGCTGTGTAAGCTGTAATCTTATCAGATAAAATTGCTATGTTTATTATAGCTTTCTGGTTTATTGCTTCATTTGTAAGTATCCAGGGCCATCAGTATTACTGTACATGTGATAGCACGATAATTTCATTCAAAGCACAAGGAATTTCCATACTTCTGAGTCTTGCTACCAGTTCTCAAAGAATAAATACAGCCCATGTACAGCTTTGGACTATCTTTTGATGGGTTTGAAATATTGCAGGGAAAAGAGGGGAGGACAGGATTCCTCTAGATTGGTACACTCGACTCAGGATCGCTATCGGTGCAGCGAGAGGCATTGGTCATATCCATGCAGAGAACGGTGGGAAGCTTGTGCATGGGAACATAAAATCATCCAACATCTTCCTCAATGCCAAAGAGTACGGTTGTGTGTGTGATCTCGGTCTTATCACGTTGATGAGCCCAATGATCCCACCTATCTCCCGTGCTACTGGTTACCGGGCACCAGAAGTGACGGACACCCGGAAAGCATCCCAACCTTCTGATGTCTACAGTTTTGGGGTGTTATTACTCGAGCTCCTCACCGGAAAATCCCCTATCCATGCCACAGGTGGTGATGAGGTGGTCCACCTGGTCAGATGGGTTCATTCTGTAGTCCGAGAGGAGTGGACAGCTGAAGTGTTCGATATCGAGCTGTTGAGATATCCAAATATAGAGGAGGAGATGGTGGAGATGCTACAGATAGCAATGGCTTGTGTCGTTAGGATGCCTGAGCAGAGACCAAAAATTTCTGATGTGGTAAAGATGGTGGAGGATGTTCGGCGGGTTGATACCGGAAACCGGCCATCCTCTGATATCAGATCAGAAAGTTCAACACCACCACCACCACCACAAGGGATGGGTGCAGGCTCGTCTTCCATCCAACATCTTCCGGCCAACAGTAAGCCATCGTCTCCTAGCCTTCACCTTGTTTGAGTCTATTTGTTTTCAATTCATATTCTGAAGCCATGATCTTGCTTCAGTTAGTGTTTTTTAGTTATTCCAAGTATCATATTGTGATTCTTGATCTGTAACAACATTTATATAATCTTTATAGATTGACCTCGGGTTATCATCGTTTATTTTCTTCCGTTCTTGTGATCAGGTTGGGTTGGGTTGGGTTGATGGATTAATAATCTGTTTATACCCGAATTGAACCGGCTCTTATTTGGTCGGGAATTGGATCGACCATGCTACGATCTGACCCGTTTCATTAGCGTCGACTTCTTTTGGAGCTTGACACTTTGATGTTTTGTCCTTAAATCAACCTTATTAAAACACTAAAATAAAGAATGTGGGTTAATTATCAAATGTTTGGGTTTAATTATGTAATTTGAGTTAACTTTACGTCGTAAAAAAGTAATTTACTCTTTTAGGTAATTTAAATTTTGTATGATTTATTTTTTCATAAATAAATATGTTTCACTCCATGTGATTGCACTAAAATTGGATCCATTGGAAAGTTCTTAATTTTTTTTTAATGATATAAATTATTTATTCGATAATTGTTTGATTATTTTTACTGACAATAAATTTAAAATTTAGCTTTTAGATGGATGGTTGGAAGTGGAACACTCTCGATACTCATTTAGCGTTATCCAAATGACGTGGCTAACAAACACCTAGTTAGCAAATTTATTTATCCGGTTTAACTTATAAAAAATCCGGTTATATTAAATATAAGATTTGAGTTATATTGTTGACGTTAAAATTTGCAAACTTTTGTTATTTATTTTTATTGAATGACTACAATAACTTTTCAGTATTGGGGTGGCATGTGTAGTACCGATGACCCTTAATTTTTAAGCGTATACGTGGCGTTATGTCATTGACGATACACACGTGACACCCATTTATTAGTAACATAACATAGCATGTTTTTTGACTTTTTGAAGTCTGAAAATACTATTCACTCTCATCTCGGTCACTGTTCACGAGATTTCAAGAACACTGTTCACGTGATCTCGTGATACTATTCATACCTTGTATCATTGATTTTACCTACTCTCTTACATGAGAAGACAAAAAAAATTAATGTGATAAGCTGGCATTGTCAAGTGTTCTTCAAGCAATCAAAGACAACAACAAAAGAGGATTAAAAAGAGGAAAGAAACACACAGAATGAGAGAAAGAAGAAAAATGAGAGATGAGGGACCTTCTTCTTCAACAAGGAGGGCACAAAGACAAATGAGCACGACTTTTTTTTTTTTTTTTTTTTTTTTTTTTTATCGTCTTCCTTCTTTCATTCTCATGGTTGTATTGGTTTATTATGTAAAACATTGTAAAATCTCAACATTTAAATGCTAATAATGGCGCCCAAAGTGCAATCCGTGGATGTCGGTACTCTTGCTGAACCGCGTAAATTATGTGTATTTTCTTTTATATTTTGGTTCATGTTCGTTGGATTTGACATAACGTCGTCCGTACGGTCGACTTCTCGGTTTAGGCGGATAGTTGGAATGCTCCCGGACCTAGAAGGTCTTATCCACCTCCAAATCAATTAAATCGAACGATTAACGGTTCAATTGAACTAATCATGCTTGAATTGCGATCATTTGCAGTTTTATCAATCAACAATACCACACGTTGATATTGATAAATGTATAAAATGTATTAACCATTTTGTTGTGTTATTATTTTTATAACTGAAATGAGGTGAAAATGGTTATTTTGAAAACTTAATCCAAAAAGATAATATTATCCTTAATTATATTAACTACTAAAGGTTAATTTTGAAAAATTTTAAAAATTTTAAGGCACGCGTTACAATACTTTACAATACGTCTTTTCTCTTAATAATATATATTATTTTGCATTCGTCCTCTTATAATATACTTTTTTTTTTTTTTTTTTTTTTTTTGCGTTTCTACCCATCTATTGGCCATATTTATTACATCTTTACCTCTAATGATATATTACACGTAAAAACAATAAAAATAAATAACCTTAAAAAATAGATTTTTATATCCATCAAAATGTAAAGAAGATATATAATAGATTTTCTTATAATCAAAATAAGAAATGAGGATATATTACTTAAAATTGAAATATAATGATAAATATAACATATTTGAAGGTAAAAAGCCGATTGGAGTATCAGGACGGAGCATGTAGGCTGCGTTTGGTTAGCGTCAAAGTGTGTCAAAAGAAAAAGAAAATGAAAAAAAAGAGAAAGTAATGTGAAAAGAAAGTGAAAATAAGTTTCTTGTTGCTTTTTGGTTGTTGCAGGAAATTAAATGATTCTAAATGAAAATCCTGCAAAATGTGTTTGGTTTGCGAGAAAGTCATAAGAATCCTGAACACGATTTCTTATTATACCCTTTTAACATAAATCATATTTATGCTATGTTAAATGTTTATTTAGCATATTAAGCCCATAAAATATTATTATAATAATTATATAATAATATAATTATTATAATAATATTATATTATATTATATTGATTAAATAGTGGTAGGTGAGAGCAAACATAGAATAAAAATAAAATATTATTATTATAATTATTATATATATATATATATATATATATATATGGAGAAGGTGAAGAGCAAAGTTGGAAAAAACCAACTTTTTTTCTTTTTCCTCACAAAATCAGATCGTTTTAACAAGAAAATGTATATTGGCTCTTTGAGCCAAATCTTTTCTTAAGAAAAAAGTGGGGTCCACCATATTTTTATTTTCTCATTCAACCAAACATAAAAAAGAAAAGAAAAAGTGTTGGGGCCACCACTGACCTTTTCATTTCCCACAAGAATGACGCAAACCAAACGCAGCCGTACTGTATCGCAAGTTGCGTAAGATTAGAAGCAAATGGGTGGTTAACCGGGTACCAATTTGTCAGGTACGCCTACAGGAAAACTGACCAATCAGGGGGCGGTTTAGTGTTGTTCTAAAAGCTTTAAGCCGACGACGCTGATTTATAAAAGTCGTTACTCGGGAGTGTCTGATTCCTACCATTTCCGGTAACCAAAGAAAGATAGAAAGGAGGAGGCTCGTCTTTCTCAGGTATGCTTTTTGGTCCTCTGATCCCCTTTCAGTTTCCACTTTCTCTGCAAAATTTCCTCTTTTTTTTGCTGCTTTGTCTGAGGCGATCTAGGGTTTCGATAGGCAGAGGGTTTCGACATGGCTTCGAAGCGGATCTTGAAAGAGCTCAAGGATCTACAGAAGGATCCTCCCACATCTTGCAGCGCCGGTAACATCTCGAAATCCACACGCGTTATTCTCTGATTACTCTTTTGAGCTATGTTGTTATCATTTCTAGGTGTTGTGGAGGCTTGATCTGAGTATGTTTTGTTGGATTTGTGATCTATTTTGTTTCTCTTGATGTTTTTCAGGTGGTTTCGGGGTAAAAGTTACTTAATTTTGTTGTTTAATGGAGTGATATTGGTTGGTCGCGAGTCTTACATTCAGTTTTTCTTTTTGTTATTGGGATGGTAGTAGAAATGATAGAAGAGGATTTGAACTCGGATGGGTTTGCAGAAGTATGAGTAATTGATAGGATTATAAGGGCTTATGATGTCCAGCATTTTTAAGTTGGGGAGAGGGATATTTTGCTGTGGGATGTTGAACAGATCTGTCATTTAAGAGGAGTTAGTTTTTGAGATGGTTTGATTGGTTATCCTAGTACATGTAGGTGATAATTGTTATTTTTTTCTATGAGATGTCAGTACGTACTTCAGATTTTCCTTTGCTCCCTTTATTTCTCTTGGGTAGGTGAGGTTTGTACACTTGATTTGTGGGCCATAAAAAGAAGTACCATTCATTCAGTTCAGTGCACTTCTAATCCATTGGACCTATTAAAATCGTTCATTCGATGTTATATCATCTTTTGTGCCACATACATTGAGAAATTTGTTAGCTCGGAGGTCTTGAGCTCAGAATTACGTGGGCATTCATCATTTCTAGTTAAAGAGGAATGCATCTAAGGTTGAATTGATAGTAGATAAAATGGAATTACTAGTTTTACTATGTCAATATTTTTTTCTCGGGTCGAGTTATTTGTTCTTCGTCTTTAGGAATGCTTTTTTTTTTTTTTAAATTTATTTATTTATTTTTTGTTTTTACGTAAGCAAATATGTCATGGTTAGGGGAGACTTTCAATCATATCTAAATTTATGGCATAATGGAATGTTCATTTTTGGTGAAGTTGGTTCCTGAAAGATTCGATTAAAACAGTACGCAAACAGTTAAATCCTGTATGATTGTTATGGTATATTCACTCGAGGGGTGTCACTATTGATGAGGATCTTTAAGTATGTATAACATAATTTAATTAATGGAATGTTCATTTTTGGTGAAGTTGGTTCCTGAAAGATTCGATTAAAACAGTACGCAAACAGTTAAATCCTGTATGATTGTTATGGCATATTCACTCGAGGGGTGTCACTATTGATGAGGATCTTTAAGTATGTATAACATAATTTAATTTCAAACTGCTTTAATTATATCCCCTATTACTTATGTTACAAATTAATTACATTTACGAGATCATCATACCGAGATTCTTAGTTTCAGATTGGTCTATTGGTATACAAATATAATCTGGAATGCAATTAAATCGCTGGTTTTGTTCAGTTGAGAGGCTAATTTTTGTGTATCCTATTAATAACACTTGCCAAATGTAACCTTTTTGATCTGGACTTGACTTGTGGTGCACGCATTATATCAATTGAATGCTTTTCTTTGATGTTATTCTTGAGTCATGAACTTAATAAAATTTAGTTCACTTGTGTGATTCAATATTTGTTTCCCTGAACTTTGTCCTTGTTACCCATAATTGCCTGGAATAAGTATATTTATTTCCACACCAATACCCACATTTTTCTGCAGATCATCTAGTTGTTACAATTCATTAAATTATGCTTTTTTCCTATCTTATATCAGGAATCTTATAGTCTGGATGGTGGAATGTGAAATGTGCTTTTGGTTCCCATATTTGGGAAAAGTCTTCTTCCCCCATTTCCATACCAAGGCACTCATATATCTGCATAAACACGATAAATTGATTGGACCATAGGGGTTTACATCAATGTTTTAAGAACTGATACATGCATGAAACAGTGAGTAGGCTGCTCCGGTTCAACCTGGTTCGATTGGAATTTCAAACCAAGACAACCGGGAGAGTGTGTAAACCTACTTGAATAAAGAAAAAGTAGATAAACCTGTTTCAATTGGTTTTCATCCTTTTTAAACTGGTTCATAATGTTTTAATAACCAAACTGGATTGGGGTCGAACCAAACTGCTGAGATATCCGATTGGCAGATAGACCGGGCAGTTTGGCCTGACTTTGGAACACTGGTTTACATAGTTTAGGTTTTGCGGTGCCTCTTTCACTTTGGGAAGTGGAACATTTGTATCATTTAACTGAGTGTGTTCTTGACATGGTTGGATTTGTCATCCCAGTGCATCATTCTTTTAGGTAGTAAGAGATGTCGATTTCATAATTTTGTATCCTTTTTAGCCGCTCCAGATTTTCCCCCATGGTTCAAAATATCGTATCGAGGTAGCGTATCGGTCGGCTCGAAAACGGATACGTATCGAGTATCGAC
>JAUPMG010000020.1:13344605-13358666 GCA_031762675.1 Pachysandra terminalis
TATATATATATATATATATATATATATATATATATATTTGTGCATATATATTTATAATCTTCATACAAATGCTTTTTTTGTTTTTTTTTTCTTTTATAGATTATTGTATCAGTGATCATTTGCTGTAATATCTTCAAAACATGATATTATGGAAGCAAGTTATTTGCGATATTTGGTGTGATGTTTTTTGAGATACCGGCTTGATAGTGTCGGGTAAGTAATACTAAAACTGGTGACCGGTTATTTCTAAAACCCTAAGAAACATATCAACTTCAAACCAACTTTTACCTTAACTAGAATAATCGATCATCAGTATATGTGACGTTGTGTAGTTAATATTACCGAAAAAATCATAAGCAAATATCGCAGATAATTTTCTTAGCAATATTATAGCAAATGTTTCTAATCTCAACATTAGAGAGGCTTCAACTTGCATGAAAATGCAAAACCTTTCCCCCATTTCAATTTATCTGTTTTATCACTACCAAATCTCTCAGGTTTAAGCCTCCCAACAACTTTTATAATTCATTCTTCAATCATTTCCATAGCTTTTCGGATTTAAAATTTAAAAAAAAAAACACACACACTTAAACAAACAGACCCTAAAGGAATGGAAGTACAAAATATATATATATATACACACACGCACTTGACACTACTCATTTAAAGTTGTCGACTACGATTTACAACTCCCTCCAAATCCGGAAGCCACTTCAGCCTCACATGGTAAGAGCCACGTGTCATATTAGGACTCGCAAGGGCGTGAACGGCGCCGGTTAGCGGCAATTCTCTATAGTGATGTGTCAGCGGGACCCACTGGTTCACCCGATCGGTCATTCAATGTCTTCGAGTCTCGGGACACAACCCGTACGGTCCGGTTAATGTTTTTCATAATCTTTAATTAAATTAAATTATCAAAAAAAAAAAAAAAACACCTAATCCTTCCAATGACAAAAATAATAAACAAATAAAGTAGAGAAAAAATCGACAAAAAAAAAATATAAAATAAAACTTTGAAGTTAGAACTGGTATCTTGGATTTTCCCAAAACACCCTTCAATATTTTATAGTTTTTACGAAGTAGTGAGTCCATTATTGTAATTTCATTGTAGAGCACACGATACCTACATCTTAATTATTTTAATTAGAAGATAATATATATATAGTCACGGAGCTTTTATTTTGAATTTCTCAAAATCGAGAAAAATCCACGTGAGTTCACTGACTACACTTCAATTCAAAGGGGCTGACCCTTCGAGCTTTGAAGGCTATGCCAAGAAAATCTTTATATCTTATTTCATAACAATTACTAACAAATATAAAAATTATCATTTTTAATACTGTTTGGTATACTCATTTTAATTAGGGCTGAGCCGCTCGTAAACCTTGAGCAAACCTCGGACTTGTTAAAATTTTTTGAGCTCAGATTCGACTTGCAAAAAAGCTTACATTAATCCAAATACATTAATATTATAATTGACGAATATTATTATATATAATATAAGATATAAATCAGGTCGAGTTTTAACTAGGCTGAGCCTACCTAAGCTCGGCTTAAACTCATTAATTTAATGAATATTTTTTTCGAGCTCAAGCTTGATTCGTGAACCTAATTATAGAGTTTTATCTCGAATTGAGTTCAAGCTCGTTAATTTAATAAGCTGTTTTTCGAACTCGAGCTCAGCTTGCGAGCCTAATTATAAAGTTCAAGCTCGGTTCATACAAGCCGAGTCTGAGCTAGCTTGGTTCGTCCTAATTTTAGTTTTAGTTTAGTTGTAATAATAAATCATTTAAAGTTCTCAGTTAAAATATGACAATTTATTACCTTTTATAGAAAAGATGAGAGAGGGTGAGACCAACATCTCTTGCTTGTTGTAGAAGCTGTGACTTTGATTTTCAGTGAAGATCTTTCTTTTTGTTGTTGTTGTTTTGTTTTTTTTTTTTTTTTTTAATGTGCGCCTTATAATTTTTTATAAATAAGGGCACTCCCCTAATGGTCTCTCATTGCTTTGATTATGATGACAAATGTGTCCCCTTCATAAAATAGTGCCAAAATCACTGGGATGTGTTGGATTTATTAGTTAATTTCCTTCTTTTAATTGATGATTCCATTAAAGTCTGAGAAAAGTTTGTTTGTTATAACATATCCTACTCACTAACCCAAAGTTGAAGTACCTAAAGCATCACAAAAAAATTTGGGGGAAGGAGATGCATGGCCCTTCTTTTTAAGTCAAATCTTTGGTTATTATTTCTATGTTCTTGGATTAATTAAAGAAACATAGGGATTAAAATCCATGGATTGTTTTCATCAAAAGAGAAAAAAAAACAAAATCCATGGATTGATCTTTTTCTTCTTCTTCTGAATTTGTTAATTTTATTATAGTTGGGCTTTGATTACCAAGGCCACTAGCAAATATTGTATTTACTTTTTTTTTTGGGTAACCGGGGTGTCCAGGTCAGCTTGCGCGCACCACGACTAGTCAAGAACTTAAGATTATAACACAATTTTTTAAATTTAAAATCAAGAACTTTTATTGATCTTTTTGATAAGTTACATATTTCTTTGTTGAGAATTTATTTATTCTAAGTTAATTATATATAGGCAACATCTAATGTGTCAAAAGACCTACTTAAGCAATAAATTAATTTAGCCATGCGTCCCAGTGTCGTAAAAAATGGGGATTAATACCTAATGAGATCTCACTAAAAATATCAAATGCATCAAAATTGTGCTAGATAAAATTTTTTATCGTCGGGATCGAAACCCTACTTGTTAATGTATTTTTTAGTTCATTCGACCTCCTATATTAGTTTCAACCCCAAAACATTTACCACATGGCAAAAATTTATCTCCTAAATGTATCGTCTTTTTGTGTTAGTTAAAAACTCATGTCTCACCAAACAACTAAACCTAATCTCATAAGACCTCAGTATTTTAGTAACACTTTTTCTGTCAAAACTTCGGAAACAATATAAATTTTAGAAAAAATTAGAAGTTTGTTATAATAATGATATAACAATTGTATTGTACAATAAAAAGTGTTTTGTGTCCATCAAAAGAGTTTTTCACTAAGTGGACTCTCTGTGTTGAACATATCCTTTCACATGGCAAAAAACACCAAATATATTTTGCTAATAAAATGCAACACGAGACAAAGAAAATGGAATATAACAAACAAAAATTGTTCATTAAGATCCAAAAAATGGAATGACAACTCAAAACAACAAGTTCCAACACACATGGACACATAGGCCAATAGTCTACTATGTAAAACTGGAAAACAAAAGCAACAAAAGCCATCTAGATTTTCAAAATCCAAATATAAGTTATGTTTTGTTCTTGTTGCTACTTTTCATCCCTCTCCTCTCTCTATAGATAATTATGTTTTGTTTTTGTTGATACTTTTCATCTCTCTCTCTCTTTCTCTCTCTCTCTCTCTCATGTACAAACCCATTTTTCCTAAAGCCTGACTAGATATATTAACTTATAAAATGGAAGTAGAAAATACTTGAGATAATTTATAATCATTATTTAAAAAAAATCAAATTAACATTTTGACATAAAGATGCATATATTAACTTATAAAATGGAAGTAGAAAATACTTGAGATAATTTATAATCATTATTTAAAAAAAAATCAAATTAACATTTTGACATAAAGATGCATTTAAAATTGACATACAATAATAATAATAATAATAATAATAAGATACATGCATGATGCATCCATAAACTGTATTAACTAAAGAAAGTACAAAGGTTAAGAGAGGAAAAAAAATCCATGCAGATGGTGAAAAATAATTTTATATCCAGACGAGGAATTTGTTATATATCTCGACACCACTCAAACCATGACATATATATATATATATATATATGTTGTTGGTGTGAGTCTCACCAGTAATGCATGCATGTCATTGACACGTTCTGTGATGAATGAGGCCCAGGTACATAATAAATACCCTATCCGGACAAAAAAAAATATTAATTCCTATAAATGGTTCCGAAATAGTTGGTATATATAAGGAAAATAGTTTTATAATACTCGGATAGGGTTTTTGTTATGTATTATGACACCATTTAAATCAATACATGTTTATTTTGTAGGTGTGGGTCCTACCAATCATTCATACATGCCATTGACATGTCCTGTGATGTATGGTGTACGGGTGCATAACAAATACCCCTGTACGGGTATAAAATTATGAATTTTTCGATACAATATACGGTTTGAAAGATGATGAAGTTGGTGATTAATTAGGTGTTGATCCCACAAATCAAGGGCATGCATCTAGGACTTGATGCTAAATGGCTTAATGATTATCGAGAGGGCATGATTAGTAATAACTAATGAATAATAGAATCAAAGTAGGAATCTTGAGCTTGACGCCCATTGACTTAATATATCCCTTATGAGAGATTAAACAAACCAACTTAGTTATATATATACAATAAAAACAAGTAGATGGTTTGTAGTTAGAGAAATAGTAATCTATATACCTCAAACAAAGAACTCCCCACCGATTTGTCGAATTCGATGTACTTCCTTACTTGGTTTTTTTCTTTATGGTTTCATATAGTCTCTAATAAGGGCCAGACTCCAAGAGAGCTACAGCTTTCATTTGTCTTTTGGTGATTCTCACATACCCATTTCTTCTCTTCATGAACGTGGGATCCTAAAACACTCTTCTCTATAAGTTGAAAAATGATCTCTTGCTTATATATTTGTATTACTTCTTCGAGAGAGAAAGAGAGAGACCAAATTTCTTTTATATTTCTTCTTCCCTGATCTCAAGATGGTCTTATTTTTAGTGTTTTATACCTTCAAATTTAGTTATGTCTATATCCATTTGTCATCTCAGGGTTAAGCCCTTGGCTCTGGATCTGGGACCCGCGGTACCGTTCAGTCTTGATCTGATACAAAAAAATGGATCGGCTATTTAAATTTTAAATTATTTTTTTTTGAACCAGTCGAACTGGTCTAGATCAATAGCGGGCTGATCCGTCTAATTCATAAATTTGAAGAAAAAAATGGTCACCAGAGCAATTGTATCGGCCTGCCCAGACTGCTATCGATTGTACCGGTCTAGTCCAGTCCAAAACCTCACAATACAATTGTTTCATTTGTTCGTATCGTGGTTTGGGACCGGATTGGCACAATCGATACTGGTCTAGGCTGGCCGGTACAATTGATACAATCGGTTCGGCACATTTTTTTTGGATTGATCGATACTGGTCCGGATCGTCTAATTCATAAATTTGAAAAAAACAAAATAAACACCGAATTGTACCGACCACCCAAACCAATACCGATTGTATTAGTCTAGTCCAATCCAGAACCACACAATTCAATTGTTCGTATCGTGGCTTGAGATCGGGTCAGTCTTTGCCCGTCACTGTACAGATCAGCCGATACAGATCGGACCGATCCTTTAAACCCTGCTGTGGCTAGCTCAGACCATGCACCATGAGCTAGTTAGATATAAACCAAAACCATGTAGAGATATATCTAAATACTAAGAGGTGAGAGATAAACCAAAACTAAGTGGAGAACAAACCGGCAAATGATTTGAAGAGTCTTCTGTTTTCTTTAATTTCCTCTTTACTCTTATTAGTCCAAAATCTATAATTAACACAAAAAAAAACATGCCAACCAGTGATGGTGAGAGCATAGCCATCAATCATTGAGTGACACATAGACACATCAGCTTGAAGAGGAGTTTGAAGGCGTACGTTAGCTCCAATTAAGATACGCCTAATTAACAACACGTTAAGAACTAAAAGTCATCTAAAACAGAGAAAAATTAGAGAGAAGGGGTAATATGGGAATTTTTTGTTTGAAAATTGAAGTAAGATAATAAGTCTCACGTGGAAAAAGCCAAAGGCTTGTTGAGGAGCAATTGAACAAACAGGACGGCCTCTTTTGTTTCATGCGTTGTTCGAGGAATGTTTGGTTCTCGCTTCAAGACCAAGCTACTCCCACCAACCCATCTGGTCCAGCTCGGGCCCATCTTAGCCGAAACCGGGTCCAATACGTCACTTTATCCTAAATTACAATATTACCCCCATTTGTTTTTTTTCATATTTTTGGGTAGGCAAGAGAATAAATCAGCAATTTGGAAAAAATTTGAATTTAATTATTGAAAATTCTACTAATTTGGAAAATAGATCAGCAAAATTCCAACTAAGGCATTTTGTATGTTAAATAAGACTACTTGATAAACGATTGAGATTTCATATTCTGTAGAATCATGTAATAAATGGTCAAGATTGTCTTGATCTTCTGCTGCGATTTTGATCGCTCCACGAGAGATTATATAAGATAAAAATAGACATAATTTTAATTTTTCTTTTTGAAATACTTCATAATCTATATTTGCTTTACTATTATTTAGTCAACTATGAAAAACATGTGAACTAATTGTGATTATTTAGATTAATCTAATAAAAACCAAGTAAATTCACCTAATTTGATTACCCTAAATTACACAAAACACTAATTAAAAAGGGTATTTTAGTCATATACTTGCATTATAAAGGAATGTTTTGAGATTGACAACTTACAAAGTCAAGTTTTAATGGTGTCTTCTAAATACAATGCAGCCCTTGCTAATGGTACAATAAACAAATATGAAACAAGCCCTACCTTACTCATTATAGTAACTTAATTATTATAATTGTAAAATACACGACAATACGCTCGATACTGTGTATATATATCGACCTTGTAATGACATTTTTAAGATCAACTTACGTTAATAAAAATTCTAAACATTGGCTTCTATAAAAGAAAAGATCTTAAGAACTATAAGCAGCGTTTTTTTTTTTTTTTTTTTTTTTGCCACGTGACAAATGAAGGGAATATATCATACATCTTCCTCCATCGTATTCCGATAGTTTGATCAATTGGTCAACTTCTTTATGAGTGAATGAAGGGATTAGATTTAGCCCATAGAAAGTCAAAATTTGACTAATCATGAGTCACGTGTACGGTGAAGATTGGGTGAGAATTGAAAATCTCCATCGTAAGGGGAGATAATGGGGGAGACAAGGCAAGTGCGTGGCCATATAATAAAACAGTAAAAAAAAAAAAACCAGAGGTGTACGTACAAAATGGCGGGAAATTCTAGGTTGCCTTCCACGTTAATCCTAGCTGTAAACAGTTGGTAATTTTAAAAGAAAAGAAGGTAAAAAGGTAAATTAACGATCGCTATATATATTAATAAAATGACTAATATACCCTTCATGAGTAATTAGTCAGTTAAATATGGAGTTAAACCTGTTTTAAAATAGTCAAAGGGAAACAGGCGTGGAGCTAACCCAATGATTTGACCAATTTAATTAACGGAACAGAGTGAGGGGGGGGTCACGTGACGTTTCATTTCGTATTTCAAGATGAATCTTTGGGGGGGTGAGTCAGCACCAACCCACTTTCCCCATTGGGTGAGCCAATTTTAGGGGCCCACACAAACCACGCGTCGAAATCCTAATCAATCTTCCGGATGCGGCGGGTCGAAAAGTATCTCCGATCGTTGCCGGAATCTTCGGCATTACGTAGCTAGCCGTCTCTGAAACTCTGATATGACCGGTCCCCTCCTATATACTGAAATTAGAATAACGGAAATGGAAAGTAAAATAAAAAGGAAAAAAAGAAAATAAATATTAAAATAAAATCTTTTATTTCGGGATTTTTCCATTTCGGCTGTTGCGGATCCTATAATACAGGCGCGTTGAGTATTTCGGTTTCCACCGCAACTCAACATTTCTGTTCTCTCTCTCTCTGTAAACCCATCCTCTTCTCCGTCTTTTTCTCTGCTATTCTCGCTATATTCCGTTGGAAAGAAAGTGGCCGGGAAAGTCTTTTCATTCACGGTGGATTTGCTTTCCTTTTCCAGGAAAGCTATAGTGTTACAGTTCCTTTTCCTGGGTTTTAACTTTCCTTAAAACCCCATCTCGTCTTCTCTCTCCTCTCTCTACCACTACTAATCCTACTGCTACTGCTACTGAGTGGTTCATAGCTCTTTCTTTCTAAAAGGATTCTCTCTCTCTCTCTAGTCCTTAGTTCAGTTCTTCTCTATCTATCGATCTGTTGAAGTTGATTCTTCTTTCTTCTGTAACTTTCCTTGAAATTTCTTAGCTTAAAAGACTCAATCTCAATCTCTCCTTCTTTGATTTTTCCGCTTCTCTTTATAACTTTATTCTCCTCGGGTTGATTCTCAAAGGAATTTTTCTTTCACTCTCTATTTCCTTCTTCTTCCCCTTTTTCTCTCATTCAATGAGAATGGAGAGAATCTGAGAAACCGACAAGAGATGGACGGTGGCGCCTTTTTCTCTCCGATCAAATACACCGAGCATCGAAACGTTACTAAGAAGATTGCAAGGCCAAAGAGTGGTTCCAGCAAGAAATTTCCAGCGGAGTTGAGTGCCGGTGTTCCGAGAGTCGTACGGATTTCAGTCACCGACGCCGACGCTACAGATTCGTCCAGCGACGAAGAGGATGAGCTCTTCGGCCGGCACCGCGTGAAGAGGTATGTGAACGAGATCACTATAGATGCTACGGGAAGTGGTGCTAACACTAACTGTGATTGGAAGAGCAAGCCTGTGAAGAACGGCCGGAAAAAGATTGTCGGAGGTGTGGAGACTGTTACGAAGAAGCGGCAGTTGAATGTTTCTTCCTCCGGGAAGAAGTTCCGCGGCGTACGTCAACGGCCGTGGGGGAAATGGGCGGCTGAGATTCGAGATCCTGCTCGGAGAGTTAGGGTTTGGCTTGGTACTTACGATACAGCCGAGGAAGCCGCGAAGGTTTACGACAACGCGGCGATTCAATTACGAGGACCTGACGCGATGACGAACTTTCTTACTCCTCCGGCCAAATCGAACAAGCCGGAGATTGATCTAACGCCGTGTTCCGGTTACGAATCTGGAGATGAGTCTCACAACCTCTCGTCGCCGACATCGGTTCTTCGGTTTCATTCTCCAGAAAACGAAGAAGCGGAGCCGCAAAACTCGTTACAGTCTCTGAAAGAAGAAGTGAAAGAAGAAGTTGAAGTCGAAACGAGATTACAGGGCGATTTCTGCGGGAATTACTTGCCGATGGACACGGCTTTCGTCGACGATTTCTTTGACTTTCAAAATCCGGCGCCGGAGCTATTCGGCGATACAAGGTTTGGGGATAGCATTCTTCTCCGGGAAGGTTTCGGCGACATCTTCCTTGATTCAAGTGCAGATTTCAGGTTATCGACGTGGCCCTCCACAGACGATTACTTTCAAGATATCGGCGATTTATTCTCGTCGGATCCTCTTGTTGCTCTCTGAGTCTCACTACCGTTCTTTTTGACGACGACGACGATCCCGTTTTGGCTTGCCGATTAATCGGCAGATTTTGTATCGGCGGGAATAAATATCAGTGTTTTTTTTTCCTAGTTTTTTCTTATTTTTCTTTTGTTATATCTCCGTTAAAGTTAACGGGGACGGTGAGAGTGGAGTTTGTGAGGGGTTATATTATTGTTTTTCTTTTATTCTATTTCTTGTTTTGTCTGAAGAGGATCTTTTTTTTATTCTATGAGAAATGAGAAATATTTTATTTGTTAGAATTTGTTTTTTGATTTCCATCCAATATATATATATAGAGAGGTTAGAACCATGCTTTCAAGGATTGATCCGTTCCGGATGGGTCGCTCTGTATCCGGTCCAATCCTAAGCCACGATACAACTATTGTATCAGTTTGGCTTTGGTCAGATCGGTCCAACCAATATTGATCCAATGACTGGTTCAGACCTATCCAAATTATTATTATTTTTTTTAATATTTATAAAACCATTGACCTAATAGGTATTGTTGGCCTGGACCGGTTTGATACCGACCGATATTGTTGTCCGGTTGATCCACATTTTTTTTTAAAATGATCCAATTTTTGGATAGACCGGTATCGCCGATTGGGATCGGCCGGTATCGCCGATAGGGTTCGGCCGGTTTTATAACACTTTTTTTTTTTTTGGATTGGGATTCAAAAAGTTTTTTTCCTTTTTTGCTAGTTTTTGCGGCAAAAGTGTGATGACGAGCGAGGATTTGATGGAAAGAAAAGTTGAATTAGGAGTGTTGGTAAAGTGAGTATAATAAAAGGTTTAGACACGTCGTTACCTTAAACTCCAATGACTGAATGATACGAAGATAAATGGTTAGTTAAGAAATGCAATTTTGGTGTGTGCACTCAGTACCCCATATAACAGATCATCGTAGCATTTTTGTGTTTGTTTGTTTGTGTATATATATTTATATGTGTATGTGTGTGAATTAGACAGTTCAAATGGACCGGGCTGAATATCAATGGATTGGACAAAAGATTACTATATCCCTAATCACTCAATTAGGAGGCTAGAAGTGGTAAAATTAACCTCCCACTCAAGGTTTTAGGCTACTTTTGACCTGGCTTATATAAGTGCTTATTGAACTTATAGCTTATTGAAACACTTTTTAAAATTAAAAGCGTGTTTGGTAACAATGGGTAAGTGCTTACCCATGAAAGATATAGGAAGGTTACCCATAAGGAAAAGCTGTTGAGAGTAACTTCTTTTATCACTTATGTAAGAAGCTATTACTAAACTTTAGTACCATTTTCATAATACCTATTTTACTCCTATAATTCCTTAAATAATTGTTATTTCTAAACTTTAATAATATTTATTTTACCCCTAAATTTTTACAAGCACTTAAATAAATGTATTTACCAAACACAATTTTTTTCAAGTAAGCAGCTTTGTTGCTGTGGATCAGGATCAACGGTACCAAATTCAATACAAGTGATGGACCGGTAATGATAATTTGAAATTTAAAAAATAAAAAATATATACATATATATATTGAACAAGACCGATCATTGGATTGACGATACCGGATTGATCTAAATAGAGATCGGTCTGAACCATCTAATACACAAATTAAAAATAAAATAAAAATTTTTTGGATCAGTTGTACCGACCGATCTAGGACAATACTAGTTGTACCGATCTTGTCCATAATCCAGTGATACAAAAAGTATGTATAGCGGTTTGAGACGGGTGCGGATCTTCTGCAAACCTGGGCTGTGTAAACCTCACACGAGGTTGACACTTGTCCACATATAGACCACACTAAGAAAGGCAACTTACATTTCTAAAACTCCAACAGACCTAATGAATCTGAAACTGGCTTCTACTTTAATCGGCTTCTACCTTAACTAGTGATGACCACTCTTTTTTCTAAACCACCTTAGACAAGTGCCAACCTCATGTGAGGTTCACACAGCCCAATTTCACAAAAGATCTTTATAACATTAGGTTCACACAACCCAAGTTCACAAAAGATCTTCATCTGTTTGAGACCAAACCCTATAACCACGCTCTCAAGTCCCAAGATCCCAACATGAACAATCATGCAGGCAAGTGAAGAGAGAAAGAAAGAGATAAAAAAAAGTGGACTAAAAATAATCTCTAGAAACATAGAAGCTTAAGAATCACTCAAAGTTTACAAAAAAATATGTTGAAAAATATCAAAATAATTATGTCTTGAAGGACCTCTCCTGCTGTTGGATGTTGATTTCAGTACGTGTATACTATATACGGAAGAGACAGATATGGCTTTATGTCTCTGCATGTTAGGTTCCGGTATGGGACCCATCTTGTTGTTTTTGTCGGTTGGTAAAATCAAACGACTCTGAACTGAGAGTCCCACCGTCCATATTGATCAGATGGGTTTGGGGTTAGCTAACCCTTATGAAAAATGTGCCCCTCTTTTCCTTTCTGCTTCACTGTAGTGTTTAGCCACCTGGCTAATTATAACCACCTAAGGATGACATAGAATTTGAGATCAAAATAGTTTTGGTTCCAAATTGCATATTACTTTTACAGTTCTATCCTTTGACTGGTACACACATACACATATATATATATATATTAATTTTTTTTTTTTTGGGAGAAGAACAGGCATGGAAGTATTATGACTGCAAAAGGTCTGACGTAATACACGAGGAGTCTTCCAAACAAGCACTGCCAAGACCAGCAACAAAGCTAAAGGAAAAGCCAGACAGATTGTGTAAAATCATAAAAAAATGATTATAGGGAGTCTTAGGTCATTTTAATATATTATCTGTTTTTCCCTTCTCAGTTTTCATGTTGCTCTCCTTCAAGTAATTTATTTCTTTAAGCTAAGTTTCTATATTCTAGCTGCGTTTGGTCCGGCCCGTGCTTATGGATAAGCACTCATTGAATAATACTTGCTTATGAAAGTTTAGGGATAAAATAGGTATTATAACATTATAAAAGTTTATAAATAACATTTATTTAAGTGCTTATGAAAGTTTAGGAGTAAAATAAGTATTTTAAAAATAATACTAAAGTTTAGAAATAGCTTAACGCACAAGTGATAAAAAAAGAGCTGCTCTCAACAGTTTCTTCTTATGGTAACCTTCCTCTAGTGCTTATGGGTAAGCACTTACCCATAAGTGCTATCAAACACATTTAATTTAAAAAGTGCTTATATAAGCTATAAGCTATAATAAGTACTTATAGAAGCCGGGCCAACGCAGCCCTATACTTCAACAAATGCTACCCTTTTCCTTTTATTCATTTTGCTTAATAATTATTTAATAAAGACTATTTATTTATTTTTATCGATCAAAAAAAAAAAACTTATCAAAAAATAAACCCTCTATTTTAAAACCAATCTTATAATACAAAATATTATAAAATATTAATAGGGATAAATATGTCTCTTTATACCTTTTCAGAGATAAATGAGTCAAACAGATTATAAGAAACTCTTATAACTCCTTGTTTTTTGGATGTTAGTTTCTCAAAAATTAAAAACTCTTTCACGTTTTGTAATTGAGATTTTATATAAAAATAATTAATGACTAAATAAAAATTGCTATTATGCAAAAAAGCTTTCTTAATTTTTTTTACCAACATGCATCATTTATGTTTTTATAATAAATTTAATTTAATTATTAACGTGCAATTCTATATGTGCCATCCGCTAATAATAATAATAATAATAATAATAATAATAATAATCTATACTATTAAAGGAGAGGACATATTGTAAAGTGTGTTAAGATTTATTTATTTATTTTTAAAATTTTTCCATACTGATATTTAGTACGATAAAGTATTAAATATAATTAGGGATTGTCTTTCGATTTATTATAAAACAAGACAATTAAGATTTCAAAATAATTGTTCCATCTTATTTCACTTATAAAAAAAATATAACATAACAAAAAATATTAATTGATACAGAGATATTTATCAACATACAATCTTATACGTACCGCTCTCTAATAATAATAATAATAATAATAATAATAATAATAATAATAGTAACACATGTACGAGATTCCGAGTCGTTTATATAAGAAGCATAGGCATTCTGGTCATTTCACAAGTAGGCGAATTACAAAAGTACACACAAGCTCATATAAAATCACGACATGACCCATGGTGTTGTAGACAAATCGAAGTCAAAGTTACAAGACCAATGCTTTTAAACACAAACAGCTCTTTGAAGAGGGCACTGAAAGGTACTCGTCCTTTGATTGAGTAATTGGATCTGTGCCTCCAATTTCATGGGTTGAGTATATATATATCTAGAGAGAGAGAGAGAGAGAGAGAGAGAGAGGACTGTAAACGAGTCGAGCTTTGTTCAACTCGGCTCAGGCTCGTAAATTTCGAGCAAAGTTCTAGTTCGTTAAAAGATTTTACGCTCCAAACTGAGTTTAGTTTTGCCTAACTCAACTCATACTCGTAAAAGCTCTAACTTACAAAAATTTCGACGTATAAAAAACTTGATTAGTAAAAGAGCTTGAATTAGTACAAATGCATTAATATTGGTGATGACGGATTTGTAAAAGGATAAAATATTTTAAGAGGAACCAATTACAATCATCAACCAGAGAATAAGGTAGGTAGTCTGTCTCAAGACAGCCTAAACCGTGGCGCAGCCATTCTATCGAGAGCGTTCCTTGTCAATCTTTAACTGTAGAGAAGATAAAAGAAAGGGGTAGAAGGAAATGAGGGATTGCAATA
>JAUPMG010000020.1:13366646-13380096 GCA_031762675.1 Pachysandra terminalis
GTGGTTTCTAGTTATATTTGCTCATGTATATCCTCTTGACTAGCTCTCTTATCCCCTCTGTGCAGATCAGGAGAAGAATTCTTGGTTGGGTGGGTGAGGAAGCCAATGCAGCCAGCATCCTTGGAGCTAATTTTTCTGCTGGTTTTGTTGCTGGAAGCCTTGCTGCAGCTGCTACGTGTCCTCTAGATGTTGTAAAAACCCGAAGGCAAATAGAGGTGATTTTTCAGAACCCTACTAAATGAGCAGAGACGCACACCCACAATCTTTATAGTTAGTGAAGTACGGACTATTTGCATTTAATTAAAGTTCTGAAAATATTAAACTACAATATTTCTCTCTGAACCCAAAAGAATAATCATAATGAGCATGATTGTACTTTATTTTATATATAAATCACTTTTACCGATAAAAAAAATGATTAAACAGCTGTATTTCTGTGAACACATTTTATGTCTGCACAAGCTTGGATTGTATGAACTCTAGCTTTGCAACTGAAATTATGTCGATAAATCATAACGTTGTTTGTCTTTAATTTGTCTTTGACGGGTGTATATTTAACCCAATTTACCTCTAGCAAAAGGAAGAAAAGAGTCTAGATAAAAATAAATAAATAAATTAAGGTACTTATTTACCAATAGTATGACGAGAGCATATTATGCATGACATGTCATGGGGATGGCTTCCACTATTCGATAGCTGAACGTAGAATTTTAATTATGTTATAATTAAAACTTCTGGAACTTCATTTAAATGAATGTAATCATCCTGAAAGGTTATAATTATGTTTGGTAAAAACTTCTGGAACTTCATCTTTATTTTTCTAAGAAAAGAAAAACAAAAAGTAAAGAAACGGGAAAAAAAATCATTAAAACTTAACATCCTAAAATTCATTCAAGTTTTATGTGAATCTTGCAACAGTAAATGTTTTTAAACACGATTCAACGTTTTTCATTTTAAATTTGGTGAAGAGTTTGCCTGTCTTCATTCCTAAATTGTAAAATAGAATATTTATAAATTGTTACTTTCATGGGATGTTAGTTTATTGTCTTTTGTAATTAGGATGTCTTTCATCTATCATAACTTGCAGTAGTGATTCATGCTGTCCTAATGCTGATTTTAATATTTTGTTTTAGAACTTAAAGGTAAATTTTATGTACGAAAAGAAAAGAATTTAAAAGTATCTTTTGTTTTTGCTTTTTTCCTTCAGTTTTCCTTATTGAAAGTTGTCCCATATGGATAGTGTATCTTCTTGTTACTTTTTTTGTGGTGGTTTTGAAGCATTCAGAATTATACGCTAAAGCTATGTGATTAATCCTAGAATTGTTTTAGCTTTATTGATGAAAATGTTATATATTTATGCTATTTTACCCTTTTTTCTCTTTCCTTTTGTGTTTGTGATGTATTAAACCCGAGTTATTGAATCAAAATATTCTTATGTTCTATCTGTTTTGTTTTTGAATCATTTTTTATCTGTTTTTCTGGGTGATAAAGTTTTTACCGTCTCATTTTTTTTCCATATCACAATTTTTTTTTGGAATAATGGTTATGAATAAGGGACTTTAATCCAGTGAAATTTGCAAATGGTGGTGGTCTAACTCCCCGCTTACAGGGAGCACGATGTTTCCTTTGTTACGCTCTCTTTGGTCTGCGAGATGGTCGCATCTTTAAAGGGGATAGGAAGGCCTCCTAAATGCCAATATAAAATATATCAGCACATTCCCCTAGTATTTATTTGTATTTGTAGACCATAACTTTAGCATGAAAAAGGAATCTGTATGTAGTTACAGATGAAATTATTAGAAAATGCACTGGTTTGTTTCTAACTTCCTTTCATATGGAATTCTTTCATTTTGTCAGAAGGATCCTGCAAGGGCATTGGGGATGACCACAAGGCAAACCTTAATGGAGATTTGGAGGTATATTCTTGTTCTATACATTTATATATTGTTTAAATAGCATGTCTGCACATTTACTTGGTGATCAAAACAAAGAATGAATATTAATGTACTTTATAAGTTCTTTGTGGTGAAATATGGAGTATTCTAGTTCACTCCGCCATATACAAAAGAAGCATACATGCCCTCTAGTCAGTGAGCCCTATACTGGAGATTCTTTCCAATTCATAAACAACCCTTTTTTTTTTTTTTTTCGTGAAAGGATGAATGGCTATGTTATAGTGTACACAATTTCTACCACCAGTAATAAGTTTGGACCTAGCAACCTGGGCTACTACTGGTACACACACCTGCAATGTGAAGAAACTCAATTCTTCTGGTAGACTAGGGGATTGATGGTATACCCACCAGTAATACCTAATTTATGCTATTGAGTTTTTTGTTTTTATCTGGCTTTTTGTTGTCTTTCCTGGGGCTGTTTGTCCACTTTGTGGTATATAACAGCTATTATGTACATTCTCTAGTTTTTATACTATCCTTCATTATTGAAAAAAAAAAGTAAAAATAAAACCTAATTTATATATAACAGCTATTGTACATTCTCTACTTTTTATACTATACTTCATTATTCAAAAAAAATAAAATAATAAAACCTAATTTATGCTATGCACGTTTCATTGAGAAGCAAATGAACTAGAAGCTTCTGTCACTCGGCATCCTCACCATTGCTTTTCAGACTTGAAGTTTATCATGGTCATTTGGTGCATGTTTGTGGGCGATAAGGTCGCTATGATTATATCTGAATATGATGAATGGTATCCACCAGAGGTGATGGTATTATTCCAGATTACCACAAGATATATATTGGCGCTGAAATTTTGCTCGGAACAGGGATGGAAAGATGAAGGGAATGTTTACAGGAATAGGTCCACGTGTTGGTCGTGCTGGCCCTTCCGTTGGGATCGTGGTTTCCTTTTATGAAGTTGCAAAGTATGTTCTGAACCACAGGCACACAGCTTCATGATGCATCTGGATAGTTGAAGATTCTGGCCGTAATGTGGTACCTGAGCTACCCGCCCACCGGCATAAAAACACTTACTCTTGAAGAAACTCCTCACAGCTTGGAGGCAACAATATGTTTTTCCCCAAGGTCAGATTCATCGTATGTATTTTGATTACACCAGCAATTTCCTCCCCATGCGTAACTGTTTTTTGTATCTGGAAATAATTGAGTGGTCATTGCAAAATGGGCAACGCCCCTGCAAGTTCTGCAGATGCCAGGAATAAATCACTGGGATTTATTCGAGGTAATTGTTGTATTCTGCTGCATATTGCCAACTATGTTGTGAATATTAGACATTATTTAGGAGTCTAATGATTCCGAATCCTAATGCCGGATGTTGTTTGCAAAGTATCAACCTTTTAAAAGAGTTGGATTATTTTCTTAGAAAGCTGCAATTGTACTAAATGATGTTTGGTTTAAAAAAACTCGTAAAGATTTACAGCACAATCATTACTGAATAGAAATGCATGGACGGACACAAGAAAAAATTATAAGAGGATTAAATTTCCATCTTATCAAACTAAAGCAGCTTCCTATGATCAACGCAGAATTAATTAGTTGGGATTTACATCATGAATCTAATTTGTCAAAATGCATGTTGGAAAATAGTGCCATTAAAAATAAATCACCTCTAACTGATATTGAAATTCCTCTCCATGGCAATAAAATGATGTAACATAATCCGTCCTGCTCCACCTTATCATAAAATATTGAGATCATCTTATTGTAACAAAATGGTGAGAAGATCAAAATTCAAACGATTCACTCTCCACCTAATCTCATACATATCCATCTTCATTCATTTGGACTATTATCAAAATTTTACAAGTCAGCCACAGCATTTTAGAGGATGTAAATGCAGCAATAATATACAGAGACAAAGAAAGAACATATAGAAGGTTAGAAAAGTAATATGTCAAACAGTCGTAGAAGATGAAACAGCAAACTTAAATCCCATAACAAGATAGGAGGAAAAAAGAAACAGATTTTTTTTTTGCTGGCAAACAGAATGAAACTAAATTCCACACCAAAGAAAACAGTAACATAACAACAGCAACAGGTCCTTCCAATTAGTCGATTAACATTTATATCAACACATACAAGATAACAAGTATCATGCATGTATGATATTCCTCAGTCCATCAAATGATTCAAATCTCTTCCTCTAATAGTTAACCTCCATTGCAGTTCCCTTTCCCTACCCCTCTCCCTTTCAGAAGAAATTGTACAATGCATCTAGGGGGTGAATAAGATATGTGAGCATCAAAGCCACCAACATCAGCCCATATGCAATCCCTTGGTCAACTGAAATCCCTGAGATACAACAAGAAGCAGCCCCATCATCACCATCATTTCAAACATTGCAGCAAACCACAAAATTGAAAGGAGGAAAAACAGAAACCTAGAGAAGCACATTTGCTCGGCAAATTATGATCAACAAACCAACCACCATACAACATTGAGAAACTGAGTAAATCACTTCGAAATTTTACAAATACGAAAAAATTTGAAAATAGAGGGAAGAAAATAGTAACCACTGGTGATCCATATGCTTGCAATCAAAATTTCTCATCTCTTACTTCATTGTCACAATTGAGTAAGACATATCCATGATGCATGTAACGGTTGAAACTGCCGTGAATCGCAAATCATAAACATGACCAGAAACAAACCACCATCTTTCTTTGTCCTGGGCTCTCATTTGTTCTAGAGGGAAACTCAACAGTCCAATACTAATGTGAATTTTGTAGCCATCCCACAGCAGGAAGGGTCCAATGGATCGGCAAATCCAAATTTAACATGTTCATGGTGAAAAATATATACGAGGCACTTATGAACATTCTTGGAGTGGTGACTAGTCCTTCCACATAATGAAATTCAGAAACTAAAAACATATAGGAAAGCATGTATAGTTATTATCTCTTAGTGAGATGATCCAAGATGAAATAGATTTCCAGGAAAGCATGTCCAGTTACAAGCATGGTTTAAAATAACTGTTTCATGTCTATGTGGTGGTGGTGGCAGGGATGTACAAATTTTACCACGCGATGTGTTAATGTTTATAAACACTTTACCGATCAATTTTTTTTTTTTTTTGTTATGTGAATGTTTATACACTTTACTGATAAAAAACAATTTGTGATGTAAATGTTTATACACACTTTACTGATCAAAATAAAATTTGTGATGCAAATGTTTATACACACTTTACTTCTAAAAAATTAATAAAAAAATTGTTATGTATGAATGTTTATATAGTTTACTGATCAAAAAATAATGTGATATGTGAATGTTTATGTACACTTTATTGATCAAAATTTTGTGATGTGAATGTTTATACATAATTTACTGATAAAAAAATTGTGATTTTTGAATATTCACACTACTGATCAAGCATGGTTTAAAAATAACTGTTTCATGTCTGTGATGGTGGCGGTAGGGATGTACAAATTTACCACGTGTCAGACCAACACAAAATAAAATTGTGATGTATGAATGTTTATACTCTATTGATAAAAAAAAAATTGTAATTTGTGAATGTTTGTGTAAATGTTTATAAACACTTTATTGATTAATTTCTTTTTGTTATGTGCGAATGTTTATACACTTTACTGATAAAAACAATTTGTGATGTAAATGTTTATACACACTTTACTGATCAAAATAAAATTTGTGATGCAAATGCACACTTTAGTTATAAAAATAAATAAAAAAATTGTGATGTGTGAATGTTTATACACTTTATTGATAAAAAATAATGTAAGGTGAATGTTTATATACATTTTATTGATCAAAATTTTGTGATGTGTGAATGTTTATACATAATTTACTGATAAAAAAAATGGTGATTTTTTTAATGTTCACACTACTGATCAATAAAAAAAAAATTATGATGTGTAGGTGTTTATAAACACTTGATAAAAAAAATGATGTGAATGTTTATACACTTTATTGATCAAAACAAAAATTTTAATGTTTGACTGTTTATAGACTTTACTGATAAAAGAAATTGTGATGCGTGAATGTTTATAAATACTTTACTGATCAATTTTTTTTTTTTTTTTTTCTGATGTGTGAATGTTTATACACTTTATTGATTAAAAATAAAATTGTGATGTGAATATTTATACACACTTGATGATCATTTTTTTTTTTTTTTTTTGTGATGTGTGAATGATTATACACTTTACTGAGAAAATAAAAATTTGTGATGTAAATGTTTATACACTTTACTGATAAAAAACAATGATATGTAAATGTTTATACACAGTTTACTGATAAAAAATATTTTGTGATGAGTGAATGCTTATGCACACTATATTGATCAAACAATTTTTTTTTTTTTTTTTTGTAATATGTGAATAAACATACACTTTATTGAGCAAACAAAATTTGTGTGATATGTGAATGTTTATACACATTATTCTGGTCGAAAACTTTAATTTGATAAAAAAAAAAGAAAATTTTGATGTGTGAATGTTAATACACATTTTTTTTTTTATCAAAATCTAAAATTTGATCAAAAAAATGAAATTTGAGATGTGTGAATGTTAATACACATTTTTTTTTTATCAAAATCTAAAATTTGATCAAAAAAATGAAATTTGAGATGTGTGAATGTTAATACACACTTTCATGGTCAAAATAAAATTTGATTGAAAAAAATTAGTGATGTGTGAATGTTAATATACACTTTTATGGTCAAAAACTTAAATTTTATTAAAAAAAATGAAACTTTTGATGTGTTTTTTTTTTTTGATAACTTGGGTGTCCGGGCCTTAGGCTCGACTAATCCCAAGTAGGAGGCTTGAGCAGCAACCCACTGCCACGACCTCTCACTTAAATCTGAACCTGCCCAACTGGGGAATCGAACTTGAGACCGTGCGCCTAACCCACACAATCTCCTATTCGTCCTTACCAACTGAGCAACCTCAAAAATGAAACTTTTGATGTGTGAATGTTAATACATACTTTTCTAATCAAAAACTAAAATTTTATCAAAAAAATAAAATATTTGATTTGTGAATATTACACACTTTTCTGGTCAAAACCTTGAATTTGATCAAAAAATAAAATTTTGATGTGTGAATGTTAATACACACTTTTCTGGTAAAAAACTAAAACTAGATCAAAAAATAAATTTATTGTTGCAATTTACAAACCCCTAAGAGGCAATAAAACCTAGACAGAACAAATCCTCATCTGTACATACATGTAGCAGACATATAGGTAGTAAAATATCTTCCTACTCCCATGAGAAAAGAATTAGGGAAAATTACCAATAAGTGATTCGTTTATAATTTTTAGACACCGAACCACTTAAAAGATTCAAAATGGCCATTAGATGCCTCATTTGACACTTTTATTGACTGTTAGATAATTGCATAAAAATGAACATAACGACACTTGTAGCAGTTATTGAGAGAAGACTTCATCTCTCACCCCACCACCACCACCACCACCACCACCACCACCCCACTACCACTACAACTAGGTGGTGAAAGAGATGCACATTGGGTGGTGGGGTGTAGAGGTCGTGGTGGTGGTGGGGTGAGATATGAGAGTATTCTCTCAGTAACTTATGAGTGGCATTACTGTAATGGTCATTTTTATGCAAATATTTAACACCGTCAATAAGAGTGTAAAATGAGACACCTAATGGCCATTCTGAATCTTTTAAGCAGTTGGGTGTCCAAAAATTATAAACCAAGTAATTATTGGTAATTTTTCCAAAGAATTAACACAGAAAGCTATTCATGAAAGGAACTTATGAGAGAACATTCAAACCAGAACATCATATCAAACGTCTAAACAGCTCCAAAGTTTCCGAGAGAGAATGGGGAAAAAGGGATGTACAAGTGCAAGCAAAATTAACAATTCCTGCACTGACAACACACAAGACTGGGAAGAATAAAAAGCTACAGAATAGTAGTAATCAGGAGTTTCAGACGAAGAACATGACTAGATCCTCAATTTTCTAAATACAGTTGACAGCCTTCATTTGGGGAAAACAGTGTTAACAAGAAAGTAAGTAAATAAATTTTCTCCATGATACAGTGACATGAGAAGAAGCCTTTTCCTCGGAAACTATAAGAGTTGCAGAAAATTTAGTTGAAAAATGTTGTAACTGAACCAGAAACACCATGACATAACCTCAAATCAAGTACCGAAACACAAACGCTTCAAATTAATCACATAAAGGGAAAGACGAGTCGGAAAATATCAGAGGAAATGAAAGATACCATCAGATACGAAGACAAACAAAAATAATGGAGACGATTGAATAAGATGAAATAAAGAAATGTTACCATCGCTAGTAGGGGCGGGAGCCGGAGCAACGGATTGCGCCTGAACAGCAGGTAAAGCAATAGCCAAAATGTGAGCAACGACCACTATTACTCCAAAAGAAACCTTAGAAACCGCCATTGATCGCTTCCTCTGCTGTGATTTAGTTTGATTCCGAGATCTCTTTCACCCGCTTGCTCGATCTCTGAATTTAGTTTGAATCCAAGATTTCCCTCATCGGCTTGCTCGATCTCTCTCGATGAAAAAGTAAGGGTACGGAACCGAAAATCTCTGCAATGGCTCCAAAGACCCGGGCACAGAGAAGCTGATTTGATCCTTTGGATATGGATGAACCACGGCACCAACGAAGTCATGGGTCCCATGGAGATCTTTTAAATACCCTCTCGGCTTCTACCGAGAAACACTAGAGAAAAAGCCCTAACGCTAATACGGGGGTCGTTCCTATTTCTATGTGGGGTCTATCCGCGTGTCTTGGCGCCAACTCACCCATGTGAAACTCCCCTTATTCCCGCCACAGTCGACAAGTCTGTCTTTAACAGTTGTCGTTAGCTTGTGCCTTATATTTCGCTTACACCTGCCACTAAATCTCACTGGCAATATCTTTTGGATACAATAATCTTTCTCTTTCTGTCAGCATGTTTTCCCAAAGTAATCCCTACAGTGTTTTTTTAATAACGAGTTTGCCCTTTTTCCTTTTCCAAAGGGAGTTGGCCTTTTTTTCCTTTGATATGGGAGGCATTCCCTGGGTAGTGCATCCCCCAAAATTTTCCCGTAGTGCACTGTTCCTTGACCTTATCAGGTTTTATCAACTCAACACAATCTCCTATGGTGATGATAAAG
The DNA here is from genome assembly GCA_031762675.1 of Pachysandra terminalis. NCBI lineage: Eukaryota > Viridiplantae > Streptophyta > Magnoliopsida > Buxales > Buxaceae > Pachysandra > Pachysandra terminalis. Next base: position 13,375,752 of record JAUPMG010000020.1, read on the forward strand.
AGGATGAACAGCTTATAATGTAAAAACAGTGAAACTAAGGCTGTGTTTGTTTAGTTACAAAACAATGGAAACGAAATTAAAATAACTTTCCTTTCCATTGTTCTTTTCATTTTAAAGGAAAAGAGTTGAGGGACTTTTTACTAAAAATTGTGCCATTTGGAAAAGTAATTTTCAACACACGTTTTTCAATGAACCAAACATACAAATTGCATCGGAAAGTTTATTTTCCTTTCCTTTACTACATATTCAGGCTAACCAAATACAGGCTACAGCCTAATGCAAAATAGATTTTGAAAGTATTCTTATAAATGTAGAAGACAAACATCATAACAAAAAAAACAAAATACCTTATCATCCTAACTAGATGTGGTCCACAACATGAATCCTATTCTTCCATCCCAATTTATCAAATAGTATATATTCAGTTGTATTGTGGGTGTTTAAATATTTTCAGGCCAAGTCCATCCAAATTCTTTTTGATCTTCCTCTAGTCCTCTTACACCCTTCAAAGAGTAACCCCCCTCACAATTGCCTTTCTGCCTCCCTAAGTCTTTACTTTACATGCTTCAACCATCTTAACATACTCTCTTTTATCTCATCTCCTATTTGTTTAACATCAAAAAACTCTCACACACACACACACATATATATATATATATATATATTCATTTCTTACCTTATATTTCTTAATTTTTGCACGAATCCATTTCAACAAAACTCATCCTATACATATGCTTCTTCTTTGTTACCCAACATTCTAATCTATACATTATAGCAAGCCTAATAGCTATTCTATAAAATTTTCCTTTTAACTTGAGAAACACACATAACACTCTAAAAGCACCTCTCTATTCAAACCATCTCATTCTAATTCTATGTGCAACATTCTCATCAATATCCACATCTTTACAGATAATTGATCCATAAGGAGGAGAGCGGATCCTATGCGGGTGGGTACGGGCGGAATATTATTTGTGCACGTCATAGAGCTTCAATTAAAGCTATTTTAAAGGGAGCCATTTAATAAAACGGAAGCTGTCAGGTTTAACATTAAATCATTAAATAAATTAAAAGAATGTTTTAGCCTTTTAGGATTTCGTCTGTTACATTGTAGCTGTAAAAAGCGAATTAAAATAGAAAATAAATTAAAAAGAAAGGCTTAAAACTTTATTAATAAAATCAAATTAAAAAAAGAAAAAAGAAAGCCTAAAACTCTATTAAGGATTTGAGTTTTTTGTTTTTCTTTCTTGTAATATAGCTGTAAAAAATACATTAAAATTTAAATTAGAACTCTAAACCCTAAAACCCTAAATCCTATACACTAAACCATAAAACCCTAAACCTTAAAACCTAAAATCCAAAACCCTAAACCTTAAATCCTAACCAAACCTTAAAACCTAAACCCAAACCCTAAACTCTAAAATAATCTCCAACCGCTCCAGACGAGAAGAAAGTAGGAAGAAGGCTTTTTTTTTGGCATTTTTGTTTCTAATTTATTTTTCTGTTTTAAAATTAAAAAATCAATCACGGCACAACTTGCCGTTCCATTTCACTTGGATGTGTCATGTGGAAAAACGTGACTGAAAATGCTGTAGACCAATAGCATTCCGCCTGCACAAACCACCCACCCGCATATGATCCACTGCCCATAAGGAGAGGATATAAAATCATAACAATAAATGTATAAAAGAATTCTAGAAAAAGAGTGAACAACAACGAAAATAGAAATTAATCACTTGTTTTAGGGGAACAAGTTAAGACGATATCATAGGGTTTAAAAAAAAAACATGTCCTCTAGTTCTACATTAATATCTAATAATAAATTAAAGTTTTTTCAAATTATTAGCAACTAGTAAATAATCTCGTAGAGGGCCATGTAATACCACAAAAATTCAATTTAATAAGTAAATTTGTAAGATTCATTAGACTCAGTTTGAACTACTAATACGAAAGGAAAAAAAAAAAAAAAAAAAAACTCAAACTTCTCATATATGACATTTCGGATGAAATTCAGATTCTACCAATCTTATACTGAGTTTGACTCATTAAGCCTATCCCAATTTATCTTACACACAAGCTTTAGTTTCCTGATCAAAAAATGTTTTTCTTCTATATAAAAGATGATGTGACAAACTGTTCATCTAATAAGAGATCCTCGAGATAAGCCATGTGCATAGCCCTTCCATCCAAGTTAGTTCTTACTCCACTTACTGCACCTTACATGCAAAATCCAATAGATCAAAAAAAAAAAAAAAATCCAAAAACGAGGTTACAGAAATTACATAAAAATGCGAGATTAAAAATGAATACTAGTCCATGATTATAGTAATGGGAAATTACAAATGAAAACTTGACAGGAAGGCATAGAGTTTATGCCTTCATAAAACTATTTCTAACGATACATATGAACATGCATACAGACTTGCAGCTTAAGAGTTAAGTCATAGTCCTGGAACATTATGTGTGCAACTGAGTAGTGCATGTGATCATTCAACATGTATGTGTTAGCGCAGATCATGCATCTCCATATTAGATCCTGAATGTGGCTACAATTTCATAAATAAGCTTAATTCTCTCACGAGGGAAAAGTTCAGTGATAAATAATCATCCTTGAAATCAGTATATGTTATCTTACTTGGATAATTTTATATTATTGATTTCGGATCCATTGTACCCATAGCATTGCCTTCTCCTGTTAGACCATGATCAGGATCCTGCATATCATGTAAGTAATCAGTATCCAATATAAATTGAGAATGGAAGAATGAAAGAAGTGGGTCCAAATGAGGGCATACCTCCATTCCCCATTTGATAAAGTCTGGTGATTCGCATGCCTTGTATTCATCAACCAAGCTTTCTATTATATCTCTTGATTCGTCAAATTCAGAAAGATCCTTATCCTGTCCGTTTGCATTATTAAAGAAATAAAGTTAAGGGCATACAACTATATTTTTTTCATTACAGGGAGTTGGAATGGGTTAAATTATTCAAATATGCATGGTTCAATAGGTTTTGAAAAGTGATATAACGCCTCAAGTTAGAAAATTAGGGGGAGGAGTTCTTACCTTACCTTCTTCCCCATTCAAGGTAAAGATAGAATCCTCAAATATAATTTGCTATGAACGTGTGCATAGAGGTAGGCATGCATAATTGAACAAACTTTCTTTTCTTTTCTTTTTCAGCTGTTAATTATGTACTATGAATGTAATCTCAATGTATTGCAATCCATACAAACATATATTTCTTAAGCTGCTATATATAAAAGTGACATTCCAGAATACAGAAAAATTGTAAATACATGTTAGTGGTTTGGGTTTGCAAGATCCTCCTTGTCTGTCATACACAAGTGTGTTCAACACTAATATGCATTTCCAAGTCTAACTTGTATTTACTCTAATGGATCTAGATTTTAATTAGTCCACAATTTTTAATGCGCTTCAATACAATGCTGCTAAGGTTGTCAACTTACTGCAAACATTGGGAATTTCCGATAGTTGTCAAGGAAGGCTTGTTTCTTTCTCAACTTCTCATATTGGCTCAAACACTTGCTGAAAAGGTGCCGTATGCTAGTATGGCTTGCGAGCATAAGGCCACTAACCTGATAGAAGGAGGATGCACATGTTTTCTTCTTAAAAAAAAAAATAAAAAAAAATAAAATAACTAGATCACTACAGTACATAATGAGAAGAATGCTACATCCAAAACTGACAAGTGCATAAACCAAAATGAAAATCTTGGATGAACAGCACATTTTTAAACTGGATGCAAAACTATTAATAAATTAAAAAAAATATCTTTCAGAATAACTTGGGCATTATTTTACAGTAAATCATGAGAAAGAATACCATGTCCAAAACTGACTAGTGCAAAAACCAAAACGAAAATATAGGATGAAATAGGAAATTTTAAATGGGCTACAGAAGTATTAAAAAAATAATCATCAGAATTTGCTCGAACGTTACTGTGAATGACGAGACAGGATGCTTCACCAAATTTGACATAACAGAAAAATCAAAAAGAAAATATAAGATAACGTAGGGAATTTAAATCGGTTGCAAAATTTTAAATTAATATGAGAGCATGAACTAAAAAATATGGCGAAACAAAAAAACAAAATACAAAATGAAATTGTATCTTACTCTATGAGCAGTTTGAACATAAGGCGACTTTCTAGACAAAGCAACCTGCAAAAGACAAAAGAAAAAAGAAGTAACTCCAAATAAAATAGGCAACAATTCAATGAGTATATTGCATAAGTGCTTTTTTCTCAAGGAGGTAGACCTGAATGCTTGCAGGGCCCCACTCAATGAAATTAACGAGCTTTCTTTCACGTATTCTCTGCAAA
>JAUPMG010000020.1:13380196-13399697 GCA_031762675.1 Pachysandra terminalis
TATACGCAGCATTTGTGAGGATTCCTCAATAGTGGAATTAGGACGGTAGTATGATGATACTTATATATTTATCATCCAGTTTTGATCGAAGGGTGTATACACACTTTTGATATATATATATACACCGCGATGCATGAGCTTGCATCGTGTTGTGAGTAAAGTAAATTGACTAATCAGAATGTATTAGAATGAAATGTGAACCTATAAACATGTTACATAACACACAGCGAACAAAGAATGAGAAAAGGAATTATATAGTTAAATGTTACAAAATTAAGTGATTGAACGAGTTACCTATGACTTGGTTTTTCCAGCTATTGAGCGTGGACTTATCATGGTGTAGACAAGGCAACAGAGTCAGTCATTGGGAAACACATGATTGATGTTGGTCGTATTAAGTATGATTTCTAGTGTTGTTGCATCTGGGCGAGAGATTAGCTACCCCAATAACCCTTGAATTATGTGGAAATGTGTGTGAACCACAGATCTGGCCATAATAATTACCCCTACCACGGAGGGATGCTTCACAGTCCTGATACCCTTAGACTTTGGGAATGTTTTACAGTCGTGATACCCTGGGAGATGCTTCACAGTTGTGATACTTTCGTCATCGATTTATGATATGTCGGCGTGGGTAGTGGGAGTTCATATTGAAATAAGAAGGAAAATGCAAGATATTATCGCGAGCTTCAGTTCTAAAAGGATGTATGGTTAAAATGCGAATATCTGAAAATATACGAAAATGCACTAAAGAAATTGCATATGACGGGCACTAGTTGTTAGACCATTGTGGACGGGTTCTCCTGCGTATTTTTTATCAAGTAATGAACCCATGTTATTAAACTCATGACACCGATAGCATGATTACATGGAAACATGATTGTGTGCATGTTAGTAAATGCATAGCATTGTTTGCATGACCATATGAAAAACTAATTATTCTGTTATATTAGTACTCTTTACTTGCTGGGCCGTGTAGCTCAGGCCTTTGGCCCTAAACATTTCAGGTGGCTTAGAACTGATAGCTACTCCTGAGGGAGTGTTTGATGGCGATGATCGTGCCGGAGTGCTTGGCGATCGTGCCTTCTGTTGCTGTTTAGCACAGGTGATAGTTTTAATTGCTGTTGTATTTCAGATATATGATATATTCGAACTATTTTATTATTTTCTTTGGACATCTCAGGTGTGGTGATGTTGTTGATTCACACCCTGATGGATGAGTTGTATATATTCAGGTTTATAATTATGGGTTATATTCCGCTGCATTTGGGTTAGAAGTTGACGTTACTCTAAACTGTGTTTACTCTGTTATTTAGTTATGGTTTCCCACCCTCTTTTTATTTTATGATGGTTAGTTTTGGTGATCCGTGAAGGTGAAGGTCACGGCGTCGCGTTATAGACCCCACTCGTGCTGACACGTGTGCGTCTGGAAATGCAGGGTGTGACAGTATCTTCTCAAATATGAGAAAAAATATTCCTTAATTTTTCCTCAAATTTAAACAACCAGAAGTAAAAAATTTCAATCAAATTCGACATGATGAAATAGACAAGAAGCAAAAGCCAATATGTTGAAATTGGGAAGTTCAAGGTCCAAGCTCGATTATCTCTTATAAATCTCTTATAATCTATGGCTTGGACCTTGAACTTCCCAATTTCAACATATTGGCTTTTGCTTCTTGTCTATTTCATCATGTCGAACTTGGCTCCACATCCTCTATAGCCAAAAGTGAGCAGCAGTCCATACAGCACCATTGGATTGCTGCCACATGGCAGAGACAAGTGGTACCCCATGTACCCTTGTATGTACCCCTGCTACGTGGCAGCAATCCAACGGTGCTGTATGGATTGCTGCTCACGTTTTGCTGTAGAGGATGTGAGCCCATCGAACTTGGTTGAAACTTTTTACTTCGGGTTGTTCAAATTTGAGGAAAAACTACGGAATATTTTTTTTTTTTTTAAAACAATGTAAGAATTTATAAACCAAATTGACCCTCAAAACCGAATCTCACACATGATTCTAAATAGATTCGAAGAGATTGCAGAAACTAAAGTATTAAAAATCTGACAAGTTTTAAAGGTATTTGTTATTGTTTATATATCAACCCAAATTTCTCTTTTTGGTAAAAATGTTTTCGCGTAGAACTAAAACACACTCTACACAAGTCATCTAATTGCAAGCATATCATATAAATTTAAGTCATCGATTCACTAATTTGCCTTGCATCCGACAAGGATTTTCTCTCATTTACTTTATGCTTTATAAATTCAAGTAGACCATACGCGCGCATATCTGAAACCACTATCAATGGTAAAATACATGTTATAAGTAAGAAATAAAATGAAAAATTACTACATGATAATATTATAATATCATATTAATTTTTGCCCGGAAAATTTTTATTGAGCGATATTAACCCCTCTGTCCTATTAACCCGTCGGTTGATATTAAAAAATTAAAAAAAATATTGAAAATTAATTAAATCTTTTTCTACAAAGTTATGAGTTGTCATTATATTATCAGTGCCTCTTTACCAAAAAAAAATATATATATTATCAGTGCCAGAAGGATTATCACGTGCAACGCACGTGCATTATGACTAGTTATTAAAAATAAGGTTTAACGGACGATATTCTAATTAGAGATAATAAGTTAGTTATATTGAATAAAAATACTATTTTTTTTGTAAGGAATAAAAGTACTTTAAGGACCCAATTGGTTAATGGAATTGAAGATGGAATTAAGGCTGGAATTAGAATTGGGGCTTCTAATTTCAATTTTTTTGTTTGAGAGTACATTAAGGAATTGGAATTCAAATTCTATATGAATTCCACATAATTCATTTGTAAGATATTTTTGAAACTATCGAATTCACAGGTGAGAGCTTGTTAATTGCAATTTTCTATCCCGTAGCTTTCAAATGGATGAGATGATGGGTCGGGTTGGAGTTAACCTCTATCTTTAACGCAATAATAAAAATAAATAAATAACAAAAATTAAAAGTATAATAAATTTAGAAAAAAAATCACTTTTATACCACTTTCATCTTCCTTACTCATCATCCCCATTTCTCATAAGGAAAAAACCAAAATTCCAATTATTTTTTGACATTCAATCATGAAAATCTCAATTCTATTCAAATTCAATTCTCAATGAATTAGAATTGGAATTACAATTTCAAACGTCAATTCGAATTCTTCGAAACAATTAGATCCTATAGTTTTATTTATTTTTTTTGGTTAAAAAAACAAAAAAACTTTCAAGTTGATATCATTCTACAAGGGCTTTTTCAATAAAGCTAAAGATTTTCTATATTTTTGCAATTGTTTTTGTTAAACGAGGCCATTTTTGTCATGTGAAAGAATGGTGTGGCTAATTCTCTAATACCCTTTTGATTAGCCATGTGTATTGCCGGAGAGAGAGAGAGAAGAGAAGAGAAAAGGGTCATCCCCCCTTTGGACGTTGGTAGGACATCCCTTGAAAGAGAGACGTTGGTAGGACATCCCCTCAAAAGAAAATATGGGGTTCGATCCCGCATGTCCTCTATTATAAGCTTATGGGTTAAATTGCAATATAGACTTTATGAGCCATGTTGCTCTCTCTTCATGTATCCTTGAGTAGTTCACCCTTTCTCAAAATTAGTGTGCACCAGCTTCACGATCTCCTTCAACTATAGATCATAAAATTGCTGGTGGCTTACATCTTTCCCAGAATGGGCTCTCTATTATGAACTTCGAACTTGATATTAGAAATGTATTTAGCATTCTCAAACAGTTTTTAAGAGAAGGCAAGAAAAAAGTTTATGGAGTAAATCCCACCTACGAAATTTTCCTATTTTAAGCTATTAAGATTATACTATCCATGCAAATTTCTGCAACAAATATACTGTGTATTTTTTCAGTAATAAATTTCATTGATCAGACTAAATAATAGAAAAATAAATGACTGGAAACACCCAGAAAGAGAATAGGCAATAAATAGAGCCATTCTTTATAAATCAGTCACCAGAAACAAGACTGGACTTAGAGAATGATTTCATCATATTTTAGAAAGAAAGCTATGCAAATGTATCTGCTTCTTTCTTGCTTACAAACCCTTTATTACCAAAGCATACTAACACAAATAAGAAGCTGAAATCTAAGGTATGTTCGGAAGGACAAGGAGAGACCATATATAAGAATTCAACATCCACTTGATAGAGCTGCTTCCAACTACGTCCTTCTCTCCAAAAAATATTCTCCCCCTAATTTACCTTCTCCCTCTTCTTTCCCCTCGTGCCTACAAAAATAGAATCGTGATCGACATTCTCGGCTTCCCCCTGTTTTAGTCTGATATTCTCATCTCAACACCAAGAACGTCCTTCACCGTTTCATATGTCACAAATGCAATTGCTATCGATGGGACCACCTGAAACAGAACAGCAGAAGAGTCATTGATAGGAGTGTCAACAAGCCGAGCTAGCTCAGCTCGGGCTCGGCTAGTAAAAGCCGAGCTTGAACTCTATAATTAGGCTCATGACCCGAGCTTGAGCTTGAGCCTGAACCTGAAAAAAAAAAGATCATTATCTTAATGAGATTGAACCGAACTTGGGTAGGTTCAGCTCGGCTCGGTTTGTATATGAGATTATGCATCCATATTCCTATATCTTATACTATATATTAAAGATAAAACACATGTTAATATATTTTATTATATATAATAATAATCATCAACTATAATATTAATGCATTTGTACTAATATAAGCTTTTGTATAAATCGGGACTTTTACGAGCAGAGCCTGAGCCCAAAATATTTTAACGAGCCGAGCTTGAACCCAAAATATTTTAACGAGCCTGAGCCGAGCTCAAGGTCTATGAACCCGAACCGAGTTGGACAAAGCTCAGTTCGGCTCGTTTGCAGCCCTACTCATTGATGCCAAAAATGTAGTGCAATCTAATGTTTCCTTTGCAAGGGAAAAGCACTTTTTAGGGTAAAACTTAAGAATATCTTCAGAGGACCAAGTATATTGCGATACCTTCACAGAGTTGGGGACCAAACCCTTGTACAATGCTCCAAAGCCCTCGTGTCGAACTGTTTTCCTAAAAGCATCAACCATACCCGTATACTCAAGTGATGCTTTGCTCCTTCCATCACCCGTGAGAATGGAAGAAGCATCCTTCCAGCCAACCATCTGCATTCTTCGACGTATTACATCAAGAGGGTAAGCAACTGTTTGGCCTACAGTTCCTGCAGCAGCCCCACAAGCAAGCCTTGTTGTCACGCTCAACTCAGAGTCTTGAACTAGTCCAAATGGCTTAGCTTTCACCAACCAGTCCTTCAGAGATTCGTACACAGCAAAGTTTAGACCCACGTACGGGATCTGCAAACATCATGAACAGCATAAGCGCCATATACAGCAGCAATAATCCAACTTGTTCCTTAAGGTATATTTTGAATTTAGAATAGTAGTAGATAGCATGTTTTGACAATTATATACGATCAGAACAATATTTTGGAGACTAATGTTATTTTTATTGAGGCAAGATGCTAACAATGTGATTGTGAGGCAGTCAACGACGCATGATAATTAATTTTCATCTCAGAATTTTCCCAAAAGGCGATACATATCCCCATATTCATATAACAAACAATCTCAAACATTTTTCTTCCTTTTTTCTCTAACGCAATCACGAAAATATACAACTTGCTGAAAGTGATGGGGCAGATCATCTCAAGCACACATTGAATAAAAGAGCAGGTACTTCATAAGTGTTTCTCAAAATTCTTAACAATATTATGCAGGGATGCTACTGTCAAGTGCTTTTTGGTCAGGCGAGCTATGCGCCTGACACATGTATCCCACTAACCAAAAGTACCCTAGCTAGCTGTAAAATCAATTTATGTTTTTGTTTTTTATTAAATTTCAACAGTCATTGTAGTTTTTCTTTCAATTTTTTTTTTTCTTTCAAACCTTTATTTACTGGTTACCTGTTTGGTTTTGATTAGTGGCATATACATGTCAGGCGCATAGCGCCCGTGGCGGAGCTAGCATTTCTTCTTTACATTTCGTTGTCTTTTTCGTATTCAAACCAAGCAGTCATGATCCAAAATTTCGCTCAAATTTCATGCAATTTTAGTTGAGGCAGCATAAAGGAAACTAAAATCATAAACTACATCTGATTATAATTTCTGTCAAAACTTTGGTAAATTTCAGCAAGCTAGCTCCGATATTAAAACTACCAAATCAAAGAAATCTAAAATTTAAGCAAAAGTAGTAATTTTCAAAATCTTATTTTGGTCCAAATTCACTGAAATTTGGATGTTCAAAATATTGTATGAAGCAAACCCTCTAATTTTTATTCCTACTCTCCTTTCCTAAGCTCAAGTGTAATGTCAAGTGCATAATTGAAGGTCAAAAATTGAACTAAGATCAAAGTTCAGCATAGAAAGTCCCAACAATTTTTTCCCTTTTATGTACAAAACATGCAGGTGTGAATTAATATTGTGTTCTACTATCTGTTTTAAAAATTGCGGGAGGAAGAAAAGTAAAGAAGCCCGGAATTACATCCAGAAAACTAAAAGAATATTTCGTTGTAGCAGTATGTCTTAGCTAGCACCTTCAAGAAGCTGAAAACAAGTAGCCATACCAAGAATGTTAGCAGTAAAATGGTTTTGGCACAGGATAAATGAAGTGGAAATTTAGAGAAGATGGAGATGAAGTGTGCTCTTCAAGAATGATAAAGAACATATTCAAACAGGCCAGAGGGTTTGGAAGATTAATTCCTATGAGCCCATGAGAAAGTTCGGACAAAGTGAATACAATACTCCAGTCAATCATGCAACATAAGAATATAGAATACGATAAGAAGATGGAGATGGAGTATACTCTTCAAGGAGTATACAGAATATATTCAACCTGGACCAGAGAGGTTCAGAAGATTAATTCCTACGAGTCCATGGGAAAGCTTGGACTAGGTGCTCCAGCCAATCACGCGACATAAGAACACAGAATAATATCAGCACAATTGGCAGGTATCAAGAGAGGAGAAAAAGAACTAAAATTCAGACCCAAAGACCCAAAAAAAAAAAAAACAAAGTCTGCCACAAAGCCCCTCCCTCCCTCGAAGTCAATAGAAAATTTAGAACTTCGATTTGAAATGAAGTAAATAGATCACCATCTGCTTAAAATTATAAATTACAGAGACAACTAAATAAATACCAAAAATTCACTTACAACTCCAATGACAGAAGGAAGCCACCCTTTGTAAAGAGCCCGTGGGCCTTCTTCCCGAAGGACAGTTGCTAGAGCATGGACCATTCCTCTGTACTGGTATGGAGATTTCTCCGTCTGCAAAAATAAGCCAGAAGAAAAAAAAGGAATATTATCACAATGCTAAGATACTAGAAACAGCCTGCAACTTGCACACAATAAATCCAAACAGAAATACGTAATTATTATTCCTGAGTAAGATCCAAAACGATACCTGGACAGTTAGCCTTCCTCGTACCATATCCATCGGGTAAGTAGCTGACATGGCAATAATTCCAGCACAAGCCCCAGCTCCGAGTCGTAAAAGTGGTGTGAGCTGAGCATCTTCTGCAAGGGATAACAAAGAAAAATAACACAAATTATTTGATATGAAATAAAGGGTCCAAATAATACATATATAACATCAATGAACAGATGATTTTTATGCAAACATAAGCACATGCATGCATAGCTATATGTATTTATATAAGTATGCACTTGCATACATAATAATCTAACGGTCTGAGTGTGTACACTTAACAGTGGCCTTAGAAACCTGGGCCATCCTGAATTGAAGATATTTAAGATGACAAGAAAAGAATCAAATATTTAGTAAGGTTACATTAACTTGTCACGATTCAAGTATACAGAATTTAGAACATTCTTGAAGGTTTTAAACATGGAAGAAAAAAATCCAAAAGCAACAACCACCACAAGACAAGACTTTGTTCATCCGCGCTATGACTACATCTATTGCACTCTTGATTTCTGCTTCCAACTAATCTCTTCTTTTCTCAAAACAACTTCGACGCTCGGTTCCTTCTAACACCAGACTCCTAGATTCTTCCTTTATAGTCCTCAATATTATCCAAAAATTTTCTTTTTCTCTCAAGGTTACCAAATATCTTCTTGTTCCACATCTTAATTTTCTCCTATGAATCCAAGGGATTTCATAAATCTAAAGCCCGCCAAACGTGCTACGACTCCCTACCCCAACAATCCCAAAAAATCTCTTTAAAATCCGGATATTTTAACCACATATTTTCAAATATAAAAGGGTGCAGACCAGGACTCTGGTTCTCCATTGAGGCCAATTTGAGTGAATGGTCAAATATAGGTCTACGTAATATACTCTGATCAATGAATGGAAAGTAAGCATCCCATCCTATTGAACAAGGAACCTCTCCAATAAATCCTCCATGGCAAAGAATAACCTTCCCAAGGTTTAATTCTGCCACCTCCTTGCTTTTGATGGTCAAACCTCATAAGGTTAAAATCTCCAACAAAAACCAAGGCAAGCTAGCTCAGTATTGATAGAATTCTTACCAAAACGCCTCATGCCTAATGAGTCTAGTAGGTAGGTCCATACACACTAGATGGCAACCACTTGAAATTATGAATCATCCTTTAAGCATTGAAAACTTAAGAACCAGGTTCGCGATGTCAGTGTCGCCAGGTGACTCAAGCGAAATTTCAGCGATATGTCGGCAACATTTCGGTGACATGGGGGAAAAAGGGAGAAACTGTGGGGAAACCAAGGGAAAGTTGGGGAAACCATGGTATTTTTGCCCCAAACTTTAAACATGTCTAATTAGGGCCTAAATGCATCCAAATAAATCAAAAAATACAAATAAAAAAAAAACTGCCTACACATTAAATGTCATTACTTGAGGGGGGGTTAGCTTACACACCGTCGAGTCTGTAAGCTGTAAAAAAGATGATAGTTGTAATTAATTCAAACTAAAAGTGAATGTAAGTCAAACTAAAATTTACATAAAACTAGAAATCAAATGCCATATCCACGAGGGAAAAAAGGGAAATCTGGGCTTTTTTATCCACCCCCCCCCCCCCCCTAAACTTTTAAACAACCCCAATTAGTGTCTACATACATCATAATTTATTAACATACAATATTTATTTAATTATTTTCAATTTTTCAAAAAAATTGAAAAATTTCCCCCACGTCGCCCTATGTTGCTGACACGTCACCGACATGGGGGAAAATTTTCAAATTTTTTTAATTTTTTCCCCCATGTCGCCAACACGTCGCTCGACATTGGGGAAAAAAAAACTGGGGATTTACCCCAATATTTTGTGTCGCTGAGTTAAGAGAGATAAGAGAATGACCCTATTTGGATCACCTTTACATCCACATTTTGCGTATACACATCACTAGGATCCCTTCCAACATCCCTACTGAAGGAAGAAACTCCCATTTCCGATCCATAGATCCCCACTCCCACACATTTCCTTCAAAGACCATTTTAGATTCCTAAGTTCCCTTGATTTGCCTGAACTCTTGTCCTTCCTTAGAGCTCCTAAAACATCTTACAACTTCAGGAATACAAACTAATTTCCCATTTGATCGCATGCCTCAATCTAGTATAAAGCATATCTTCTAGACAACCAGTTCACACCTTCCTCCCTCTAAATACTCTATTTCTCCACTGGAAACATCCTTTCACTGAGAAGAATCTTGAGCAGTAATCTTGGTAACATTGCACCAGCTACAGCAATCTTATTAGGACACCCTGAATCTGACGTAACACTGGCTAAAGAAATATTGACGTGCAATGACTCACAGAAAGTATAACCAACAGACACGAGAGAGCGTGAGTACCCATGATGTAAGAAGAATTGGCTCGTACCTGGGATAGAACGTGGGATGCATGAGTTCAGCAAATTGTGTAATGAACCAAGGGACCACTGACTGATACTTTGGTTGCTGGTATCCAATGCCTTAAACCATGTTCTCAACATCGTCAAAAGCCCAACTGAACCTTCAATAGACCAGAGAGTTCGTACCAGTAACAACAGATGTGTTGTACCCAGTACGGAGAGCTGAACTTTTCTTTCAATTATTAGTGTTTGTATTTTAGGTCCTTGGGATGCTAAAGACAAATTTATGGATTTTATTACTGGTGTTGTTATGTCATCGATACCTGACAATGCATATATTTACACAATCTTGTTTTACTTGATGTATATTATTGTTTTTTGTAATCTTTGAGATATTAATATACAATCATGCTTCAAATTTTTCCTAATTTTTCAGAGAAAATTTAGCAATTCTCCAGATTTCCCAAATTTTCTCTAAACTAGCAAAAACTTACGCCGAATTGAAAATGCCCCTTGATATTTCCCCCGAAGCTTCCCTTTCCAAAAAAAGGAAGTTTCCATCAAGCAAATGACAACAAAATGCCTTATCCCACCAAGTTGGGGTTGGCAAAGGAAGTTTCTATCGAAAAAAAAAATTAAAACTCGACACATTCTCTAAATTGTCCACTAATATCAAGCAATAGAAGTGTGACTCTTTCTTGCATTTAAAGTCCTACTATCTAACTCAGAACTTTATTTAATAACATGCACACGCATCTGCTAAAGCTCTTACCAGCTTCACGAAAAAAAAAAGGCCAATAACATTGTCCTCATATTTGGTGTAAAATCTTAGCATAATGCATACCCATTATATCCATAATTGAGGAAATTATTATTAACCCAATAAAATCGCATATAAATCATGAGAATGACATACGAAACCTATGTCACGCTTAAAGCACCAATTATAGCTATTTAATTCAGCTGCACAACTCTATTCCCTATCTAGAGCAATGCCATAAGTCTAATGTGAACCGTGAAATCTAGAAAGTGAAAGTGATTTTACGTATAACAACAAAAGGACCAGTAACAACAAGAACAAGATTAATGATAATAAATAAGCACAGTCGTACCGTTGCCAGGTTGCTGCCGATAAAGCCATAAAATGCCCCTGTTTGTGGAATAGTGAAGAACAATGAGCAGAAGGAAGATGAATGTCAAAAGACAATGCTACCACACAGCATGCAGACAAAAAGATCTAAAAATAAAATAAACAACATTCTAATAGTTCCTAGGCAACCAAAGTACTAAAAGACAACACACACACACACACACACACACATATATCAAAGCCCTATTCTTCTAAAATATCATATAGATTTAAAGAACCAAAGGAAAGGGGATGATGCTTATGTTGACAAGATGAAATCATGCATATTATCATTGAATGTGAGAGGGCTACAGTCAATTGAGAAAAACGGATTGCAAATTTTTTTTTGAACACTTCAAAGCAATATATTCGATGCTTCAGGAGACAAAGCTAGTTGAATTGAATAGAGACAATAGATATGGGAATTTTGAACCTCTACCAATAGTGTGATGTGATTGTGTGGGGGAGTGGTGTTGACTTGGGATAGCAGGATAATTCAGACAGAGGACTCCCACAAAGGAAGATTCTTGCTGTCTATCCTAATGGTAGATAGTGGTGACAAATGTTCAAAGTGCAAGAGATGGCAATAAAATCAGTTGGAGATGTTTTCTTAGAAGGGAGTTTAGAGTTAGGAGAATGAATCTTTATTCTTGATGTAGGATAATTCATTCTAAAAGATAGTTACAATGTGCACAAGAAGTACAAGACAGATGATGGTGGCTTAGAAGCAAGAGTTGCAGCTTCACTGTTCGGTCCTTTTCCAATCACTGATCAGTGATCAGGTATCAGCCATATGTTATAAGTCTGGCAAAGCCGATTGGGAGTACACTTCCTCCCTAAGGTTGCTTATTCTGTGTCAGCAGCAGTGTTGGATAAAATATTGATGGTAGATCACCATAATTCCAAGAACTTGATGATTACTAATAGATGTATCATGTGTAAGAAAGAAGAGGCCTGTGTAAATCATTTGCTTATTCAATGTGAGTTAGCCTCCAATGTTTGGGGTATGATCCCAAAATTGGGAGTGAAATGGATGATGAGTAGGATTTTTGGGACTTCTTAGAAGGGTGGAGCATGCAATTGAATAAAGGAGGCGACTCTTGTTGTGGCAATTTTGCCCCATTGGAGGTTGTTCAGTGATAGGGAAGGAAAGGCATAGGAGACTTTTTGAATACTGAAAAGTCTTTGCATATAGTGAATAGGATCATTCTCTAATTATTGTACCACTGGGTATCAATTTCTACAGATTTCTTTGAGGTGGATTTCAAGGATTTCTCATCAAATTGGGAGGTGGGAATCTTCATGTAATTGGCTTTCATTGCTATCTGTTCTCTCTTACAATTAGTCATTCTCATTCTACATTTTTTTTTGTGTACTCGTTTCATCTTTTGAATTAATAATATCTTCTTTTCCTATCTGAAAAATATGGGCCTATAACAGTTTGTTCATTCAGCTTTGTATTTTTCACACTGTTTCTTGCTTGGTCCTTCTGAGTTGTCTTTTGATTGCAATTTTCTATTCCTTTTTTAGTATACAACTGTTACTTATCAATATATATATATATGAGAGAGAGAGAGAGAGAGAGAGAGAGAGAGAGAGAGAGAGAGAGAGAGAGAGAGAGAGAGAGAGAGAGAGAGAGAGAAAGAGAGAGAGAGAGAATGTTAAGACCAGTAAACTTTGTTTGAAGAAAAGGAACATACTTAGAAGCTTGCTCATAACTAAAGAACTTGACAGCCGAGTTTGGGACAATTCGAGCACAATTAGTACCATTGCCTTTATAAAGTCCTCGAAATCCCTCAGTTCTCCATATGTACTTCAAGCCTTGAATTGTTCCATTGTATTTTATATTATGAGGATTTTGGACCTGCATATTGCAAAAGAAAATGAATGCATAACTTATTTAAAGGGAAACTACAAGAAATAAATAAATGAACTAAAAACAACCAAGAGGTGAAATTTCCAATTGCTTACAGAATAACTTTAGTATATCACATTTTGAATCAAAGTCTAGGTTGAGGTTATATTATTTAATATTTCCAGTTTCCAGCACATCCAAGGAAAGAAAAACAACATACCAAATACTACGTTAGAATATAAAATGAAGTAACAAGACTAACACAAAAAAGCATAGATTCGTCATCCCTTCCAATTCTATCTGGAGATGCTAATCTTTGATAAGTTTGTCAACAAGCAGAGCTAGCTTTGCTCATTTGTACATCGGATTGTTATGCACTACGCCTTATTCAGACGAGTGGCTCCTAACCCAAGCCTAAGTCCAACAACAATATCATATTACTAAACGAAAATAATCAAAGACAATGGGCTCAGCTTGATTATATTTAAGAAGCATATACCTATTTTATCATTAAAAGCAATTAAACATATTATGAATAATTATTAATAAACAACCAACTTTTTTGGGTCTAACAAAAGCTTTAAAAGAAAAGCTTTTTTGGTAATGTGTATTACAAAATATAGTAAATGATTCATCAAAGAGAAAGAGAGGGAGAGAGAGAAAATTAGTAAAAGCATCAGTGTCAGGCTCACGGAAACTTAACTATGGAACCAACCCGAGCAAGGCCTAAGCTTAAACATGCTCATCATAAGCCCAATCCAAGATTGAACTTATGTGCCATATATGATTGAGACCACGATGAGAAGGGAAAAGCTCAGCTTGGATCCTCTAAATGTTTTATCTTTATGTCCCCTTCATTATGTATCAATCACAGGGCAAATGAAAACTGGGGGGGGGGGGGGGGGGGGGGTTGAATTGGTTGTATTTGCATTCTAGATATTACTGCCACAACAAGACCCTCATGCATGTAGATTATATCCATCCATGCTAAAGGTGGAGAGAAAACACACAGCAAACCTATGAAAGAGGAGGCATATGCATATCTACCACAAATCCCCATACTACCAAGGATTAGCTTCAATATCATTGCTGAAATAAATATAAATGTAGCAAACTACTGAATCAGTTTTAGCTTCAGAAAGTCATAGGTTAGAAAAATATTCAGTGGCTATCTACTGTGCTCTGAAACTTACTTCTATCGAACTACCACAAATCCCCAAACTACCAAGCACTCACTTCTATATCATTTCTGATAGCAAGTCAAATAAATGTAGTTGTACCATTGGTAGCTTCAGAATGTTCACAAGATGTGAAAAATATAAGTGATTATCTACAGTATTTTGGATCATAAATCACAAAATTAACAATTTGAGTTATGCATACAAGCAAACACCTCTTTTCATGAACATGATTTGCAGTATCAGAGAGAGAGCATCACTACCGTCATTTGTACAGACAATAATGACACTTGTTGTTATTAAGATTAACGTTATAAAAGTTTGATCCAGAAACAATATTAAAGATATAGTACACAAAATAGAAGAATACATAGTATGGTACATCAATGTGATTTGGTACGACCAATCCAATAATCCAATCCAGATAGCTAGAGAGAGAGAGAGAGAGAGAGAGAGAGAGCTTTATAAGGATGCTATATAACTGATTATCGTTACAAGGCAACAGAATTTCAGAACTGAGGGACAGGTCCCTATCACTCTTATTTCTGTGGGTATCTAACTATCCTGAATTTAGGGGTACCACATTTAAGGATTTTGATCGGGTTTGGGGGTTTGTATTGGGATTAGATATATGCTTTTGAGTTCTGATCCAGGGGGGTTTTACTGTTTTTAGCTCAATTGTTTGATGTAAAGGGATGCAATTGCTGTACACTTTTTCGAATATCTAATTCAAAGTAACTATTCCTGATAAAAAAAAGAATTAAGCAAATAGGAAGAAACATCTTCATAGGGCAAGTGTAGCAAAGATGAATATTAGAGATGGATGAGTAGAAATTCTAGATGAGATGAGAAACAAACACATTCAAGGGAATCTAGAAGTAACCACAAAAGGAGACAAAATAAAGAACGATCAGCCAAACTGGTTTGGACAGTGTTAAAATAAGCCAATAATGGTGCCAAAGCGAAATTCCAAATCTTTGCAAGTGAAAGGCTCTAAATGGAAGAGGAACAGGCTGAAGAAGACATAGATGTATTATCTCAATAAACTGTTGTTCATTCATCAGGACGAGAAAAAAAAAAAAAGTTGAAACTTAAAAGTAGGCATGAATGCAGTTAATAATGAAGGAATAACAACACAAGACTAACAACTAACAAAGCAAGGGCTTTCATAGGCTGGAATGGTAAATGACACTCCCCTTCAACCCCAACTAGTTGGAATAGGCATTGTTGAATGAACATATTCTTTTACAGAGAAGTGGTTTTCTTTCATAAATAGAATCATACTTTCTTCAAGAAATTTCATTATTAGCATTTTAGATGTGGAAATTTTCTAAGCCACAAAAGTTGAACAAAACAAAGGAATATGAGGTATTAATCTAACATCTACAACGTTCTCCTCAATGCCACCCAAACAAAAGGAATAAAGTGTAACTTTTTTTTCTGGGAAAAAAGCACATGATTTAATTAAATTAATAAATCCAGATTTGAAATTTCTCTGAAAACTCTGAATACTTGCATAACTTTGAAGCTTTAAAGGTGGAAAAACAGAGTATAATAAACATTCATAAAGTGGTTTTATTCGATGGAAAAAAGCAATCATGTGAATCCAGAAAATCTACCTGAAGCAAAATTTTTAACCGTTCCAATGGAGCAACAGCAGTGCGTGACCTGCAACAGATACATGCATGGTCCGTAAACAAACATGTGACATCAGTGGATAAAAAATTTCATTTGCAATTAAAGTATCTCAGCTTTGAAGGGAAATATATAATTAGCCACAGACTTGCTGTATCACAACAAATGACTATCTATCCTTTGAGAGGAAATGAGATTGTTATAACACCATTCCTTTTACGAATTTTAAAGAACTCGCTGAAAAAGTTACGAAATTGCGATATGAGATCCATTGTTTCTCTCTAAACTAAAGTACAAAGAAGCAAAGTCAAAAGTAAACGACAGCATGTACAAGCATATCATCTTATGCAAATAATTGTATAGAAATGCTACAATCTTTTGGCATCAAAGCATAAATTTTCCTACAAATAAATGAAAAGCAGGAATGAACCAAATGAAAAACTGAAAAATTACAATGTTGAAGTCACAGTTTTAACCAATGTAACTAACAAAAAAAATTACATCTTTTGGATGTAAAACAATCATCAGAGATAAAAACAATAAGCAAATATCAGTGTTCCTGCAGCACTTTCCAGAAACAGTTAAAAAAAGGAAATTTGTAGTAAAAGAACTTTATAATCATAAGAAGATCCAGACCCCCAATCAGGATTTAAACAATCAATAACAAACTAGAATCGCAAATGATAACAGGAAACATTACGTACATCGATGATTCAAACAATTATGACGACGATCAGCAATAACACCAGAAGTACAAGGAAAAAACCAAAAACAATTAAACAAACACGAAAAAAGATGGACTCACACTCCTCCAGCAACCCCTCCGGCAACGAGAGACTTGCAGATGCTGAGGATCGCATGACTAGGAGCCTTCGCCTCCTCGGCGAGATTCACAATCGTCGAAACCGCGGACTCGCTCGTCTTCCCAACAACATCCTCCGACGCCATGGAACCCTAGGAGAAAAACCCTCGCCGAACCCTACGAAGAGAATAATAATAAAATTATCCCCGCGTACCGGCCGGTTTCCCGGCGATAGATCGGTTTTCCTATTATTATCCGAGAACAAATATCTGCATTTCTCAGCTGCTGAAGAGAGAGAAAATGGTTTGCGCTAAAATGAGCCGCGAAATGAACTTATTTTGGAGTTCAGTGACGGCGCATTCGTCATTTATACGTGTACAGAGAGAGAGAGAGAGTCATATGAGAGCCCCCCGCAGTAAGTGGTCAGGTTCTATAGCTGCACAACCGATTCGGTTGGCTATTGGAAACGGAACCCTAGATTCTACCGGCCGTCGAACTGACACGCCGACGATTTTTGCCGGTATATAATTAATTACTAAAACATCCTTATCATTATACCAAATTCATTAAATGACCAGTTCTATTGGACGACAGATCTCAGGAGGGGAGTACTCAATCGATTTATTAAGAGGCAGGGATATATACGTACTATGGGACTTATTCCCGATAACTATCTGGTGGGACTATTGTCAACTTCTTACAGCCAACCCAACTCCCAAATTTAATGATACGTGAAATTTATCCACACGGACAAAAAAAGGATAAATTCTGATCGCAAATATAACTCACAAGCAGAAAAAGGAAAAGAAGCAGCTATTGTCAGACCTGTTTTAGATGCTTCCACGCATGTTTCCATCCCAAGTTTCAATTGAAATGCACTAAAAAAAAGGTGTGGAAACAGCCAAAACAGCTCTGGTAATAGCATTACTTAAAAGGAAAAAAATTGACTTTTATTTTTGTGATAAAATATATTTTTTAATTGGTATAGAGAAAGTTTGGAGAAATAATCAAGTGAAAACTATGACCCTAGAGGTGGCAATCGGCCGGATGACCCGGCTGGCCCGATCAGCTTGACTATATGTTCAGTCCGAAAAACTAATCAAGCCATAATTTTTGTTCAACCCGATCCACCCCGAGGATGTTAATTAAGCTCATCATTTTATGGTTGTGGTTTAGTGGTGCAAACTTTACATTCCGCCCTATGGAGACTTATGTTTGATTTTTAGTAGCACCAAAATAATAGTATTTTTGTTCCATTTGAACAAACATGAGCCGTTCAATGGAGACAAACATTGTTAACACCGAAGCTCGGGTCGGGCCAGACTCAATCCAACAAAAACTATATATGGCTAGACCCAAACCAGACGTAGCCCGATCCGTTGTCTCTACACCAAGTAGATCCCACTTAACAGTCCCACTCTCAGAAAACCTGAGACGATAAGTAGAATGATGTGTGTACTGTCTATGTGCTTGGCGGGCGATGGCATATAGAACAGCTAAGGTATGGGAAGGAAGAACTGATAAGTATTCTTAATTAAACTTGAATATGATCAGTCATTTAAGAAAACTTGATACCAAATTTCACTAACATCTGGCATTTTCTTATCATTTAATTTGCACAACCCTGTTTTAGAAACATTCAGAAACTTTATAAACCTTTTTATCCAAATTCCAAAAGGATGGGACAAAATCAAATAATTGAAAATATTAAATCAAGTTGAATTTTGGGTTCCAAACAATAAAACATGTGCCAAAGTCTAGGGCAAGAGCCCTAATATGGGGTTATAATTCTTTTTTTTTTTTTTTTTTTTAAATTTATTAATTTTTGGAATTGAAAGGTGCAACTCAATCAATAATATTTCAAGTTGACATGTTACAATATTTTCGGATCTTAATCTGATTAGATAATGACTCATATCGTTGATCGGGAGGGCTAATTTAACCCCACTTTACACGCGGTGTTTGATGACGCGCACGTGTACGTGTTTTGGGTATAGCCGCACACACTGAATCATTCATAAAACTGTAACGGCTGTACAACCGTCTCTTTCATGTGTCAGCTGTCAGCAGTTGCGTACGATGATTAGACCGTTTGGTGAACAAGTAAGATTTAAAACGACAGAAAGATATCTGACCGTTCTTATCACCAATAGAGCGATAGCTTCCCAATGAAGCTATCTTTTGAATTCAGCTTGTGGGGAAACGCCATGTGTCCCAAACCCAACAAACACGTTCCTTCTTTCCCTCTGGAAGATCAAAGGACAAGGGCTTATGTTCCCACGACACACTGCCTTCTGGGCACCCGAGGGAATGAGAATCTTACTCTTCCCTCGACGGACCTTGTTTTTACTCAAAGGACGTACTCAAGGGCATGCTACCCCTAATGTATTCCTCAAAAAATTATGAACTGAATGGATCCTCGAAGTCACGTCTATTTACTCTCTAGAACAGACTTCGAGTGATTTTATTCCATACATTTACGTTTTAAAGGTATTTTTATGCAACGAAAGATCCTCGAGGGAGCTTTTTGTACCTTCTAACTCAGGAGCCATGCTTGGATCATATCCATAGACTTCGAAGGACTATTCTATACACTTTGTCTTGAAGGATCACAAGGCAGTATTCCCGCCCCTCGACGGACATATCCGAGGGACAACCTCGACGGACAAATCCGAGGGACAACCTCGACAGACAAATCCGAGGGACAATTTCGACGGACAAAATTCGAAGGAAGTCTTTCCTAGGCTAACCACCTCCAGATGGTCAATTCGAAAGAGGTATTTTCCCTTCTGCTAATGGTGAATTCGAAGGAGGAATATTCCTTACTCCTGAGACGAATTCCAGGCTAACCACCTCGAGAGGATCAATTCGTCAAAGGGCTCGTCACCACAAAAGACTACGAATTCCGTCCTCCTCGAAGGATGTAGATTTGGGTTCACCCCCTCGAATGCTGTCTTTTATGCATCCGACTTACCAACAGGGGCTCGAAGTCACTTTCATTCATTCTCATGAACTGACTTCGAGCCATATCTTGGGACTTTCACTTCCAGAAAGCA
>JAUPMG010000020.1:13404298-13415893 GCA_031762675.1 Pachysandra terminalis
ATATTCAGGTTATCGATCTTGTTTAATTCCGCAGTTATCATTGATTGTGTTAAATGATAATTAATTTGATGATGAAATGTGTTGGCTTCCACCATCTCGTTGAATTTAAGATGATTGGTGATATTGGAGGGTGAAGGTCATGTCTTGGCATCCTAGACGTCATTCGTGCTGACACGTGTGCGTCCGGGAGAACGGGGCGTGACACCCGTCCTCCAGGCTACCTCAATCAGATGGGTAAAGCTTGGAAGCATATGGTTCTCCAAATGTATCATGTATTCCAAAAGCATCCCCATCACGCACATCTCCACATACCGGGATTCCTCTTGGCTGTCGCTGTAGATCAATACAAGTCCCCTGAACCGCTTCACGTAAGTCATCAGGTCCTCCGCGGGCCCCTGGCGTTCCCAGCTGAGCTCCACAATTGTGTAGATCTCCTCCATGACAAAGAATTTCTTGTAAAAAAGGGAGGCAATGTCCTCCTAGGTGCAAACCGAGCCAGGCACAAGATTGTTGTACCAGGTGTAGGCCTTCTCAGACAGGGACTTGGAGAATTCCTTCAGCCGGAGGTCATGGTCGGCAGCATGGGGTTCGAGGGCCTCGAAAAAACGACGGATGTGCTCTCTCACATTGTCGGTCTGGCTGGTGAACCTCTGAAACTTGGGGCTGATGTAATCCTTTGGGTAAGGCTTCTGGAGCAGTGATGTGGGATATGGGGGCAGAAGTCATTGTCTGTTCAATCCGAGTCTCGGAACCGGGATTAGCGTAACGTGGCTTCAACATCAGCCATGGTGGCAAAGGAAGGTAGGGCATGTGGAAGGGGAGTGTTGATGGGAGGGGGTGTGGTGATGTGAACTAGGAGTGGTAGTGGAGCATACGTGTGGGTCGGGAATGGTGGAGGGGTATACGCGGCCGATGATGGTGCGGGTGCGTGAAGCGATACAGGTGGCTGTGGGGGTACGTCAACATGTGTAGCCTCCATCACAGGCCTGGTCTTGTCGTCCCGAGATGTGGAAGGCTACCAGGGTGCTTGAGGAGTGGTGGGTTGCTGGCTGGCGCTTTGCTGCGCTGCCATGACCATGAGCTGCTGCTGAATGAGCCAAAGCGTGGCAGCGAGCGAGGAAACAGAGTCAGGAGCCTGGAGTTCTGGGTGAGGAGCGCTCGGAGGCAATGGAATCAGTAGGGAGACTCGCGGGGTGGAGCTGGAGCTTCAAGGGGCAGCTCTTCACCCGGCTGGCAACCATCTAGGTCGTTGGCAGATGATTGGCCTTGACTCGTCTCTGAAGGAAAAAACTGCATCTTTCTCTGGGATGTTATCCCGACTATGGAACTGAAAACACTCAACACAAGGTTACAAACACAAGAAAGGTGGGGAAACAAAACAGGTCCCCAGTGAAGTCGCCAAAATGTTGATCCCCAAAACTGTATCCTAAACCAGTTTACTTAGCGTAAGTAAAATGCACAGGTGTCAGCACTTGAGAGGCTTACCAATTTCTGGGTTGAACCGGTTCGGTTACCTGTCTCACACCAGCCTAAACCACGGGGCGGCTGTTTCGGGGTTAGGTTTCCCTGAAGGGGTGAGTGTCAACAAAAAGGTGAGGGCCGGGGTTGGAAGAAGAACCTCAGAAAAGTGTCAGAGAAGCAGCAGAGCTTTAATGGCTACCTCAGAGAGAGAGTTCAGTTCTATTCCTCTGTAACTTTTCTCCTATCTCTAAAAGTTGCCTTTACTCCTAGGTAGTGAAGGCTTTTATAGCCTTCCATCCCTGGTCGAGCCCTCTCACCGAGTGACAAGTGTCACACATGCCAGATATTACAAGGACACCTGTCACTGTGGGATAGGCTGACAATGCGGTCTGCAGCTTAGCCAATCTCATACGCCGCCTACGTGGACTTCTGCCGTACACCTGGGCCAATGGGACGGACTCTCTGACCCCCATTCTTGAAAGAGTTTCTTGATTTCCCCCTTTTTTTTGATTGGTCTAAAACTACGTAATGATTGAGAATCATGGGCAGGCCGCAGTTTAGTCAATCCCAGAACGCTGCCTACATGGGCTTCTGCCGTCTACTTGGGCCAATGGGATTGCTCTACTGGCCCTTTTCCCTGAAAAGGGGTTTCTTAGTTTTACCCCTTCTCCTTATCCTGCTTGGACCAAAGGTCGTGCAATGATTGTTTGGACCAAAGGTCGCACAATTATTGAGAACCATGGAACGGGGGACCTGAGTTTGAAGCACGTGAAGGTGTTTTTTAACCTTTAATCTGTGCCTCGGAATGAGGCAGCGATCTCTCCAATACTTAGGCAATTAGCCTTTGTGGGCCGTCAGGAAACTGCCCCTTCTTGGCGAGAGGGAACAACACCCTTGGTTTTAAGAGTGGAGGGTCGGACCTTCCTGTTAGTGGCCTTATATCTGGGAAGGGGTTTACCCTTACTTTGGGATTTGGCGGGGGTTATCCCGATCTCATGATCTTTGAAGGGTTATGTCAAACTGCCCCTTTTTGTTGACTTATTGTTTTGGATTGTTTTAAGAAACATTCTGAACTTAGAAACTTATTAAACTAAATTTCAAGTGGAACAACGTATTTGAAAAATCGTATTTTCCTATATACTACGAATTTCACCTCAAATACCAAATTTTGTTGATTTTTTTTATTTCGTCTAGGTAGGCAAAATCGAAATCCTAAAATTTTGCTCTAAAAGATTTCAGACAATTTTGACAAAAAAGTTTAAAAATGGCCAAAATAATTAATTTTGATTAAAGTAATAATTAAAAAATCAAATCATTTTACTAAAATCATCCAAACTTCATAAAATTTAGATATTTTTTTTATTTCATATAAATAAAAATAGAAAATTTTTATCGAAATTTCATTTTGGTTCTCCAGACCAAAATCATAGAGTAATAATTAGTGAAGCACACTAGTTTGTTTTTTTTTTCTTTTGTCGTTTATAATTTAATTTGCCCCCCACAAAGAAAATTTTCTGGCTCCGCCCCTGGGTTTACCTTTACCTCTGGATTCGACGAGGGTTAGCCCAGCCTCATGAAGAGTTTTGTACGTTTGAAGTGACTTGGCCTGTACGACTCTTCAATCTGTACCACGCGGCGCACAAGCAGTGGCTCAATTTGAATGGGGTCATCAGTACCATTGATTCAACGACGGGTATCGTTGATCCAATTTTTTTTCTTAAATTGGTGATCCAACTGTTGTGTCGAATCCGGACTGATAAAAACTGGTCCAGATCAAAATCAGTTAAAATTGGTCGAATCCGTGTTCCCGAGACTTAAAACCTTATTTTCAGTATTTTCGCTCCAACGAAATGCTCTCGTTTATACGTGGCATCTAATTAGTCCGTCGCCTATCATTCTTTAATGCACGCGACCAACGCTCGGGATTCCGCAAAGGAATCTTAACCCAAAGACGATAATACCCTTTAGTCAGTATCAATCTACACTGGAGTTAGACTGTTAGAGCCTTTTTGACCGTTCCTTTAGCATGGTATTTTCGTAATTTGAGCAATCTTTAAGTGAGTGGAAATAGAAAAAGACATGATCGGCAGTCGGCACGACTTTGGATGACGAGTAGATGGATATAATAGAAGTGGGACCCACTTGGAGGAGAGCGAATCATCGTCGTCGTCACCTGGTTTCAGGCTTTAGACCGAGATTACGCGCTTTTGTTTTCTTTAGCTTCTTTTGCAGAACGGCCAAAACCAGGCTTTAGTTCAGAAGGTAAGGAAGTAAAAAAGTAAACGAAAGCAAAAAAAGATTGGCGATTTCCTTTTTCATCGGGACGTACAATTACCATCTTTACAATTCACACACGTGATCTGAACCATCCATCCATACATAGTTTTACTTAAAACTTAGCAATTAAGGTAAGTAAATCACCGGTGTGTGGTTCAGTTGGTAGCAAGCTAGGCTCTAGTGGGCATCTCCGAAGATAAGTCTAGAGTTCGAGTCTCAATAGAAACCGTTGTAGCCAAGAGTTTATCGTAATTGCTCCCGTCCTGAATGTGGATTAGTCCCACACCCAATGTGGTGTGGGGGACACCACGTGGTTAAGACTAAAAAAAAAAAATGGTAAGTATAGCAAAATTATTTATCCAATCAAGAACTTTGTGGTCCCACCATACATATATACACAACACAAAAATCATAGTTGGTTTGATCGATTCAAACGAATCAAGGGCTTTTTTTGCGTTGTTATTTGTCGGAAGAAGAAGCACTTCTTTTAAAATTGATTCTTATAAAGTGCTTCACAAGAACTGTTTGAGAAAAATAAAAGTTGTTTGATAAACACTTATTGAAAAAGCGCTTTTAAGTTAGATTTGTGAAAAATTTGTGTAGAGTAGAAAATCTATATTCTGTAGGAATTTTGTTGGTGACAATAACATAGGTAAAATGGGCATTTTAAAAGTTTTAAAGGGGCATATAAAATCATAAGACAAATTTTATTAAAACTTCAACATAATTTCAAAAACAAGAAATAGTACTTTAAAAAAGGTTAACGTTTGGATGGAGCGATTCTTATAAAATTGCTTTTCACTTGAGTTTATCAAACACTTATTTATTTATTTAAAGTGCTTTTGAACTCAGGAATCACTTATAAGGTCCAAAGAAGCAACGCTAAACGTGCCCCAAAACTCTCTCACACTCTCTCTCTAATCTAATTTGCTTTCTAATTCCTCTATTTTTTTTTAATTATTTGTTGAAAATGATTTGGTGTAAAAGTCAAAAGATATATCAACATCTCAGTTTTTTCAATAAGTCAAATTTTTTCATTGGACAGATTAGGTCTTCGCACACCCATCACATCTGTAATTTTTTTTTTTTTTGCCTTAAATGTAAGAATATCTAAGTTGCTTCCTAATTTTATCAAAAAAAACAAAAGTTGCTTCCTAATTCCTCCCGGTTCGTTCTGACAAAGAAAGGAAAAGAAAAATAAAATCTCAATTTGATTTAAATAACTATTTAAAAAAGAAAATAAATAAGCTGTTTGGCAGCGATAGTTTGTGTAAAGCCGGCGATTATTTCCACGAATCATTGGTTGGTGAATGTTCTCTGTTTGGGGTACGAGGCTTAAGAATACAAAATAAGGGTGTTTCAGCTCTAAAGTTAGCCACGTAGCTTTAAGGAAAGAAAATGAGTTCTTTTTTTTTTTTTTTTTGTTTTTTCGTTCCTAAACACATGATGTCCCCATACCACATTGGATGTGGGACTAATCCACGTTTAGAGTGGAGCAATTACAATAAACTCTTAACCACAAATGCTTTTAGTGAGATTCGATCTCCAGACTTACCTCCGGAGATGCCCACTAGAGCTAGAGCTCTGCTTGGCACACATAAGTGATTGTGTTACGATTTTTTTAATGATAATAATTACGTAATGCCTCGTATACAAAATTAATACTGATAGCCAATTATTCCGGTCAAGGTACGAGTCAGTTTAAAATTGTTATGTCCCTCGGGTTTTAAAAATGATCCAAGTAGTAAAATCGGAAAAGCCTTACCAAATATTGTAGACGATTTTGCTC
The DNA here is from genome assembly GCA_031762675.1 of Pachysandra terminalis. Classification (NCBI taxonomy): domain Eukaryota; kingdom Viridiplantae; phylum Streptophyta; class Magnoliopsida; order Buxales; family Buxaceae; genus Pachysandra; species Pachysandra terminalis. The sequence continues at coordinate 13,409,826 of JAUPMG010000020.1, forward strand.
CCTCAAAAATTAGAATAATTTGATATCCTTCCGGAAGATTTGTAAGAATTTTCTATCATATAAAAAGAAAAATGTGAAATTCAAGTGATCCATTTGACTATTTCAATGGAGTTGATGTATGATTGATCCAATCATTTTTAAAAAAATGCAAGACTTGTGGAGTAATATAGAGTTAAAAGACATGTGGACCTTTATAAGCTTCTTAAGTTTAACATTGTATAATTAGCCTTCCTTTTGTTTCTTACTTAATTAATTTATTCTTATTAATCTTTTTTTTTTTACTTTTAACAAAGAGTTGGGAACCGGTCCAATTGATTCCATCCAAAACTTCTCTTTTATCGGGAAAACGCAATTTAAAAAAGCTGCTTCTCTCGCACTTTAATCTCTCCAACTTCTCCATTATTTTTACGCTTTTGAAACGAGGAAAATGCGAGGGAGTTTCAGAAGCTCTGATTTTCCATAAGAGATAATCTCCCTTTAGAAATCTACCATTTCTGTGTTTTCTAGGGTTTCGCTTCTTCTTATGTCCCGTTCTTCTTCTTCTTCTCCTTCTTAGAGATGATATTTGATGAACTGAGGAGAAGAAATCAATCGTTTTGTTTTCCGAGTGTCGACAGATTGACCTTTGCTTGAAAGGAAATTGATTTGAGCTTCTTCAATCTCTCTTTGGATTCTTGCAAGTATGGCGGAAGGAGCTAAAGTCAGAGTGGTTCGTTGCCCTAAGTGCGAAAATCTTCTTACCGAGCTCCCGGATTACTCTGTTTATCAATGCGGTGGATGCGGTGCTGTTCTTCGAGGTAAGTAGTAATCTTCTCATTCTCTCTCTCTTGTTATTGTGAATTTGTGTGTGTGTGTGTTTTTCCCCCCTTCTTTTCGACAGATTTTGAGATTAGATTTCTTGGTTTTACAGCGAAAGATAAAACTCCTTCAACTGATGCGTCGCCAGAGAAATCTGATGAAGAGAGAGTCGGAACGGGTTCTGGGAAACTCGATAGGATCTCGGAGGAAGTCGGAGTCAACGTCGGTGATTTCTCCGAGACCGATAAAGAGAGCGACGGGGTTAAAGGGAATAGAAGAAGGGAGAAAGTCTTCCGGGAAAAAGTAGTTGCTTCAAATAGTAGTTTTTCTTCTAGAACTGAAGAAAACAGAGAGCTTGCGTTTGATTTTAATGGAGGTAGGGGTCTAGAAACCATGAATTCAAGATTTGATGGAGCAACTGGAGAGAAGGAAACAGGTTATCTCGGTAAGCACAGACGTTTGTCCAAAGCTCCGGTTGATAACTTGGGTCTTGTGAATGATCATCAGGAGATGAAGAAGAACAGAGTCAAAGAACTTGAGGAAATCCCACCCCAAGTAGAAGATGCAAGCGGATCACAGAGATCAGGACAAATTCCAGATTGGAGGTCTACGGAAATAGATGGGATAACTGCATTCCGAAGAAACCCTAGAACTGTTGCTGAAGGTTTGAGGTTTTCATCTTTTTCGAGCTACCCAGATGAAGGTCCATCGAATTACCATCCAAGTTCGTCTTATGGATACAACAATGGAGGAAAGAATCAGAACCGCCACTTGGATGTGCCCAACAGAGTTGAATACCTTGAGCAAGATCGAGCTGAGCTTCTGAGAAAGCTAGATGAATTGAAAGATCAACTTAGTAGGTCTTGTGATGTTGCAGACAAACCAAAAGAAAAGGTTCCTATAGATAGAAGGATGATCCCTCCCGATCCTTATGGTGGCCGAGGTAATTGGTTACCGGAAGGTTCGTCTGGACCGAGTAGGGCTTCAATTCAATCGTTTATGCCTGATAAACATGTCCCAAGACCCCATTATTTCAATCATGGCCATGAACCAGTTCATTTGATGAATAGGCATGATATGGATAACTGGAATTTCCATCCTTCATTGATGCACGATCCAAATAAAATTCCAGGATACGGAGATCCATTTGGGTCTCGAATTCCCCGAAGAGCTCCCCCTCAACCGCCTTGTCAATACCCACAACGACCGTCTCATGAATACTTTTCAGGACAATATATTGATCTTGATCAAGACCCTCTTGCATCATACCCACATAATAACTTCTTTCACCAGCCTGCATGCTCTTGCTTACATTGCTGCAACAAACATTGGCAAGTCCCCCCAACTTCAGTTCCACCTGCGGTTTTCTGCAATCGAAGGTTTGATGATGCTCCAACCAATCCAATGTTCTTCCATGTAGAAAACCCCGGTACATTTGGTCCACGCAGTTATAATCCAGCAGGTTCCAATCCTCCTCCTTCCCGTACTTGTGAACTGCAGCCCCACGCAAGAAGGCCAAGTGACCTTGATTCAGAGATAGGTAGTTTTGGTCAGGGCCGTCCACGGAGGACAATGCTAGCCAAAGGGAATAGACGCCGTTGCTGTCCAATAGTAGGCGGTGCACCATTCATTACTTGCCATAACTGCTTCGAATTACTGCAATTACCTAAGAAACTATTTGTAACGGAGAAGAATGAGAGGAAACTGCGATGTGGAGCGTGCTCTACTATAATCTCAGTTGAGATTGAAAACAAGAGACTTGTTGTTTCTGATCCCACAGAAAACAAGCAAACTTCTCTGGAGGTTGATGATGGCTATGGTGAGGTTGTGAACAAAAGGGTTTTACATTCTCATGGTAATGCCAACCAGGGTAGTATGAATTCCTTTGATGATTATGATAATTCTGGTTATAACTTCCACTCAGTGGATACTGAACCAGTTCTATCATCAAAAGACCAATTGAATTTAAGTAAGACTGAGAAGATGCGAGACCTTCTTTCCTCATCTTCCAGTGCATCTAAGGACGAGGGAAGCCCTGGTAGCATGAATTCTCCAAGAGAGGTATCCGGCTCGGCAGAGAGGCCCTTGAAAACGACTGTCACGCCACCGCTTCCAGGTTCTCCTCTCCATGAGCATTTCGATTATTCTTCTAATAATCATGCAGTAAGCCGGTTTGAGAAGGGGAACAAGAGTAAACGCTTGGATCAAGAGAAGGTGATCCCAATTAAGGGTACCTCTCGACAGAATTCGGTAAAAGATGCATCGATGGCAACTGAGATGGAGGTTTCATTTAATGAATATTCAAATAATGCTTTATTTCAAGATTCTGAGGTGGTCGGCAAAGAAGAAAATCGACATAGGATTCAAAAAGGGGGCGAGTCTTTCTTTGCAGGACTCATTAAGAAGAGCTTTAAAGAATTCTCAAGATCTAATCGAACAGTGGAGAATGGAAACTCTAATGTCATGGTTAATGGGCATTTTATACCCGATCGTTTGATTAAGAAGGCTGAAAAGCAAGCCGGACCAATCCATTCTGGACAATACTGGTAAGAGATTACACTGACTTGCATCAGAAGCTTTTTCTTAATTGTTATTATTATTTGAATTTCCTTCCAAGCACTAGATTGTAAAGATGTGTTCTATATGCTGCCATATTTGTCTGTGTTAGTGCTGCAATGATAGTAGTAGTTGGCGTAATGATATTCAGCACATGTTGGGTATGTCAAATTTTTTTTTTCCCAATGGAGTTCTGTTCATAATTCAAAAGGCTTACCTACTGTTCTAGTAACTCATGAATGGAAACTCTGAATGTTCTGTTTTTTTTTTTTTTTTACTTGCATGCAAGAATAGTTTTCTATAATTTGCACTTTCTGCTTGTTAAAGTATCAAAGAACTAATGGTTTTGTTCCATTTTTTCTTTACCAGGTATGATTCCCGAGCTGGATTCTGGGGTGTGATGGGCCAACCTTGCCTTGGCATAATTCCTGTAAGATCAACAATTTCTTTGAGACATTTATTCTATAAGTCTTTTGTGATTGATATATTTTTGCAAAATATATTGATAAAGCATTTTCACATGTTTTACAGCCTTTTATTGAAGAATTCAATTATCCGATGCCGGAGGATTGTGCTGGTGGAAATACCAATGTTTTTGTAAATGGGAGAGAGCTTCATCAGAAAGATTTCGATTTACTTGTTAGCAGAGGACTCGCAGGTACTAGAGACAAATCCTATACTGTTGAGATTTCAGGGCGAGTTCTAGATGAAGATACTGGTGAAGAGCTGGATAGCCTTGGCAAACTTGCCCCAACGTAAGTCCCAACATTCTCCATATTTGATGAAATTTTCTTTCTTTTTTGTCTAATTGTGAAGCGGGGCAGTTCACTCTAACCGTACGACTTATTAATTAGTTTATCTATGTAGAAATAAAAAGTGACAAATGATTAGTAGATGATTAAAGCCATTCTTTCATGTTGATCGTTAGCCTATAAGAGCTCTTGGTATTGAGGCATTCGATTGGGTTAATGTATGAGTTGTGAAACTTCTGTTTTGATGCATGCAACACTAGTAACATTTCATGAGTTGCAACTAATATTATGCTTTTTCTTCATAAAACAGAAACCCAAAATGGAAATAACGAAGCCAAAATTTCCCTGTTTTTGTCTTTATGAACATTAGCAATTGAAATGCCTCATCTTTGCTGAAACTATTCAAAGTATGTGTAAGCATTTAGGTATATAAAATCACCCCCCCCCCCAAAAAAAAAAAAAAAAGTGTAGGTCATGACTCATGAATATGGAGTATCGAACACTGGGGTCTAAGAGTGTCCCTCGTAGAACTGTTGAAGATATGAGTAATCATTTAGAGGCAAATACATATATATATATGTATATATTTCTGTGTGGATGTGTGTTAAGAATTGCATTTCTTGTATCAAAAAGTACACTTTATTGATTTTAAAGGAAGGCCTGCCTTGGTAGCCCATCTTCAACTGACCCTTGAACAAGTCAAGTATGAAGTCCCACCTCGGTAGCCTACTTCATGGCTATGAGGTTAAATGGTCTGTGGTTCCAGCCCATTGGACTCATGAGGTCCAAATTTGTGTAGTGTAAGCAATTCACTTTTTGTTGCTTAAGATACTTGTGATTAAACAATGGTCTGTTTCCAATGTTAGAATTTTTTTTTTGGTTGTGTCGTTTCAGAACTTACATTCTATTTGTATTTTTTATATTTCAAATATTGAAGTGAATGAGAATTATTATAGACTAACCAGTAGATAAGTTTTACTGAAAACCAATAAATATGATAAGAATCATTTATTTGAAATTTCTGAGCAGGGTTGAGAGGGTAAAGCATGGATTTGGCATGCGAGGTCCCAGGGTAGCTGCTAAAAGATGACCTTATTGCGTTTCAGAAGGGCTTCAGTTTCCGTTGGTATAAGGAAAAGAACTTGAATCCAAGCTGTGTCCGCTGCGCAAATCTATCCTAAGGTGATCCCAGCAAAATTTCCACATTGTTGAAAATGAATGAGGTGATCTCATATTTGGGGTATGCGAATGATACATTAAAGCTTGTTTGTTCTATACAAAGATGATTTGTTGAAAGTAATCTTATTGTGATGATCGATATCAGGTTTGAAGGATTTGCTGCTTTAATCAGATACACCATATTTTTGTAGATGTAATTCTGTAATTTGTTCTGAATACAAATATATGATTTGTTAGTTATGTCAACAACATAAGAAAGAAAGAAGTGCACATTATAGAAAATTGTTTGCGATATTACTGGTGGTATCAATTGCTCGATGATGGAACTGGTAACCGTTTATTCTAATTAAAGTGGAAGCCAGTTTAGGGTTGATTTGTGTTAGAGATAATGGGTGGCTCATTCACTAGTTTCTAGATCTAAGGGACCCTATGGGGTAACTCGTTGTGGTGGGTCAGTACCATGGGGTTAGGGGGTGCGGGGAGTTGGTACGGTAAGGGTATATTGGGGATTTGTCTTATATATTGTGTAGGTGTATAAGTTTTAATCTTAATTTGTTTTTTATAGTGGAAAACTACTTCTCTCCCATGTAGGTAGGCTTTGTCGAACCACATATATATATGTATGCATTGTTTTGATTTTCGTTTTATTGTGTTTGTTATTATTGCTTGATTCCTCTTGGGGTTTGTTTGACGCAAGAAATTGAGTTGAGAATTGGAATTGGGTCAGAGAATTGGAATTTTTATGTTTGGTAAGTACCAAAGAAATATATTTGAATTCTCTCT
>JAUPMG010000020.1:13452951-13474853 GCA_031762675.1 Pachysandra terminalis
TTATAGAGTTTAAATGCATTTTTTAACTATTTTTTTTAAATTAAATAAGTTTGACCAAAGTGAATTTATTTCGCCGAAATTTTGGCAATTTCGGTCACTTTTTCGCTGAAATATTTCCGGCGAAATAAATTAATTTCGTATTTTCGATACCGAAACCGAAACCGAAATTTCGGCGAAATTTAAAACTATGGTCACGCCTTCAAAGGCGCCTTCGAGAAGTCCAAGCCTGGACGCGCTGGGAATAGGAAAGGAAGCCCTAATTAGAGCAGCCTTCATCTCTGTGAATTTGGCTTGCTCCTCGGCTACCACTCGTGCTGCTTCTTCCATATCCTGCTGGAGTTGCAGTCGTTCTTCAACAGCCCTAGTCATCAACGCGTCCAGATCAGCAATGTTCTGCTCCACTTGCATCATATCTGTCTTACACCTCTCGAAGGCACCCTGACACTTCTTCATCTCTTCTTCCTGGGCGGCAACAAGATCTTCCAACGCCATGATCGTGCTGCGTTTTTGCACCTTGACCCTCAGTTGCTCCAGCCAATTGACCAGTCACTCGAGCTCGAACCTTATGTCTTTCAAGCTGTCCATCGTCCTTCCCCAGACGTCTAGATCTTTTTCAGTGATACTATGCAGGGTCCTTCGACTCATAATCTCCAGAAGCCTGCATAGCTCCCTATATCCAAACTATTTAAATCTAGGATCTATCCGTGCTATCTCAGGCACCACCTCTCCACATGTCGCCCTGATCAAATCCATCCAGTATCTCCTCTCAGTAGCCTCTGGATCCTCTACGTGATCAAGGGACAACTCCCTTCTCTTCTCAATTGCTGGGATGGCGAAACGTCCCCGCTTACGTTTTAATCCAACAATGGGAGTGAGAGATGGAGTACCTGAGATCCCTACAGCCGCTTGGGAAGGCCCTGTAGGGAGGGAAGGCCCTGCTATGACTTCGGGTTCCTTCGGAGGAACAAATTCCACAATGGTCTTCTCCAAGTCCGCAACAGGTACAGTAGGCTCCTGGGCAGGTACAATTGCAGGGACAACAGATTCCGAAGGAGTGTCCACTTCTATCTGTACACTTGTGGGCTCCATTGGAATGGACTGCTTCCTGGAGGAGACTTCTTTTTCCTCGCCGGTGGCAGCAGCAGCATCCTCCACCTCCGTATGTACAGGAGGAGCTGGCACACCAATGCTCTCTGCTCCCTCTCTAATATTCGAGGGAACATGGGAGATTGTCTCTTCATCATCTTGCAAACAGCAAGTGTTAGTCGAGCAACATGATAAAGACGAACTAAAGGAAATTCAGAAGGGGAAGAATACTTACTGAGACCGTGTATACCATAGTCAGAGGATTCACATTGAGAGTCGCATGCTCCGCGGCTTCACATTGATCCTCCCTCCTGGCAGGAGTGCTGCCAGAAGTCATTGACGGGGGAGCAGGAGGACTTCTGCTCACCCCAGGGATTTCCCTCTCGCGTTCTACCCCCAGAGGGACCTTGCCAAAATCTCTCTATAGTGGCAAGGCCGGTGGAATAACGAGAGGTACTCTGCCCCCAACTCTTCCCCCTTCTGCAACAGCTGCAAACAACATTACACAAGTCAGGTAAGGAATTCTTTGATGATCAAAGAAATACTCACAAGGACAGAAGCCTACTAGACGAGGAGCCCTCGAAGAGTGGGAAGGTAGTCTAGAACTCCCAAGGGTGGAGGTACCCTGCTTACAGAAATACTAGGCGCAGCTCCCTCTTGCGAATCACAGCCGACACCTGCGAGCTCTGCCCTTCCAGTCTGGGTGGAGGAGAAGGGATGGAAGAGATGATGACTTCCAGTCCCTTTTCAGCAGTCATCTGTTACAACAAAAAGAGAGTATATCAGACAGTCACAACTGAAGTCGGGCACAGAAAAGGAAGTTTTATAAATTTTACCCTCAGGGTCCGGGCAGCAGTAAGCTTCACTCTGGGCCTGGTCCCCTGAGCTGGTGGGTCTACAACCAGGCTAGGCAGGGCTGCAGCGCTAACTCCGAGAAGGCCCGTGGGAAGTCTTTCAAAGACAATAGGCCCAGGATAAGGGACCACTCCCGGCTTAGGAGGGAGCCTGGGCAATCTTGCACTCCTACTCCTCTGGGGAAGGAGACTGCCCAGAGGAATGTGGTCCTCATCAACCTCTACCTCCCCTGCATCCTCTTCTGCAGAAGCCTCTTCAGGCTGGACTACTAGTGCCTTCTCAGAAGCTTCACTGGTCGGGATATCGTCACCTTCTTGCCGCCATAGATAGATATCCTAGATCACAATGTGACCAGGAATCTCGTGAATAGTGGGGTGTCCATCCCCCATCTGCAAGGTGTGATTCTTGTCCATTTTCCTCAGTCTCTGCTCCTTGGACCCTCCTAGATCCAGCTTCAAAGGGACGGCGTCGCCTCTGCAGAACTTGTCCAAGGTGTCCAGCGCCTTGTACCAGTAGTCCGCCCACCAAGAAGACACCTTGCCTTGCCTCTCTGGTGTTGCAGGAGTGGCCTTGAAGCCCTTGTCCATGCCGAGGTAGCCGCTCCCTTGAAGGAACCTCGTTCCCGCAAGCTTCGCCACTTCCGACAAAGCAAGCTTGAACTCCACGTCACGCAAAGGGGCTATCTGATCGAACCCGAACTGTCGAATGACGCGTTGCGAGTTATATACGGGGAAGCTACTCATGTACTCTCTGACAAGGCTGATCAAATATCCCGAATGCAGGATCACCAGGAAAGCCCTCTCTTCTAGTGATAATTGGAGCCAGACGTCGGTATTCTTCTCTGTATCCGTCGACACCATGACTCCGTAGAGTTGCAACAATCGAAACCCTCCATTGCGGTATGGTCGGTATTCGAATTCCGTCGATATGTCCATCGCTTGGCGCAGGCGAACATTGTATTTCGGACGGCACCCTGACCACACCACTGCCCGCGGAGCAGTCTAGATCCATGGTAAGAAGCTGCTGCTCCACTGCTGAGAAATCCTTGGGAGCATACCGAGGGTACCTCTGCCACATGAAGTGTTGGAGGACGTTGGCGTCCAGCAGGGGAGAGCAGGGTCTCCACCATTCTTTCTCCCCTGCTCCTTGCCATGTTCTCGCATAGCAAGTCCAAATGCTCATATAGTGAGCCTAAGAACAATGGTGCCAGCGGCACCCGGGCTCCTCGCGCAATCTTCACCGCCAGAGGGAACAGTCTGTCGTATACCTTCTCCATTGGATACCCCTAAAAAACAAAGCAGGCAACCCAGAAAGCAACGAACCCCACCAAGTGAACGGAACTGTCCAAGCCTTCTCCTTATAGGCGCCTGAGAACTCACTGCTAGCCTTAGGAATGTCCTCATTCCAGGTAAAGCGACTCCATCCTTTGAAGGAGTACTTGATACCCAGACTGGGATCCCTCTCCTTCAGTTGGGTCTTCCTCATCGTCTGCTTGAAGCAGGCCTTCAGCAGCTCCAAATCCACCGCCTCTATCGCAGACAAGGCGAGAGTCCCCGAGTTCTCCTCTCTCAAGATAGGGAGGTAACGCAGCACGGCTACATCCTCTAACGTGATGCCTATTTCTTCAAAAGGCAGTCACGAACACGTGATCTTCAGGGTTCCAGCGGACCACAAACTCCTTCAGGGCTTCATAGTCCCTGTGGTAGTCACCCATATACACCCGGATAGCTTCCAACACGCCGGCCGAATCCAGCCTCCGGTACTCATTATTCGCCATGATGTATGCCACCCACTCCGGCCAACCCTGAGGCAGGTTGAAGTGTGACCGGAATACAATCTCGGATAAGGGATAATCACCCCTCTCAAACCTAAAGGTCGGTGCTTGACTCAAGCGTGGGAAGGTTGTGTTCATCCAGGTCGTCTCCTGGAAGGGGCAGAGCAGTTCCTCCCCACTCTGAACCGCTTCTGGCACCACCCATTCACGAACCACGTTCCAGAAAGGCTTGGTAGATACCTCCATCTTGGTATCAATCTTCTTTGCAGCTCCTTTCTTAGCCATTCTCTTAGCAAATAAGAAGGAAGGAAGAAGAAAGCAAGGAAGCAAGAACGAGAGTAAAAGCTCTGAAGGCAAGAAAGCAAAGGAAGTTCAAAACTCAGAATGCAAGAACCTTTCTTCTTTACTGAGCTTCCAATTTATAGCAACAATGTCGGTTTTGCGTGATCCCAATGAGCAATCATGTCAAAAACAGTGCATGATAACCGCATTTAAAATGCACTCCCTCAAGGAACGTGCATTTAATGCTTGCCACTTCAGGTACGATCTCATGTTTCCTCCTCTAGCGTAAGAAACCTGAGACCGGGGGGCTATTGTTGATCAGGCGGGCTAAGTTTACCCCACTTTACACGCGGCGCTTTTTACAAACGCGTATACACGTTTTTGGTATAGCCACATACACTGAATCATTCCATAAAGCTGTAACAGCTGTACAGCCGTCTCTTTCACGTGCCAGTTGTCAGCAGTTGCGTACAGTAATTAGACTGTTTGGTGAAAAGGCAAGATTTGAAACGGCAAAAAGATATCTGATAGTTCTTATCACCAATAAAGGCGATATCTTCTCAAGGAAGCTACCTTTTTGAATTTCAGCTTATGGGAGAATGCCACGTGTCCCAAAACCAACAAACACGTCATTTCCTCCCTTTTGAAATATTCAAAAGACAAAGGACTTATGATTCCCGCGACATACTGCCTTCTTAGCACTCGAGGGAATGAGAATTTCTACTCTTCCCTTAACGTACCATATTCTATTCGAAGGACGTACTTAGGGACATACTACCCCTAATAGACTCCTCAAAATAGTTAACATCTCATTAGATCCTCGAAGTCACTTCTATCTGCTCTCTAGAACAAACTTCGAGTGATTTTATTCCATACATTTACGATTTAAAGGTATTTTTATGCAAGGAAAGATCCTCGAGGGAATTTCCTATACCTTCTAACTCAGGAGTCATTCTTGGATCATATCCATAGACTTTGAGGGACCACTTTTTATGCTTTGTCTTGAAGGATCCCAAGGCAGATATATTACTTCTAAAGGAAACCTCAACGGACAACTCCGAGGAACAACCTCGATGGACAACTCCAAGTGGCGACCTCAAAGGACATATTCGAGGGACAACTCTAAAATACAAAGCCGGGAGACAACTTGGATGGACAATCCCGAACGAATCTCCTCAGGCTAACTACCTCCAGATGGTTAATTCAAAGGAAGTATGTTCCCTCCTGCTACGGGTGAATTCGAAGGAGAATATCCATTCCTCCTGAGATGAATTCGAGGCCAACCACCTTGAGATGGTCAATTCGTCAAACGGCTTGTCACCCCAAAAAGATTAAGGATTTCGTCTTCCTCGAAGGACGCGGATTTAGATTTACCACCTCGAATGTTGTCTTTTTTGCATCCGAATTACCAACTAGGACTCGAAGTCACTTTCATTCATTCTTATGAATTGACTTCAAATCATAACTTAAGACTTTTACTTCTAGAAAGCAAATCCTCAGTGGAAAGGGCTTTAAAAGTTGAAAGCACGCCATCTTCAGACGTACTTCCTGAAAGACTAGTTTCGCACGGACTTTGAGAACAGCCTCTCCCTTTACCTTATAGGAATTCACATATCTACTTCTGAGTTCATGCAAGTATAAAGCACTCGAATTAATTACTGTAACTATAAACCTTAACGGATTTCAAGGTAAACCCCTCCTTACTGGGACGATTGGTTATGAAAACGATCTCCCTGATGAGACACTTAACCTCGAGTTCTCTATACGAGTAATTCAAGAATACATTGATCACCAAGTAAGAGTACAGTGGTACTTAACTTCCTAGAAGGAAGATAGCTGTCAAAGGGAGCTCTCTTTCGAAAATAACGGCTTCAGCAAAATACAGTGAATTGCCCCCTAAAAAGGCTGTCTGAGACGGATTCTCAAAATGAAAAACACATAGTAAAAACCTCACCGACTCGTAAAATATCTGCTTTCTAACTTATCTAAAAGGGGTTTTATCTTATTTATTGCTCTGTGATTGCATTCACTCCCCTTTTTCAGTGATTGCAACCTCTCATTCATTCTAGCCCCTTCTCTTTGATTTTCTCCACAGGTCAAGGTTGACAAGTAACGCTCTTGACAGAACAGCTACGCGACGGTTTAGGTTGTCTTGAGACAAACTTCCTACATTTTTCTCTGATTGATGATTGTAATTGATTCTTATATATTAGTTGTTATTTCCTTCTAATATATTTGATCTTTTACAAATTCGTCATCACCAATGTTATAAACAACCAAATATGAAAGGAGATCATTGTTATTTTACGAACATTAAGGAAAATATGAATAATTTTATCAAACCTCAATAAGGCTTGGTGCAATTTATTATTTCTTAAATAATAAGGATCATGCTTTGGACAAATTTGATTATCAAGAAGGTTTTGCCTACAAAATCAGGTCACGATATTTAAAAGAGCATGAAGAAGACAATTCTAAACATCAGCTCCACAAACAAATGTGTACATCTGTTTCACGACCATGTAAAAGTTGGAGTAAGATGATTGAAACATCGGCTGCAGCACAAACCAATATTCGTTACAATAAATATTTTTATTTTGAAAAATCACGTAGAATAAATTTTTTGATCTCATGAGGATCGTGAGACCTGCTTGGAACTCGTGGTAAACATCGGCTTGTACTGCAACCGATGCTCCAGCCATCTTGCTCCAACAACAATTCGAAACAAATGATGAAACAAAAAATGCTTCAGATAATTTGGAGGCATAGTGAATAGCCTACTAATCAAATTTACAAGTAAATGATAGAAACTTTTTTTTTTAATGAAAGGTGTAAGTTTGTTTATAGCATGACCATGGTAGTTCTAAGAGTGACTTAATCTAAATCTAACCGGTTTTAGCTATTCGTAGATTTTGAATTTATTGTTTTCTTCAATAGAAAACTACTGAATAATTTATTTATTGTTTTCTTCAATACTAGTGGGTGGCACGTAGTATACGTGGTGAACAAATATTTATATAAAATAAAAAATAGGATTAATCATAAGAAATAAAAAATAAAGAATTTTAATAAATAAAAAAAGTATTATTTTTTTAAGAGAAAAAAATCATGGGAAGAATATAGTAAGATATTTGGATAGAAGATGAAGGAAAATAATTTTATGTCGTGATATTGATAAGATATTTATTAGGTACCCAACAACATTCATCACAAAACATCTGTTTTGACAACATTCATCACTGAGCATCTGTTTTGTAGGTGTCGGTGGGCTCAACACCTACAAAACAGATGTGTCCTAATTTAAATGATGTCAGGTACATAACAAATATCCCGTCCGAATATAAAATTATTTTCAGAAAAGAGACTGGTCATGTCCTGAGTAGAAACCACAATAGAATTATACAAGCTGGTCTTGGCGAATTGAAATCGTGGGTTCCCTATTGCATCTCTGGAAAAGAAGGACTAGTATGACAAAATTGGAGGAACATCAATTAGAGCGTTTGCACGTTCAACTGAATTTGTCCTTTAATAAACATGTGAGTAACACAAGACTATAACTAAACACATGACGTACACACTCCAATTGATATTCCTTCAATTTTACTCTTGAGACGATATGCTCTCCAATATGACCACACATGATCAGCTGCTCGCAACGAGGATCCACAATAGAAACCTCACAATAGACGATTTCATCTCGGATTTGGCAGTCCCTACCGTATGCTAAACTAAGCCTGCTGCTGCAATTTCTATTGTCTGTGCATAAAATCTCCATGTGTCCTCAAACACCTTCTGCAGACCACCTACTTTACTAATACAGTAGATTTGAGGACGTGGTGTGTTTACGGACAACCAACAGACAAAATTGATAACAGATGATTTCAACTCCACTAATCCCACTTTTAACCTGGACAAGGCAAGGCAGGATGGGGTGGGCTTGGCCGTGAATATATTTATTATATTTATTATGAATAAAATACAAATTTTTCAAGTAAACCATCTACAATGCCATCTTGATCATTAGGATTTCGAAAACCAGAACCAGTCAATTATAGATATGCATATTAACCTTAGGATCGGATTCTTTAAGTAATCTGTGTGTTCTTTGTGCAGTGAGCACGGTAACCTAGTAATGACACAACAGTAGTGTATCTTGTGGAAGGGTACCTTATACGTTCTAATTCAAGGGGTTATCAATCACGAGCCCGACATCGTCTGAAGCGAGATGGTCGTAGCAAATGTTGTAGTATGCATTTTTATACGTCATGTATTCACTAATATGCGCAGATGCACATTATTTGTCCCAACTTTAAAAGGTCTGATGTTGTAGAGATGAATGACATGCATCCACACACGGTAATGAACACGTGATGTGTGCCTACACACTGCAGCATCTACTGCAGCCATCTCGCTCCAGACGATACGGTGTCTCAATCACGCGTTATGAAAAAAAAATTCTTAACGACGTAGCTGAATCAACTACTTTTTTCATTGCACAGAGAGTAAATAGATCTTGTTATACGGAGGAATTCTGATACCTCTATCCCACTGAACCATATCATTTGGAGCATGATAGCTGCAACATTGGTTACTGCGTGCATATCTGCATGCCACACGTCTAAAATCATGTGCAGATACACATCATGCGTCCAGACGTCATCACGTGCTCTAGACATCTAGATACATAACATGCATCTACACATAACTTTAGACGTGTGGCATTCGTGCATGCACGATGAAACTGATGCTTCAACTTCCACGTTCAAGACGACATGCTCCCCTATCCCACCAGAGGGTACATAAATCTAGTTATACAAAAAATCTCGATATCTCTATCCCACAGAGCTATGTTGTTTGGAGCATGGTAGTCGCAACATTAGTTACAACGTACATGTCCGCAAGCCACATGTCTACAAGTATGCACGTATCATGCGTCTACACGCCATCACATGCTCTAGACATTTGGACGCGTGATATGCATACACACATGTCTGTAGACGCATGCACAATATAACCAATGGTACAACTTCACACTCAAAACAACATGCTCCCCTATCCGACCAATTGGATAAGAAAGTACTAGTCTCCACCAATTTGTCAAGGAGAAGTATATCTTTATTGACAATACGATCACAACACAAAAATGACGACAACCATTTTGTCATTACATGAAACAAAATGTTGTATTTGTAATTTGCGTGATGTAGGGAACTAAGGACGGAGATCTGCATGTATGTACGAATTATTCTTCCTTTACAGTTCGGACCGACCGAAGCAGCTCCTTCTTAGTGATCAACAGCAAAAACGTCTTTGGTTTCAGATACACGACAACACCTGTTTTGTCACCGGCGTTCCTTCCGAATCCAAACGGACCGCACCCTAATGCCTCCTCGATCATTCCAAAACTATACGATGCAACCTAGGAGAGACCTATATTTTGGTCCTACTAACTCTCATACCAAAATTCGTTTTGTATCAATAGCTTATCCATTCAAAATGGGATATTCCTAAGTTATGTGTCTTTATAAAGACCGTTGCCTTACCTTGTTTTGGTTTCAGAGAGAAAGCGAGAGATTGGTGCTTTCAAATTTGATTACTAACAAGATTTGTTTAACTCTGTACAGTTTAACTGCATCGTCATCGTTGGCGATAGAACGATGGCTTGCGCTTCAATGAACATTTCAAGCTCTTCCATGACTACAACAGCAAAAGATATTTTCAAAGAACACAATAGTCTTCGCCGATCACGTTCTGGCAAAGATTTGTGCAACCAAGCTGGTCTTAGGAGATCCCATTCCGATCCTCACCTTCGCTGCTCACGAACTTGCATCCAAGCTGCTTCGGCTGAACCAAAGCTGAAGAACAGTCGTTCCATTAATGGGATTTTTCCGTTCCAAATGTTGGGTTCGGACCTCCCAAACCCCATTCGATCATGGACTTTCATTACAGAGACGGATAAGGAGATGAAAACAGTGGAGAATACGGAGGAGAGCGACGAAGCAGAGGTAGGAACGGTGGAAAAGAGAGCCAATTGGGTGGAAAGGCTCTTGGAACTTCGAAGCCGGTGGAGGAGTCGACAAGTGAAGGAGAAAACGGAGGAGGAAGTAGATGAGGAAGTGTGTGAAGGTGGTTGTGATGTGGATTACAGTTCAGATGAAGAAGAAGAAATGAGCTTCGATCAAGAATCGTTCTCGAGGTTTTTGGCTCAAGTCCCTTGGTCTGATACTAAACTCTTCTCTCAACTGGCTTTCCTCTGCAACATGGCGTATGTGATCCCAGAGATTAAGGTAAGTTTCATTTTTCATGACAACAATAAACCATATCTTGTCTTGAGAGTTCGTATCCCCTGTCTTTATGCATGGGGGCATATCATCTGGCGTGTAAAAGCTGTAGCCTCGATTGAACTGTGCATGCGCACATGTCATGCGTCCATAGATGTGTGTGCAAGTCATGAGTCTATAGATGCATGCGTCTACAGATGTGTGCCATACATCTAGACAAGTAGAGCACATCATGACATCTGGATACATGACATGCATCCACAAGGGAATATAGATGCCTGGCATGCATGCATATAGGCTGCAGCCAATCTGACAACTTCCACGTCACTAGACGATATGTTATCTAAGAGAATAGGGTGTATGATGCTGCAGCATGCGTTCGCTCATGTCATGTGTCCATAAACATGCGTAGATGCGTGTCAGCCGTCCAAACTTTTAGAAGGTTTATTGAAGTCTGAATGGGTAGCATGCATCCGCGCAAGCTTATTGACACATGGCGTGCACAGATGCACGTTGCATTATTAGCTACAACCATCTCATAACAAAAGATGTGGGGCCCTAAGAATACAAACTCTGGAATAAAAGGAACAATATGGGGTCCTAAAAATACAAACTTCAAAATAAAAGGAAGCAAATCATCCGCTATTTTTGTCTGCACTAATCACATGATGCCATGTAGACATCCATGAAATTGACATCCTATCAATATAAACCTAAAACACATTTAACCCGCACCCACCTTAACTAAACCATTGGTTGTCATTTCATGGATGTCTCAATGGCATCATTTGATTGGTGCCACAGGAAACATCATAGGCAAAATTGACAGACGTCTGTGATATATCCCTACTATGTTTCCTGCGATGTGTCCATGAAACCGCAACCTATCAATCTAAAACCCCTAAACCTTATCACACCTTAACTAGAATAAACCGGTTGTCGGTTCACAGAGGATCCATATTGCGTGAGGTGGTTCACGTCGCCAAAACATTGCAGGGTTATATCAGAGACGATTTTGTTTCTAATAAATCTACAAGTGCGAATCAAGGCTACAAAGGAAACCCAAGTCCAACCCTAAAAGGCAAAACAACTTTGTCATGCCCATGGATCAACCCAACGAACCTTCAGCCCAAGTAATATCCAAAAGAGAAGTATAATTAATTCATTTGACTAATATGCAGGCTGAAGACCTGAGGAAATATTACGACCTACAGTTCGTAAAATCCTCATTGGAGAAGAAAGCAGAGGCCTCTGTGATCAAAACAAAGCTTGAGGATGACTCCACTCGAGTTCCCACAGTCGCCGGTACCAATTCCAACCCAGAGCAAGCCATAGAGTTAGACCAGAAACGCCGCATCCGCCCATCTGTTGCTTACGAGATTGCTGCATCGGCTGCATCTTATGTGCACTCCCGGGCAAAGGACCTCTTGTCGCTTGGCTCAGAGCCCCACCAGGACGACACTTATGTGGAGCCAGGTGGTTGTGGGGATCAACAGCAAGAGGAACAAGGGTGCTCACCCTCAAGGGTATACAAATCTGAGGTGGCAGCTTTTGCGGCAGCGTCAACGATGACGGCTGTAGTAGCCGCCGAGGAGAAAGCAAAGCAAGAGGCAGCAAAGGAGCTCCGATCACTTCACTCATCCCCATGTGAATGGTTCATTTGCGATGACCTGAGCACATATACTCGTTGCTTCGTCATTCAGGTAGACTTTGGAGCTTTTCTCCTTCAAATTTTACACTCTGATATGCACTTTTTCCTATCAATCAATAACAGCTAGTGCTAGTAGGGGTGCAACTCGGGTCGGTTATACCCGAAACTGAACTGATCCAAATTAACTTCGGTTTGGATTGGATTGAGTTTCTATATATTTGGTTCGGTTTTAGCTTTGAAATTATAAAACCGAATTAGATCGGTTTGGTTGTGGGTTGAAGCCTCGGTTAAACCAAATTTAAACCCAAAATCTAACGTATAGTCTAAGCCAAACATAATCGATTTAAACGGAATTATAATCTCTCTCTCTCTCTCTCTCTCTCTCTCTCTCTCTCTCTCTCTCTCTATATATATATATATATATATATATTAACCTTGTAAATTTGGATGTTTGGGAAGGGCAATATAGGAAGAAGACAAAAAACATTTATTGTGACGCATTTTCACACTAATCTTGCCAGAAAGAAAAAGTTGCCTTTTTGATCATCTATGTTTCTCACAAAACTGGTGGGCTCCACAATTTCTTCAATTTTCTTGGTATCCAAACACATCTGGATTGCGAGAAAAGTAAACTTTCTTTCATACTCTCATCTATTCTCGATATCCAAACGCAGCTTAAGAGACTTATGAACTTGAAATCCATTTTATGTTAACCGGCTTCTACCTTAACCGGTGACGGTCATATACACGTGGTGCCCTCTTGTAAGGTTCACACGAGGTTCACACAAGATATTCGTCAAAATAGCATCATATGTATTTCTTTGTTTAATGATTCCATGAAGATGGAAGATACAGTACCAAGTTGGATAACAAGTTAACAACTCAAAATTATTAAATAATATGCAATTATATTGCTCCATTAACATTCTTTCGAGCTCTTACTACTTTATTTGACCTTCAAATATAGTTTCTAAAGGAAACGTTTCAGATATTCATCCATTCGGGTGTAGTTGACATCCGGATAGAGCTTTGAAGCTTCTTCTCCTCCTTTCCCTATTTTAAAGTTGGTCAGGCAACCCTCATAGAAAATGTGATAGAAATGACCCACTCCTACTTGCCCAGCATAGTCCATATCTGAATCAAAGGAAAAACAAGAAAAAACATGCATGATAATGAATAGCCCGATCAGATTGAAAGTATTTCAAGAAACTCATAGACCTGTAGAGATTAAGGTTCTTCTGTGTTACCATCCATTGCAGCTAGGAAATCTTCTTTGGAGATGTTGATCTTTTCGAGTTTCTTCCCCGCGAGTTTCTCCCAATACTCAATCAGCTCCCTCTGTGTGAGCATGTTTTCAGGTGGCCTGATATATACTGTCTTGTTCAGAGTACGGGGATCGTCTATTGTTCTAATTGTGTATGTTGCAATGTCATCCTCGTCGACATATATTACTGCCAAAAATACAGTTTTTGGATTATTTATCTCATTTTTTTTCAAGAAGTTATATATTAAGATCTCTTATAACAACTTGATAGGTTGTTTTTGGTTTTGTTATAAAACCCCTACGAAAGGAAAAGAAAGCGATAGGTTGCATCTAGGAGTGTCAACAGGTTGGTTTAAGTTTCTTTTATTCTTACACCCAGAATCATACCACTCAATCACCAGTTCTTATTATCAGCTCCACCTCCCGTCCTTTGGGATGTTGGTAGGACATCCCTCAAATGAGGATTGGGGGTGGGGGTGGGGGAGGGTATGGGTCCGATTCCCGCGTCTCCATATGGGAGAGTGGTCGAGTAACCACCAGCGCGACTACCCAAAAATGGATGACAAAGCTTTTAGTTTGTCAAAAATTATAGTGTTTTTTTTTTTTCTTGTGCAAAGATTTTAGGATATAAATCTCTAAAATTAGTAGTAAAAATTTTACATATTAAAATATATCCATCTTCAAATGGAGAATCATTATATCTCTAAAATTAGTGTTAAAAATTTTACATATTAAAATATATTTGAAGTAGAAGGGAGACTCTGTTTCTTAGATTCTTTATGCTTAAAAGTAATTTTTAATTATATTAAATAAACATAATATATATATTTTTTGTTTACATACTATTTATTAATTATTATTGGCAGCCAAGCTGTTAAAGTAAATTAAATACATAATACAATTAAATTACTAGCTAGATGACTATGTAACTGATTTTAATGAGTTCTTAAAGTAATACTCAAAATAGAATAGAAAATTATTTTAATTTCAAGATGATGTTAGAACCGTTTATCACATCATCACTAAAAGATAAAATCATCTGGATATATGACGTGCGTACGCACACGCTCCAGTCGATCTTCCAACATTTTCGCTCCAGACCAAATACTTTGTTCCGCCCAGTATTCGGGTAGACTTGACAAGAAATATTGACCCATAACTTTATACTTGTTGTTGAGAGTCCCACATTGTTCAGCAATAGTTGAGATGTGGTGTTCATTGATCCTGGGCAATCTTTTTCTCTGGAGTTAACTTTTGAGTATGAGTTAGGCCCATTGGTCTTTAACATGGTATCAGATCAGGAGGTCGAGTGTTTGAATTCTGGGGGTATGTGTCTCGGTGCCCTGTGTTTTATCCCATGGATGTGTTGTTCTCGTCCAGGCGGAGGGTGTTGAACCATTTGATATGCATTGTTGTGCCGTGCTCTAACGGTTTGAGCTTTTAGAGCAAACGGTTAACACTTGTCAATCCTGATCCTATCCAATCAAATAATCAAATTACTAGCTAGACTTGGAAAGAAGTGAAAGCCCGTCCTAGCATGGTAATATCACATTTTTATATATTTTTATTTTAATATATTTAACGTTTCCTTTATAAATATAATTTTGTTTCCTAAAAATATACATATTTTATAAATGTGCATATCGGATAGATCAAAAATTTATTTATTTTGAAATATCTTTCAAAATAATTGATTTACATGAAAAAAAATGATTTTATAAGGTGGGATGAGCTTGCACTTGTTTAAAATCTTTTTATGCTAGTGTGCAAGCCGGGCTAAGCCTGATTCTTTTCCACTCCTAACTGGATACCCATTGGTGGGCGCGGAACCTCTATGGTGTACGCCACAGGGGATTCCTTGTGAGTAGAGATAGCCCCGAGGGGCAAATAGTATCCTTGCAACTTGGGGACAGCATCCGAGGTGCAAAAATATCATTTTACCCCTCGGGTTGTCTCTATCCACATAAGATCCTCTGTGGTGTACACCACAGAGGATCCCAGGCCCCCATTGACAACCCTAATTCTTGTGGCATATCATCTTAGAGTATGTAAACTAAAACATCAGTTAGAACATGCGAGGATGTGCAGTACATGCTCAGTTGGCCATCAGATTCTCCTCACATGTTAAGTACTAGACAATCAGTTGATGACCAGCTGATCACGTGACATATATCGGCACACTTCTAAGCGGTGTTTCAATTTTCACGCTCCAGACCATATGTTTTCTCTAATTACACCTTTTTTAGGCGACCAAATAAATGTCATATATTTCAATAATTTAAGCACAAATACCTTTAACATCACCGTCACCGTACACGTGCAGTCTTTCTTTTGGCGGAGTTAGCTTACCGAGCTGCGAGAGGCTTCCGGCAAAGTAGCCGGCAAAGCAATTGGCAGAAACGTAAGTGATGGGAATACCAGCATCTTCTATTGCCTTCCTCACCACCATCTTCTCATCAAAGGTTACTCTTCCCGGTTCAAGTGCCTGCTTCATCCGTGCCGGATCCATTCCGAACTCCGAAGGTAAGAAACGCTGCATGATATCGTTGAAAACAAAAATATAATATTCGTTTTATAACGAAATGATTCGAGATCTTATATATACGTTACAATGAGTATGAGACTCCTATTCGTCTTGATTGAAAGATGATAATAATAATTAAAAAAATAAAAATAAACTCAGAAACAAGCACTAAAAAGTTCCACTTTGATAATTTTTAGAAAATAAATAATAGTTGAGAACATTTCGTCTGGAGTGAAAATGCTGGAATATCAGTTGGATCGGCCAATTGGTCTGGCCGATCCAGACTGGTCCGATCCTTGAAACCAGGTTTCTGACCAGGTAAAAGTCATGTATTTAATTAGTAGTGATGGCAAAGGATTAATATAAGGATTAAGACATAGCTCGTTAGGATTAACGCAATTCAAAGATAATTGGATAGCGTTATTACCAGAGCAACTTTTGTTGGTCCAAAGTGATTTTTTTTTATTATTATTATTTTTGATACACATTTTGCATCCATAATGTTGTGGAAGCAGCCCATGTTGCTTTGGAAATAGAATTACACATCAAATTACTCGAGCGGGATCTGTTGTGTTGAGATCCCGTGTACTGAGTGTGTGCCATAGATACACACTCAAAGGTAAAATTATAATTTTGCCCTTGAGTGATTTGAATGTGTGTCTATAGCAAGAATATTTGGTGAGACATGAATTTTAGGTGTGGACTGGAAAGTAAGCTGGTACGTAAGACTCCATGTGCTGAGTCTTCTGTGCTGAGATCCCGTGTGCTGTGAGTCGGTGCTATAAACACACTCAAGGGCAAAATTATAATTTTACCCTTCAATCATTTGAGTGTGTCTATAGCACACAGGGATTTCAGCATAGAAGATCCCGATCCATATTTGTGTGAGTGAGGGAAAAGATATATATTGTGCATATCAATAAAGATGGATAGAGGCTTTTCATGATAGATATTGGTTGAGAATGAGAGCTAAGTGGGTGGCTCAGATTCTTATATATATAAATAAAGATGGATAGAGGCTTTTCATGATAGATACTGGTTGAGAATGAGAGCTCAGTGGGTGGCTCAGATTCTTATATATATATATATATATATATATATATATATATATATGTAAAACTTTAAAAATCAAGAGATTTTGCATTTACTCAAAATCCGAAAAAGGTAAGTTTTTTTTTAAGTAAGGTGGTTACCCTAGGAGTACCTTTCTTTACCTAAAACCTACAAGTTGTCTTAAAAGAAAAAATAGTTTTGATTGACTTGCAGACTAAATGTAAGAGTTTTGATGATCTTATAAATCACAGTCCTTGGATTAACAAGAGAGAAAATTATGTTTTAGAAGAGCGTTTTCATTTTATTACTGGTCGTTCTTACTTCAAAATCTGTTTTAAAAATTGGGAGTTAAGTCGTTAATACGGTCTGAGTTAATCAGATGGATAAGTTTTTGAGTTAATTCGGTCCATTAACTCGTTGGGGTTTGACTCGATCGTGAATAAGGTTTGAACCTGAGTAAATTGGGTAATTCAGTCGAGTAAATCGGTCGAGTAGAAAGACAAATATACCCTTAAGTGTTTTTGAAATTTCAATATTACCCCTCTTTTTTGTAAAAACCTAAAATTAGGTTTTGTTTTGCTAAAAAAATCCTATGCTAAGTTCATATTCTCTGTCGGACTGAAGAAGCAGACACCAGAAAGAGAAAAGTAAAAGAATAAAACTAAAATTGCGAAAGATCCAGTCTATGTAGTACGTACCTTAACGTTTCCAGCTTCTTTGATAGCATCAACCAGCTTGAGTTGCAAGAGAATGTTGTGACTTCGGAAATGTACACCAGACATGGCACAAATGACGACGTCAACTTGTTTGACTGCTTCCACAAGGCTCTTGTGATCAGAGAATGAGCCTTCAATGAGACAAGCCCCTTGTTCTTTGAAGGACAGCAACATCTGGAGCTTGTCGACTTCCAGGCCGATCTCTGCACGTTGAAGGACATATGTTTTGTGACCTTGAGCTAAGCTTGCCTTAACGATCCTCCTACCAAGATATCCAGTTCCCCCTACTATAAGAACCTTGCTCTTACCCATCATTCACCTCTTTCTTCCCCTTTTCTCAAGAGTCTTGGAAGCGCTCAAGGCCAAGGGTCTTGTTGGGAATATATATAGATAGTCAGCCAGAGAGAGAGAGAGAGAGAGAGATTTTAAATTGAATGAAAGGTTGTTGAGAGAGAGAGAGAGAGAGAGAGCCATTTTAAATTGAATGAATGAAAGGTTGTTGAGCAAGAGAAGAAAAAAATGGATTTGGTTGGTGGTCTATATGGTTCAATGAAATGAAGTTAGGAACAAATTAAATCAGTGGTTTGAAAGCCACGCTTAAAAAGGTGGAGAAATGGAAGGGTTGGTGAGTATAGTCTGGCAATACGAAATTGGAGTGGGAAGAAAGCAGTGTTTCAAATCAAGATGACATCAAACAAATCCTTGTGTGATCTAATGTGGTCACAATAACCCCTTTAAGGCTGCGTTTGGCACCTGTTGGAAATAGAACTCAAAATAATGGTCAGATAGTATCTTTAGGCTGTGTTTCGTTTTATTTTTCAAAAGTTTTATTTTTTTTTGTTTTTGAAAGTAAAAATGTGTTTTTGAAAACAAAAATACTGTTGGGTTTATTTTTATAAAATATTTTTTTGCTTAAAGTGAATGACAAAAAAGCAATATTTTTGTTTTAATCGAGCAGCAATAAAACATTGTTTTCCTATATAAAAGCAAAGTATTGTTTTTTTCTTTTTTTGCTTTAATAGAAAAAGCCGATAGTTTTTCAAAATTCAATGAAAAGGAAGAAGAGCACCACCCTTCTTAAGTATCTCCTCGGTCAATATCCATTTTCTCCGAGCATTTCGGACGATATCTCTAACCTCTCTTCTTCTTTTGTCTTGATCTATTTTTCAATACATTTATACCCTTTCACATAGGATTTTCCGCTACGGAAATTAGAATCTAATAATCCAAGAGCAGTAGAACAAGAGCTCAACCTTTCTCGATTACGACAATATCAATGTATTTTATGCGACCTTATCAAAAAATTAAAAAAGTTCTATATTTGTGAAATCCTGAATTCAATCCGTGATCCTCATCCTTTAACCTTAAAGCGATTCGTTTCCATTTATATTTTCCTTTCCTTTTTAAGAGCCAGAATTTGGCCACCAACCAGCAACACCGTTCTTACCCAATTCCATACTTGCAGTGAACATAGAAAGGGTTTTAGATTTAGACCTATTTTTAGGGTTTTATAATAGAGGGGTTGAAATTTTAAAAATGCTTAAGGATACTTTTGTCTTTCTAAAGAGTGAACTCAACCGATCCACCCAATTTACTCGGTCTAGTTATCTGATTCACTCAAGTTCAAACCCGATTCAAAATCTGATCAAGCCTTTCCGAGTTAATAAACCGAGTTAACTCACTGATCTAATTTGATAAGACCGAGTTAGCGAGTTAAATACCAATTTTTAAAACAGAGATTCTTCCATTACTTTTGATCCTTTCTATCTTGCTCCCGTCGACCATCGTTCTGTATTAACCATTGGGTCAAGGGTTCATCAACAAACTGGATTCATGCATTGACTCCATCATTTTATCCTTCTTCGATGGCCACTCATAAGTTAGGCAACCAATAATACTTCCACCGCGTATACAGCCATTGATTTCGGTAGACACAAAAAGGAAGTACTAGGAAAATAGGGACGCATATTTTCTGTCAACTTGTTGTGTGAGCTTTGTGTGAACCTCACACAAGGCTGATACCTATCCTAAGTGGGTCTCACTAAAAAGGGTATTTGCCGTTTCTCAAACCCCAAGACTCTATTTGGATATCAAGAAAATGCAACAAGGTCATATGAGAAAGTAATATGTATGAAATCGATGTGAAGAAAAAAAACTTTCTTGAAGTTATTTGGATGTTGAAAGAAAATAGCATGATTATTAATGAAAATCATGTAATTGTATGTTTGGTTAGCAAGAGGGTTATAGACACAAATTTCGCGCAATTAAAATAACCGATCACGAAAAATAGTTAACATATTCAAATTTTATTAATTTGTGAATTTAAATAAGTACAGCTCTTTTTTGTCATTTTGCAACTCTGCACGAAGAACATTGTCCTCTGATTCTCTGTTGATCAAATGGTAATGGGACGTTCGGCTTAATCCGAACCGCACGCTTTGATGATGATGATGGGCCTTTGGTTTAATTCGAATCACACTTTGATGATGATAACGGAGCCGTTGGTTTAATCCGAATCACACTTTGATGATGATAACGGAGCCGTTGATTTAATCCGAATCGCATATTTTGATGGCAATGACGGGACCGTTGGTTTAATCTAAGTTGCACACTTTGATGATAATGACGATGATGGAACCGTTTACTTAATCCGAACCGCATATTTTAATAGCAATGATGTGACTGTTAGCTTAATCTGAACCACACACTTTGATAACAACGATGATAATCGTTGATCGTACGATAATGTGGCTATTTAGCTTGATCCACACCGTAGACTTTGATAACAACGATGATGATCGTTGATCGTACAATAATTGGGCTATTTAGCTTGATCCACACCGTAGACTTTAATGACAACATTGATGATCGTTGATCATACAATGATGC
This sequence comes from Pachysandra terminalis, assembly GCA_031762675.1. Lineage (NCBI taxonomy): Eukaryota > Viridiplantae > Streptophyta > Magnoliopsida > Buxales > Buxaceae > Pachysandra > Pachysandra terminalis. The sequence goes on from JAUPMG010000020.1 coordinate 13,473,327, forward strand.
AACCCTTGTCTTAATCCAAACCATGTAATTTGATGTGGGGTCAAAATGGTTGAATTAGGAGCTTGCCGTTTCACTGACGTGCTTGGATGGATGAACCTTTAGGATAGATTTAAAACCACTTCAATAAAGGGTTGGATAGGGAAAGACAAGTGCTCATGAAAACTTGCTTGATTGATGTAAATAGGACGAAATCTCTAATTCTTGATGATAGTGTTGTGGCTTTGAAACTTTGTTGTAAAAGCATGGGATGACCTGAAGAATGGAGACTGAATTACACTTCTAGTTGTTGTTGTTTTTTTTTTTTTTAAGCCAATTACACTCCTAGTTGAGTATGTCAAATTGAGAAAAATTCTTAGGTAGCGTTTGGCATTGTTTCTATAAGCACTTATTATAATTTATAGCTTATATAAATATTTATTAAATTTAAAAATGTGTTTAGTTGGGCTTTTGGGTAAGTGCGTATCTATAATCACTAGAGGAAGGCTACCCATAAGGAGAAGCTACTCTCAGCAGCTTCTCTCAACTGGTTATGCGTAAGCTATTACAATGTAATCATGAACAACTCGACCACCACCCCACCACTACCACCACCACCCCACAACTACCACCACTATCACCACCCCACCACCACCACTATCACCACCACCATCACCCTACCACACCACCACCACCACCACACCACGACCACGACCACGACCACCACCACCACCACTACGCCACCACCACCACCACCCCACCACCCTACTCCACCACCACTACCACCACCACCCTACTCCACCGCCACTACCCCACCACCACTACCATTTGATTCGGTCCATTTCGGGTTAACTCAAGTTTAGGCTTATGAAGAAAACAATTATTTTCTTAATAAGTACTTGAATAAATATTATTATCAAACGCAATTTACTTCAAGTAAGCACTTATTGCTGTCATGGATAATTGCTCCCATTGAGCCACTTATCCAATAAGTGCTGATCCTTAAGCACAAGCCGGGCCAAACGCCACCTTAGAACTCTCTCATGGATATCAATCCATCTGTGCTATCTCATGAATTTGCAAGTGCTGAACAAGAAGAATTCGAAAAGAGGGTGAGGAAGAAGGAAGACAAAGAAGATAACTCCTCCTTGCTTCCACGCTCTTGTAAGAAACGAAATGAAAGTGGTGACCACCCTCAACCTAACCCCAGTCCATCCTTCAGAGAGGCCTTGCTATATACACTAGAAGACATGGGTTCAGAGTCTGAGGACCTGGCTGAGGAGGAGGCCGAGTCTTAGGTGGCGTTTGGCCCAGGTTGTGCTTATGGATCAGCACTTATTATCAATATGGCTCAATGGGAGCACTTATCTACAGCAACAATAAGTGCTTACTTGAAGCAAATTGTGTTTGGTTATTTAAGTGCTTATGAAGAAAATAAGTGTTTTCTTCATAAGCCTAAACTTGGGTTAACCTGAAATGGACTGAAACAAAAGGTGGTGGTGGGGTAGTGGTGGTGGTGGTGGTGGAATTGTTCTTGATTACGTTATAAGA
>JAUPMG010000020.1:13478723-13491748 GCA_031762675.1 Pachysandra terminalis
ATCTGCAATTCCTTAAGGGAATGACTCTGATCCGGTGAGGGTTTTACCCCCCACCTCGACCTTTTAAAGGGGGCATATCCTGATGACAAATTCGCCCATCTCAGGGTGGGTTAGGCTCGTGATGAAATGAACTCGAGTCACCTTCAACTGGTTCATACACAATTGCCTTCTGGTTCCGAAGATGTGTCCGTAATACATATCTCTACATCGCTATGTGGCGTACTACCATTCGCCCTATTTGAATTTGAAATTTGCCCCCTGTATTGCAAATTTGAATTTGAAATTTGCCCCATATTGCAAAAAGAATAAAATATCTAACCAAATATACCTATCTATCATCTATGATCGCTATCACGGGTCCGTTATCATTTTAACGGTCTGGATAATTTATATCAAGTCTGAAAAACCCAAAAACGAAAATATATTTGCAAAAAAAAAGTAAGCATCTCTAATCATGCGATATTGTTTGGTCCATCTTGAGGAGACAACCCTAAGATACGGGAAACCCATCTCTTCCACAGTATACCGTAAAGCCTCATTTTCATCTCTTTCCCCTCTTCTCTCTCCCTTTCTTGTTTTGTACGTGGTTGTCCCTTTTTCTTTTCTTTTTTTAATAACCTCTTCTTCCTTTCTGAGAGTCTCTCTCCTTATGTGATAGTTTCAGAAAATCATATTATAAATATTATAAAACAAAAAAAGCCCTAATCTCGACCGATTCATCATCTGGATTTTGGTTGCAGAGTGCTCGAATTCATCTTCAGGAATCGAGCATTTGAAGGCTATCGTCCTCCATTTTTCCTAGGTTCTCTTTCTTCTATATTCCCCTTGGTTTTTTATCTTTAATTTGTTGTTGTTGTTGTTGTTGTTGTTGTTGTTCATACGTCGCTGGTCGAACTGTGTTGTTGCGTCTTTTGACCATACCCGTTGCTCGGATCACGATTCGTTGAGACTGAACTCGTTGTTGCGTTTTTCTCTGAAATTTCTTGAGCAATTTTAGTCAAGGTTTGAATCATTTGGGCAAGTTTACTACGAATTCATTGTTGTCTTGATCTTATCTAGTTTTGGTTTTCCATATCCATTTCTAGGGCTTTTAGTCATGGGCAGTTTGTTTCCTTTTCTCTAGGTTGTTTTCATAGGCTCGGGATTATGATTTTGGGTTTCAAGTAGATAGTTTGTTGATTGAAGGAATTTGGTGCAAGTTCGATCAAGCAAACAAAAATTTCTATTCCCTTCTTTATTGGATTTCTTTCATCCATTTAAGTTTCCATTGGTGTCACACTTGTTATTGTTTGAACAAGAAACGAGCTTGTATAGGGATATTTCCGTGATCTTCGTCACGAACTTTGTAGGCCTTTGGTTTTGAGTTCCACATTCATTGGACATTTGATTCTGTGCTCAGAAATTTCATTTGTAAATGCCAATTCTGAGAAGAGTGTGAAGATTCAACTTTTAGTTTTCTCTTGGGAGTGGGTGACTAGGACACGACGGGTAGGAACGGGATAGTCTTGCATGGGCGAACATGAGGACTGGGCACAGCCAATTGGCCTCTTGCCCAATGGACTCCTGCTCAGTGGAATGGCTTCTGTGACTAGAGTCCTTGACCCAGAGAGATGGGCGAAGGCAGAGGAGAGAACGACGGAATTGATTGCTTGCATTCAGCCCAACCGACCCTCTGAAGAGCGAAGAAATGCTGTAGCAGACTATGTGCAGCGGCTCATCACGAAGTGCTTTTCCTGCCAGGTATGGGTTTTCTTGTTGATTTTGTTTTCTTTTCCCGTGATATTGTTCATCGGATATGGATTATTGCCATCCATATGCTTTAGTTGCTATTATACTATCCACTTTATTTTTTCATAATTCAAGTCAATACTCAATCTATAACCATGGAAGAGTTTCATGAAATGATGCTTGATTGCTTAATTTGTATAGATTGGTGTTGTTCAAATTTGTTACTGGATTTTGCACACATTACCGTTCACAAGCTCCAAATCATGGTTTAGTTTGCTAATTAAATCTTATGCAACAGGAATTAAGAAATTTTCAGCCAACTACAATTTGTATTTATTAGTGGACGCATGCTATGCACTTGCATGTAGTAGGCATGATTTTCAATTTCCCCAAAGCTTAGTGAAATTTCCCTTATCGAAGGGGATGGAATTTTCCTTGCATCAATTTTTTTCTTATTTTGAATTTTTTTTTTATACTTTTATGGGAAATATCCTGAAATAGCAAACATTTCCTTGAAATATCCTTGTTTTAAAGGTTCAAACATATATTTGAATCGAAATTTAAAACTGTGGTAATAGGTACACTGCAAATTATTTTTTGGGTACACTTCAGTGAACTGAATAAGAAATATACAGAAGTAATTATTGTTAGACGAAGCTAGATTCGATCTTTCTAATGGATCAACTTTTACTGCAAATTGATATATAGATTGGAAGATTTCACGCCTCGCATGTGCCTGTTTTGACCAAGATCTTTGGGGATGATTCTTAACTAGTTTGGTGGAGGAACTTTAGGACATCCTTGGGGAAATGCACCAGGTACCGTAGCTCATCGGATAGCTTTAGAAGAACTTCTACAAAATTTTTATATAAAAATGTTTTCTCATGAAAGATGAGAGTCATTGTCAATTGGCTCATTAGCCAAGCAAGGTGGAAGAGTTGGAACAACCCGCTTTTGTATGCAACCTGTGGTTTGGCTAGCAAATTTATTATGGTCAATCAGTTGATCCATATAGATGGACCTCACATGCTTAGCTAGGTAGGAAGTTTGCTTTCCATTGTATTCTGGGCATTAGGACCACAAAACCGTGGCTGGATGATGATGAAAGCTGAACAAAATACAGCACATGAAAGGGGGAAAATAATCGAAGAGTTTTTGCACAGGGTTATTAGATCAGCTAATTGCACTCCCAAATTGCTCTAGAACGGGGTTGAACCACCCCAACTCTGATGAAAAAAGAAATCTCCTTTTGTTTTCTTAAAAGAAGTGTTGGATCCCTAGCAAATCCTGATGATTCACCACCCCAATTCTGATGAAAACAGAAATCTCCTTTTATTTTCCTAAAAGAAGTGTTGGCTCCCTTGCAAATCCTGATGTAATTAGGTCTAAATCATCCGTTCTACGTTAATCTAGACTATTAAAAGGTTTGAGATATGATTAGACATAATTGTATTTGAAACAACACATTATTAGCTCATGACTTTGTAAATAAATAAAACATGACATAAATAGACTGCCTGAATAGAATATGAAAGAACATAAAAAGGGACATGAAAAGTAGCAAACAAAGGGCACAAAATGGTATCCAAGGGCTGTCACTACCATCCCTTCTTGACCTACTTTATGAAGTCCCTTTTGGCAAAAAAATCAGCGGCTGTTAAGCATAACTATTTTATTGAGATTTAAAACTTATTTTATTTTTATTTCCTTTTTCCAAGTATTTTATTTGCAATAGTTTATCTTTTTAGGGTTTGTATTAGGTTAAGAGTCTATTCTCTATAAATAGCCTTTTAATACTTATTTTGAGGAGGATTATTGAATGAAGAATTGAGTTCATTTTCTTCGAGGAGATTTGTTCATGTTGACTTGTGCTTTTCTTGGTCATGGTCTGTTCTGCAAAGGCCTTCTAGCAACTTGAGAACTTTCTTCTTTTTCTTTTCCATCTTCTTGATTTGATTTTTTTCAAACAGGTAGGCATGTCTATCAATTGCAGTTGTTGAAATGTTGAAACAATGGTGTCCAATATCATATTTAGGATTCAACTTTATTCGTATACTTGTGGTCATGGTAGCAGTTATATTATTGAGATGTCATATTAGGTTTCTTGATATCACTTGCTTTCTTTCTTTATTGGTGAGATGCGCTGTAGTTTATTTATTTTTTATTTGATAAATTTTATTAGATGAGAGGAAAGGATATGCACATAAACGGTTGCCCAAAGTTGTGAAACATGGAGAATTTTTTATTTTATTTTTTATAATTGATGAATTGTATAAAAAAAAAAGAGCAGAAAAACAAAGATACAAACTCTAAGGCAAGAGAGACAAAGTACTTAAGCCAAAGAGCGGAAGAAAAGCGTCACCTAAGACCAAAGGATGTACATCCCTCAGCAAACGGAAAATATAATGATCACAACATCTCTTGCAATGTCTCCTCCATAGGAATCCCAGCAAACAACTCATCTCTCTCCATACCCCTCCTAGCCAAAAGCTTTGCCATCCGATTGGCCCTATGCGACACGAGATGAAACAAGATGTTCGATTTACACCCTAAGGACCAGACCAAATGCAGAAATCTCCAATTACACTGCTGAACTCTCCCCAGCCAGTCAAACTCCGATACCCCTCTCTCTGGCATACCTCAATCCAATCTCAATGGCAACGAGAATAGTGCACCGCCCCTCACCTCCTGCCACAAGACCAAAGAAAAAGAAAAGGATATCTCCCCTGCTATCTCTAAACACATCACCTTGACCAGACTGTCCAACCGCCTTCTGGGAGAAGCCGTCCACATTCAGCTTCACACACCCAGCCATCGGGGTAGACCAAGCTAAATGTGCCGAAGCCGAAATACGGTCGGTCACCGAAATCCTATACCACTCTCTCCGAATCTCCTTAGCCCTAATACCACTGAACTGAGTACTCACTGCTGCCCATGAAGTCACAGAAGTCAAGATCTCCTCAATCACATTGGAGGTCGAAGAACAACAATCCTGAAAGATCCTCTGATTACGCTCCCTCCAAATATGCCATAAACTAGCCAAGAAGACGGAACGATACAACATACGACCCCTCAGAGCCAATCCGGGGAAACTCCACTGTGCAAATAACTGGCAGATACTCTCGGACATCACCCATGACCTCCCAATAATGCTCGAGAAGAACCTCCACACCTTAGCGGCTATCATACAGTGAAGAAACAAGTGGTCAATCGTCTCCTCCGCCTGACGACATAAAAAGCACCTATGGGGTGAAATTACCAAGTACCTCCTCTGTCTCTGGAGCATGTTAGCCGTGTTAATCTGATAAAGCAATGTAGACCACACAAACGCCCTAACTCTAGGTGGGGCAGGAGAGGACCAAACCGACTAGGGAAAAAAAGATAGCGGATGCCCTAATCGATTAGATCGAAATTGATCGAAGAAAGAACAACACGAAAAGACACCCTTAGATCCGGAGTCTAGATCCTCCGATCCTACCACTCCTAACTCATAATAACATCCCCGAGTGATTCCAAAAGAGAGGATAGCTCACTCAACTCCACATCCCTAACATTCCTACGAGGGGAGGTTCCAAACAAGACCAGACTCGGACCAAGAGAGGATCTCACTCACCAACGAAGACTGACACTGGACCAATCTGAAAATCCTGGGAAACTGAGAAGCAAGTGGAACCTCCCCAAACCACAAATCATGCCAAAAGGAAACGGAAGGCCCACTAGCCACCTCAAACCTGATTAGAAAGAAAAAAAGGAGCTAAGGCTAAAACATCTTTCCATGGGCTCGCCGCCAAGACTTTAGCGTTCAGGTTCAAATCCCTCCCATTGTGTTGAGACCCATACTTAATAACAATCACCTTGCACCACAAACAATCACGCTCATCATTGAATCTCCAAAGCCATTTAGCTAGAAGAGCCGCATTCCGATCCATTGTATTACCCAAATTCAAGCCACCGAGGGACCTATCCTTACACACAATCTTCCACTTAACCAAATGATCTCTACGCTCCCCATTACCTTCCCACAAAAACGTACGCTGTAACTTCTCGATATGAGAAGCCCCAACCCTAGGCATTCGAAAAATCGACATATAATACACATGGAAGTTAACCAACTCTGCCTGGATGTGAGTAATTCTTCCCCCCAAAGATAAATAGTTTCTTTTCCACCCCGATAAATGTCGCTCAACCCTCTCAATGATCGGGTCCCAAAAAGCCAAAGACCTAGGGTTTCCTCCCAGTGGAAAACCCAAGGTAGGTTAGCGGCCATTCTCCTACCCTACATCCAAGAGCATCAACACACTCCCCTAACATGAATACCAGACAACGTAGTTTTCTCTAAGTTCACCTTCATACCAGACACCATCTAAAAAACCCTGAGGATGCTTCTAACCCACCTAACCTGATCAACATCCGCATCAATAAACATGATCATGTCATCAGCGAATTGGAGATGAGAGATCTCTACCTCGTCCGTCCCTACCCTAAAGCCTCTAACAACACCCATTTGCGTCGCCTTACTCATAAACCAACTCAACATGTCCCCAACCAAGGAGAAGAGGAAAGGGGTAGATCCCTGTCTAATACCCCTGGAGGATGGGATGAAATCATGGACTGATCCGTTAACCAAAAAGGAAAAGGAAACATTCCGCAGGCAACCGACAATCCACCTCCTCCATCTCACCCCAAAACCTTTCCACTCCAAAATCTGATCTAAAATTCCCACTCTACCCTATCACATACTTTCTCCAGATCAAACTTAATAACCAGCCCCGAGTTCCCCTTTCTAAATCTTTCCTCAACATACGCGATAGCCACGAAGATTCTATCAACAATCTGCCTACCCTTAATAAAAGCACTCTGCTGCTGAGTGACCAAGGGCAATCACCACTTTCAACCTAATGGAAAGAACTTTGGCAATAATCTTATAAAGGCTAGTTGTTAAACTGATGGGCCTAAAATCCTTAATTTCGTCAGCTCAGGTTTCTTAGGGATGCGGACAAGAAACGTAGTATTCGTGGCTTTATGGACAATACCGCTCTCTAAAAAATCAGCAAAAACTCGCATAAGCTCATTCTTGACTATATCCCAATTCTAGAGGAAAAAAAGCAATCGTGAAACCATCCGGACCTGGGGCCTTATCCCCAACGAGCTCCCACACCGCAACACCGCACTCCTGATCTCTTCCTCATCAAAGCCCCTTTCCAACCACTGACTATTATCTTCATCCAAACACCCCCTCTCCTCTTCTTTTTAACACAAAACCAAACAAATTTTCAGACCTGTATAGTGTAGAGTAATAATCAGATAATGCACTAATAATACTCTTCTCTGACTCGATTCTCTCATTTCCCACTTTCATTTTTGTGATTATATTCGACTTACTTTTCCCATTAGCCATGTTATGGAAAAAACTGGTGTGACCCCCCCTTCTTTTAACCATTTAACCCTGGATTTCTGCCTTCAACTAATCTCTTCCAACTTCAACACTTCTTCTATCTCCCCCTTTACCCTTTTCCTCTCCTCCACCTATGGAGAGTAAAAGGGAAGAGAGAAACAATGTACTAGGTGTACTCCTCTACTAACGTGATTCATGGATCCCCAATAGCATCTTGTTTGATGGAAACTTCATAAATAGATCCGGTCTTTTTGCTTCACCTTTGGCAAGTCTGTTTGCTAATGTTAGCTGATCGTGGCACATGAGAGAATAAGATATTTAAGTCACTAGCCAAGAGTCAATCCAGACAAATAAAATGAATAAGCCTTAAGAGCACTGCTTTGACTTAGAAATCCAGGAGACTATCATAAATGAATCTCCTTCCACCTCCAAAGATGTGTCCCAGAGATCTCGTCTCTCATAGACTTTTCAATAAAGCACTAATCTTTATATGAACTACATTCCCCTTTCTTATCGGACCTTAAAATGCTTGAAGGATGCATCCCAAGTGATCTATAAAGACACCACCAATACCAGAAACCCCCGGGTTCTCGAAAGAATACCCATCAAAATTTACCATGATAGTCCCTTCCCTAAGGGGATTTCAAGACACATCATAGTTGGAAGCTTTATGTTATGGGTTTCACACATGGTAGATGATTTGGCAAAACCAACTTGTCCATGTGCACTTCCGCACAACCCCACCCCATACTAAGTTTCAGCTTCAAACACATTAGCCACATGTTTGAAAAGCATCTTTTAAATCTAATGTCTTTCTTGTAGTGAACTTTGGAAAATATTAAAAAATTGATGGCTGCCATTATGTTTGACAAAATCTGATACATATGTATTAATGGGGCGTATGTGTCTACAAATATTGTTTGTGGGCCGATCCAAAAGGGTCAGATGGACAGTCTTGATTGGCTACATCATCACTCCACGTGGCAGGAAAGCCCATATCTAGCCAGGTAATTAAACCTGATGAGATAGACCAGAAATCCTGTCGCCTCTATGTGTGTGTATGTGTGCGCGCGCGTGCATATATATACACAAATGTACCATTTTTCACGTTCTTTCTTTCTTTTTTCCTGTTCTTTATTGTTTTATTTTCCCTTTTTTTTGTAGGTAAACTTGTTTCAAATCCATGGTCATGTAGTCACAGCAATACGTTATCATTTGAGCTACAGCGTTGTGTCCCTCTAGCACAGTCATCGTCTTATATTATTATTAAAGTTTATTAAGAATTTCCATCATGTTGCATATTATAAGTCTTTAAGTATTTATCTGTTTTTTCCTTCTTTTCTTCCCCATACCCTTTTCATCTTTGCTCTATAATAATTAATAATTATTGTTGTTTACAGGTTTTCACTTTTGGGTCTGTACCTCTGAAGACCTATTTGCCTGATGGGGACATTGACTTAACTGCATTTAGCAAGAATCAAAATCTGAAGGATACATGGGCCAATGAGGTTCGTGATATGCTAGAGAATGAAGAAAAGAGTGAGAATGCTGAATTCCGTGTAAAAGAGGTTCAGTACATTCAAGCAGAAGTATGTCCATACAACTACCATTGTTTATCTCTATATCGTTTTTCATAGTGTCTGTCAGTTTTTCATTTTTTGCTAACATATTTATTCTATGTGATTAACAATATAGTTTACACTTCTCTCATAGTTCATATAATGCTTTTTCATATGGTTACTATGCTGGCAAGATTAAGAGGTAAAGTTTACCAAATTAGTCAGGATTGTCATAGCTGCTATCCACAATTTTGACTTGTACATCACTTCATCTGGATTTTGACTATGCAAGAAGCATTTCTTGACTTTGTGGTTTTGTCTCCCCGTCATCAGTTGTGAAGTTTGTACCAGCCTCTACCTTTGCACTGTACCCATATATATGGTGTACATAACATTCTGTATTTAGGGAGCTCCCCCTTCCCAAGTGTTGTACTTTCACCTATATGGCAATTCTTTAAAATAATTTAATCTCATCATATGTCAAGTAATGATATACATAAGAAACAGAAGTTGCTAGTTTCTATGGGAAGTTTCTTCACTTTCTGACTTTGACCAAACATTCAAAGAAGATGAATTGTATAAAGCAATTACTGTATAATTTATGGTTGAGGAAAGACGTATTTTGTTCCCTCTTGATTTATAAAGTTACAGGTTCCTGGGAATGGCTTCTTGCATGATAGTATGTTAGCTAAATTGACATTCTTAGATTTAATGACCTTTGCTAGATAATCATTTTTTTAAATATATATATATATATATATATATACACACACACACACACACACACACACATTAGAAGAGAAGGAAAAGAATGTACAAAGAGGCTCCATCAAAGAAGCTCAAACAAAGATACAATGAAAAGAGAGAACAGACTACTCTATAAGCATATCCTCACGAGGGATTCCATAAAAAAGGAACTCTCTGTAACTCCAACCTTAGCAAGTCTATCCGCCACCACATTGGCCGATCGGGTCACATGGGAGAATGAGATGTCCAACTCATCCGCCAAATCACCAGACGAACGAACTAAATAAGACCAGCACCACGACGAATGAGCACCCCTCTCCATCTTCTAATATATATATTAGAAGAGAAGGAAAAGAATGTACAAAGAGGCTCCATCAAAGACGCTCAAACAAAGATACAATGAAAAGAGAGAACAGACTACTCTATAAGCATATCCTCACGAGGGATTCCATGAAAAAGGAACTCTCTATAACACCAACCTTAGCAAGTCTATACGCCACCACATTGGCCGATCGGGTCACATGGGAGAATGAGGTGTCCAACTCATCTGCCAAATCACCAGGCGAACGAACTAAACAAGACCAGCACCACGAGTGAGCACCCCTCTCCATCAACCATGAAATAACAACCCGAGAGTCTCCCTCCACCACTAAGTTTTGAAATTAAATGGATCTAGCCTCTCTCAGTCCAGTCACTAAAGCAAGGATCTCGGTTCTGATTGCATTTCCTTCCCGTAGAGGCCCCGAAAATGCATGTACAATCTTACCCGTTGGATCTCTGAATACACCTAATATCCCTGACATACCTGGATTGCCTATGGATGATCCATCAAAACTTAGCTTAATTGTTCCCGCTACAGAGGACCGCCAGCTTACTTGACGGATCTCAATAGGCGTATGAAGCCAAATAATCGTCCTCTAGTCTCTAACTACCTTTGTTGCTGAGAAGTCTCTAAGCTCCGCATTTGTGCAAACCCACGAGGCAGCCATTAACATGACCGAGTCTACCACTGACTATATACTGGTCCTTTTCTCTTGAAATATCCTCCTATTCCTCTCAAGCCAGACCGACTAAAAGATGTAAATTTCACCACCCTATATAGCAACCTCCCTCATTTTCTTTAGGCAGGAAACTTCCACTGCTCCATCAATGCTCTGAGATCCGCGGGCAATACAAAATGAAAACCAATCAAGTGTAATAGGCTATACCCAAAAAAAAAAAAAAAGGCTATACCAAATCTGCCGGGAAAAGCTACAATCTAGGTGATCCATTAACTCCTTATCACTCCTCCACATAAAGCATATCTGAGGGGAAACAGCTAGATACCTTTTTTCCTTTGAAGGTTATCCTAGATGTTGATTTTGTTTAGTACTGCAGTCCAAGTAAAGACCTTAATTCTAGGAGGTAAGGAAGGCTTTCAGATGGAACGGAAAGGAAAGCTGGGATGAGGTAAGGAACTATCCGATTGAAGAATAGCAAAAAAAGGACCTAGAAGAGAAAGTCCCCCTCGGATCCGGAGTCCAAACCCTATGGTCACGAAGATTAGGGTCGATGAAGATATCTTGCAAAGACTGACTAAGCAAAGCAAACTCTGTGATATCAGTGGGTCTTAGGTCACGCCTAAATGTAAGGTTCCAGACTAAACCAAATTCTGACAAGGCCAAAATGTCTGCCACTTTTGCATCCCGGAAGATGGTTAATCTAAAGAGACAGGGGAATCAGATAGACAAGGGAGTCTCCCCCGACCAAAGGTCAGACCAAAAGTGAATACGTGATCCTGAACCAATATTGCATCTGAGGAAGGGGTAAAATCATAAATCGCCTTCCATGGACAAGTGTCGAACACCCTCATCCCAGGCTTGATGTCCCAATCATTCTCATGCAGACGATACTTGCTAATAATTATTACATTACAATCTATCCTATTCCACATAGAACCTCCAAAGCCATTTTTACCAAGAAGAGCCAAATTTCTTGTTGCAATGACATGTTGTAACGCTACTTGAATGTTTCAAATACAAAGCTGCATTTAAGCTGACAAAGATGCTCCATACTCTTTATGAGCTAATTGGCTTCCATATTGGGAAATCCCTTTTTCAGAGAGTGGGCAGTGTCCCAAAACCACGAACTCGGGCCCCGAGCATATGATCACGTGCAAGAAGTGCAATATCTGATACAGCTTGTTCGTTTCTATGTTATTGAAAAATTGAACACTCCATTTTCTGCTTTAGAACGACTTTCCACCTGATAAATAATGCAAAAGTGAGACACTACCAAATGATGAAGCTATTTTGTAAATTTAAATTAAAAAATGAAAAATGGAAGTCAAAAGTGGAACCGAAGAAAGAGCTTTTTCCATATGAAGACTTATTGTTTCCTTTTTTAAGTCTTACGAGTTCGAAACTTAAAAACATTTTGAGGCCTAGAAAATCCTGTCAATTCTTCAGCACTAATTTAAGGTCATTTGAGTTCATGTTTTTAATTACATTTGTGTGTTAAGAATGTTGAGTTATCCATGAAGACGAATAGAATAGATAATGTTAGGACTTCCTCTAGTTGGCTGCATATCCTTTTGGTGTCAGTGTTCTACGTGGAGCTTGAGAACTGTTTGTTTCATATAGTAATGGGATTTAACTTATATTATATACTTCAAAATAAATTAATTAATTGACATACAGAAAAACCTAAAAAATATCTCCATATGTTATATATGATGGACTGGTTTTATAATCTGATGCTGGGAGATGATTCTGTAGTGCCCCATTGATCAGTTATGGTTTTTGCATTCTGGTTGATGTCAAGCTATTTTCCTTCTCTTTGTTTATTAGGAAAAAATTGACACTGCAGCGTGTAACCTTAGCATTACTGAACTAGGTTACTGAGGCATATTTCTTTGTTTCTTCCTTCCTTTCTTTTGTTCTTTCTTTTTGGAAGGTGTTATTTGAGGAAATTTATTTTAATCTATTTTCCTTTAGATGCATCTTTCTCATGTACAGATAATCAAGAATTAACATTTTATTTAATTTATAGGCTATTTCTTTGAAACATAATTTTGAATTCTCAGTTTTACTTCTTGTGTCTTCTCTTTTTCACTCTTTTTATCCATTCACAGGTGAAGTTAATAAAGTGTCTCGTAGAAAACATTGTAGTCGACATATCTTTTAACCAGCTTGGTGGGCTATGTACCCTTTGTTTCCTTGAGGAGGTAAGCTGTTGGTATTTATTGCATATATCTCCAAAATTATTATCTGAAGCAATACACACTGATGATGCTTGTATCTTTTTGCTAATAAAAAATCAACACTTTTGTAGATTGATGATTTGATAAATCAAAACCATCTATTCAAGCGCAGCATTATATTGATTAAGGCCTGGTGTTACTATGAAAGTCGTATCTTGGGTGCTCATCATGGACTTATTTCAACTTATGCCTTGGAGACCTTGGTTTTATACATATTTCATGTCTTCAACAATTCTTTTGCTGGGCCACTAGAGGTGATTGTAATTTGTTTTTTTTTTTATTTTTTATTATTATTATTATTATTATTTTTTTTTTTGGGGGGGGGGGGTGGGGTGTGATGATATACTTTTAGGTT
>JAUPMG010000020.1:13491848-13501897 GCA_031762675.1 Pachysandra terminalis
TTATTATTATTTTTTTTTTTGGGGGGGGGGGTGGGGTGTCATGATATACTTTTAGTTTTCATTCTGATTTTTTTTTTTTTTTAAAACTTGCAGGTTCTTTTTCGTTTTCTGGAGTTCTTTAGTAATTTTGACTGGGACAATTTTTGTGTTAGCCTCTGGGGTCCAATACCCATTAGTTCACTTCCTGATATGACAGGTAAAAACGCTCTTCATTATATATCCTGATTGAAAGCGATGTCCAGAAAATGCTACCCAATTCACCAACCTGGATTTTTCATTGGAAATTGTTGCAGCGGAACATCCTCGGAAGGACGGTGGAGAGTTATTACTCAGCAAATTGTTTCTTGATGCGTGTAGCTCAGTATATTCCGTTTTCCCTGGGGGCCAAGAAAACCAGGGGCAGCCCTTTGTTTCCAAACATTTCAATGTTATTGATCCTTTACGTATAAACAACAACCTCGGGCGCAGTGTGAGTAAAGGTATATGACTGCTCAAGCTGGGATAGTTATTTCCTGTGATCTTTGTTGATATAATTTGCGAGATTTTTCCTTTAATCTTTACTTATATTTCTGAGTTTATTTTTGAGTGTTAAGCAGATTAATTTTGTATACAGCCTACAAGAAATATGTGGGTTTGTTGATTATATACCCTTTTATCTATCTACTTGTGTTCTAATTACATTTGCACTTGTATTGTCTTCAGGTAATTTCTTTAGGATACGTAGTGCCTTTGCATTTGGAGCAAAAAGGCTGGCCAGATTACTTGATTGCCCAAAAGAGGATCTAATTGTTGAAGTCAATCAGTTCTTTATGAACACATGGGACAGACACGGTAGTGGTGATCGCCCTGATGCACCTAGTTATGATCTCTGGCGCTTGCGACTTTTAAACCCAGACCACATTGATGGATCTGAGAATATCAGGAGCTATTCAAACAGCAGAAAAATGAGCAAGATTTCCGCTAGCCATGAAACTGAGGTGGAGGGCACTCATGGTTCTCGTGCACAAAGCCAGAAACATTCTGGGAACCCAAGCATCTCAAGGATCTGTGATCATATTTCACGGAATATTAGCTCTAATGAGAGCTCACATACTGATAGAAGTCAGAGAAGTTCTAGATCAGATTATTTGGGGAATGAAGTACAAACCAGGTATCAGTTTGCAAGGACACACTCTAGTCCTGAGCTTACAGACACTTCTATTGAGGTTTCTTCTCGAGGAAAGCATAATAAGTTGAAAGAAACAGGAAAAGGCCAGGTTGCTTCTGTTAGGCCAGATCATAGCAATAGGAAGAAGAACTTGGGGTCTGAAGTTTCAGGGAGTCATGGTAGATCTTCAACTGAGGATCCATTATCATTGATGCACAGCTCATCCCATCAAAGCCTTGATGCTGCAGCAGGTTCAAATAGTGTCTCAAATAGTTATCATGATGAATCTGGCATGGGGGGTGCTGTGGGGGAAGAGCTTGCTTCTGTTGCTGAGGCGATGGAGATGCATCAGGAAGAGCAGGATCTTGTGAACATGATGGCTTCCTCCAGGGCTGATGGTTTCAGCGGACAGGTTCAGATGCCAATGAATTTAGCTTCTGCCCACCTTCCTCTTCCATTATCTCCTTCTGCTCTAGCTTCGATGGGTTATGCTCAGAGAAATTTTTCTGGGATTTTGCCCACAAATTTTCCCCTGCTCGAGCCACCATGGGGCCCAAGCATGCAATTTCCTCAAGGTCTACTTTCGTCACCTTTATCCCATTATTTCCCTAGTGTCGGATTGGCCTCAAGTCCAGAAGAAATGGTTGAACCAGGTAATGACAACTTGGATTTGACAGAACCGAACCAGGAGGACGTTAATCATGATTTTTGGCATGAACAGGATCCGGATTCTACCAGAGGGTTGGATCCTGATAATGGAACCTTCCAAATGCTACGGTCAGATGACAGGCAACAGTCAACTTCAGTAGGACTTAATTTTGTTCCTCCTCAGCAAAGCAGCTCTGGCAGTTCTAGTATGAGAGCTCAAAACAAGAATGTCAAAGAAAACAGAGGGCTGATGAGGGAAGATCTTGGTAATGCTCTTCAGTATCAAAACAACAGAAGTAGCGAAGTTTACTCTGCGGACAGGACTACAAATTCTAGATTCTTGCCTACTTTGCAGCCTAGTTCTTCGAGAAGCAAACCCTCTTCTGAAAGTTCCTGGGATGGATCATCTGCAAAGATTTCTAAAGCAGCAAGAGACAAGCGGGGAAGGAAAACTGCTCCCTCTGCAGTTTCTCCTCGTGGATATGGTAAGGATAAGAAGGGATGGCAATATGATGGTCTATCAGTTGATCATGTTTCTACTCAGGTTGATGACGACAAGAGAGACTGGATTCCTCTGTCTTCCATGGGCACTGAAATGGATGAAAGAAGCTCAGGATCCATGCCTGTTGCTTCTTCACATATACAAAGCCATCAAATTCCTGGCAATGAACCATCACAGTTGAGTGGCTCAGATTCATTGATACCTATTGCTCCTATTCTTGTGGATTCGGGTTCACGGCAAAAAGAAACGGATAATTCTGGGGTGCTACCCTTTGCATTTTATCCAACAGGGCCACCAGTTCCATTTTTGACAATGCTTCCGGTGTACAATTTTCCAACTGAGATGAGAAATTCTGATGCATCTAAAAGCCGTTTTGATAGGGAAGATGGTTTGGATAACAACTGTGTAGGTCAATCTGATCAAAACTTTGATTCAGCTGAGAGCCTTGATCAGCAGGAGATTTTTGAGAGTTCCAATTCTACGAAGGATGCTGCTCCTGTGGACCTTTCTGAGGACCACATGTCTGACATTCTTAACAGCGACTTTGCCAGCCATTGGAAAAATCTGCAATATGGACGATTCTGTCAAAGCTCACGACATCCTGGGCCCTTGATCTATCCTTCACCTGTTGCGGTACCACCTGTGTATTTACAGGGTCATTTCCCTTGGGATGGTCCTGGAAGACCACTTTCAGCCAATGTGAACCTCTTCACTCAGCTTATGAATTATGGACCTCGTCTTGTTCCAGTTGCACCTCTCCAGCCTTGTACTGATAGACCTCTTGGTGTTTATCAACGTTATGGTGATGAAAGCCCTAGATATCGTGGGGGTACTGGGACCTACCTGCCAAATCCTGTAAGATATTTTATCAAGAATTACTTTGTGCATCAGTTTGCTTTCCACTTTACATTCTTTACATTAAATTTTTTATGCTTGATGTATTTTACCATTAGATGCCAGATATATGTAGCACATAGGCTTCCATGCTTGAAATGCATATGTTACTTGTGGTATACTTGATCATCGATGTGGTCTTGGCATCTTTCATAGCATCAGCATCATGCCATCTCTGTATCCAGGTTTGTCCTTTCAATTTTAGTGGTCAAAATGTATTGTGGCACTGGTAAATAATCATGGAGAAAAGAACTGGTCAAATTAATAGATTGGCAAAGGTTTAAGTATGAAGCTATCCTAAGGGATGTTGTAGTGATTCAATGGGACATATTTTACCTAGACCGATCCAAAAGCTGCAGAAAGTGGCACCAGACTTCTCAAGCTCTTTAGTGGTGAGAGAGAAATGATTAACAGACTTCGCTTCCCTTTTAACACGGAATACACTTGCTGAGATAAAGCTACATGTTTCTCGATTGGGATAGGTCATCCATGTTGATTTTCACGAGGATCACAGTCCCACACTAAGATTTGATTTTTTGCCAGGGCTCTATTAAAGGAAGTGTTACTTGTTTTTAAGTCCATTATTCATAATTTAACTAGGATTATGCTCTCCTCTTCGAAGCGGTATGTTTAATGTTGTTTTGCTTCATGAAGTCCGGCATGGATGTTTCCGACTGCCGTTAGCAGTCGAGACTAAGTTAATCAGTTTTGTTTTGGTTTCTATCACTGAACTTGAAATTGGTTTTCAACATTTTGTTCTTTTAATACTTAATCTCCTATATTGCTTGCTTCAGTAGATGGTTGAATTTTGCTTTTGAATTTTGCAGAAGGTCTCTTTCAGGGACAGACAATCTTCCAACACTAGAAATCACAGAGGGAATAATTACCATGATCGAAATGACCACCATGGTGACAGGGAGTGGAACTGGAATATCAATTCGAAGCCACGAGCTTCCGGGCACAACCACGGTCGCAACAACCAAGCTGAGAAGCCAAACTCAAGGCCAAATCGATTGGCAGCAAGTGATAGCCGAGCCAACAGGTCGCGGGATTCGTACAGGCATGACACATTCCCTGCATACCAGTCCCAGAATGGTCCATTCAGTTCCGCAAATTCCATGCATAATGTTGCTTATGGAATGTATCCACTGTCAGGGGTGAACTCAAATGGCGTTTCGCAATCAGGACCTGCTGTTGTCATGTTATACTCCTATGATCACAATGGTGGTTATAGTTCACCTGCTGAGCAACTTGAATTTGGGTCGCTTGGACCGGTGCATTTTCCAGGAACGAACGAAGTATTACAGGTCAGCGAAGGAGGTCGAACGAGAGTATTGAATGAGCAGCAGAGGCTTCCAGGAGGATCTCCTGCACGCTCTTCACCAGATCAACCGTCTTCACCCCACCTCCAAAGGTATTTGCTATAAATATATTTTTTTAAAATTATTATTAAGTAGAAGTCATTTTCTTTTATACATAACAGAGAAGCAGATAAGAATACCATTAAAATACCAGAATATAATTAGCTGGTGAAGCGCTAATGAGTATTTTTCAATTTATCCGGTAGACATGCTAATTTCTTGATTTTACAAAACTAATAGCAGATAACCCTGAGATCGTTAGCAGCTGCTTTTCCCTACTTTGCATCGGCCGATGTTGGTCCGGATCGGCTTGGGACGAGTCGCGATCCCAAGCCGATCCCTAATTTTTTAAAAATTCTGACTTGATTTCGGACGAATCCGATTGGACGATTCCCGATCCGATACCGAGTTTAAACACTATTTATACAAGACAGATGGTTTTAAGAGGTGATTTTTCGGATGGTTGTTGAAATCGAAATAGTGTGATTTTTGGTTGGTCAACCTGGATTAGAAGGTATCTGCAATGCATGTAACCATAGAGCTTATTTTTTTCTAATTGTACTTTGTGTTAGTTTCTTGGGAAATCATAAATTATATATTTTCCGAAGTTGTTAATCCTATATTTTGGATGGAATTGCTTGTGATGCTGTCTATTTATCCTTCTTAACAGGAGGTTTTGATTATTTTGCCAGATCGGCAGTGGCCCAGAGGAACTATCATTTGAAAGATGAGGATTTCCCGCCTCTTTTGTTTCCCGACCAGGGGGATAACGGCGTTGGGAGCGACTATAATGAAAAACCCTCCAATTTGCAGGCATTCTTATTGGCACCCCAGTCCTAACACAGGATCCGGGTCTGTTGCTGCAATGGTTTCTGTATATTTTTTCTCATGCAAGTGGATACATACCCTTTCACGCTAGCATGTACACTACTAAATCAAAAAAATTTCATAACCCGCACCCGTTTTTTTAGGGTAGAAAAACAGGATGATGCCCATTCGTCGGGTTTCATCATAGGATTTTACCCATTGTACCTCTACTGATTTAGGTTGTCTCTCAGCACATTCCCACTGTGGTTGACTGTGTATCAAGTATTTTCTGGTAACTTTGTTTCAAATGTTACAATGTAGCCTATGATTGTCCAATATTTTACTTAGATGAATGTTGATCCTAGAAGACAAAAAAGTTTTACTTAACTTCATGTACCACAATTTCTCTCTCGAGTATTTACAACCTTCTAACTCTTCAACCAATGAATCATCAGGTTCACAAAGTAAAATCCTCGCAAAAATGCTCGAGAAGGTTTCTTTCTGCTTGACAAGCACAAAAACCTTTCCATTCAGTACTACCTCACAAGAGGATATAATTTGATCTGAACTACGAGAAACCGACTCGGACAATTCACAAATATACTTCATCTAGACCCAAGGCCAGGGATATTTCTGAGGCCCATCTTACCAAGGACGAGCTTGGGTATGGCGGGAGGGTTGTCAAGTCCCATGCTTCTGCTGAACTCGTTTGCAAGTTCCACCACTCTGCACTTGTCTCGACCCACATTCTTATTGGAATTGTAGTACCCAAACCATGCTTGGTACACCGCTTCTTTGCTCTTCATCTCAACATGGGATAGCGCACGTTCCACCTGTGCAGCAGGACTCGTAGTAAATTAGTACCTACTCTTACCCAAAGCTTTATACTATCCAAATCTCTCTCTTTCTCTCAAAAAGAAAAAACAGATCCCCACATAGTAGGGGGTAAGCTCTAACCTTCTTCCTTGTGTCTGGGTCAACTGAAGGTACTGGAGCCTTTGTGATTGGCAAATCCTTGAGAGTAGATAGAAAGAATTCCTCCCATGGTGCCAGCAATAATATGCCTTGTCCTTCTTTACCTTTCCTGCCTGTTCTACCAAGACGATGTATATATTGTCCTCTATCAGACGGCAAACCCACCTGCAATTTGCAACGAATGGTTTAATGATTTAAAATCATGGCAATAAGATAAAACATGTAAAAGTCTCCCGAAGGCTTAAAGATCAATGCATTAGTATCATAATTATTTCAAATGGTTCTAAATTTTGGTTTTCCATATATGGTATCCTACGACTGCGTAACAGAACCGAATATAACACTATGGGCTCCTTAACTAGTAGAGCTAAATGGCAAGCATCTTTCAAGCACTTAGATCAGAAACTCCCCCAGAGGTGGAACAAGTCAATCAACAACAGTTTTAAAGTTAATTTAAAAAAAAAAAACAAAAAAAACAAATAGAGAGAGAGAGAGGCACAATGTCGTTCTTGAACTTTTAAAGCAAACAGAAATTAAAAACACATTACCTGTACAACAAGAGTAACATCTGGATAATCAACTCCTCGTGCAGATACATCAGAAGTCACAAGAATAAAACCTTTTGACTTCCGGAACTCATCAGAAACCCTGGTTCTGTAACTCTGTGGCTTTCTTGAATGAATCTCCCGAACATTCAGGTTCAGCTTGGAAAGAAGGTCAGTAACAAGTTTAGTAACCATTGCAGTTGTGCAGAATACAAGAACCTGCAGTTTCTCGGGGTAAACACGGTCACAAATTTCATATTCTTGATAAAACAGAGCAACAAACATCAATGATATTAACTCATTGAATACTAATACTCTTAAGCTCAAGACATCAATGACTTTTAAGGGATAGGTACTTTAAATCATGGAGAAATATGACAGCTTTAATAAAATTGTTCTGTTTACAAACTTGCCAAAAATCTTTCTTTTCATATTTACAAACTCTGACCTTTTTTTCTTTCTAATTACAAGTATTTTTTCAAATAAGTAACAAAAGAACAATTAAAATGAAACTCACTTTACCATGAAATTCCAGGGAGAATGATTTGGGAATTGGGATTATAATGTATACCTTACAGTCCACATTCTCAGAAATATGCTCTTTTAGAAGAACATATAGTAGTGGATATTGCTTGTCCAGTGGAGCAACTAGATGCAACTGTCTGACCTGAAAAGATATAATGAAAATATTTACTATATCTAAAAATCCATAAATTAATAGAGAAAAAGAAAAAAGAAACAACAAAGAAATGCGCTCACCTGTGAGTTTGTTTCCTCATTACCCTCTTTGATTGTGTTGATAAATTCATGGTCTCTTTTCAAAGCAATGTGACAAACTTGACGGACCTACATATCGAACAGCTTCTTCAGAGCTCTCTTTAAAATAACAAGACGCAGTGAGATGTGGTACAGGAAGAAAGAAACCTCTTCCGGAACTGTGGCAGAAAATAAAAGTGTTTGTCTTTGTTTTGGAACAGAGGCAATGATCTTTTCAATGTCTTCGCGAAATCCCATATCTAATAAATGATCAGCTTCATCAAGGACCAGGACTTTTACACCCATCAGTCGAGTGCAAATCCTGCTGTGTTCTCAGTATGATCTCTGAGCCTTCCAGGTGTGGCTACGAGGATCTGTGGGAATCTGAGGAAAATAATAAATCCAATAAAACAGGGAATGAATAGATATTTCAATATAAAATCAACTGCCTGTACTATCAAGTAGGGGTGTCAATTGCCTCGGTCTAAACCCAAAACCGAACAAACCAAACCGAAAAAGTCGATTTGGTTTGATTTTTTTTCCCCCCATTTGATTTGGTTATGGTTTAGAAAAAAAATAAAAAATTAATTTGGTTTGATTCTTGGTTAAGGCTTCTACTAAACCGAACCGAACCAGAAAATATATATAAATAGAAAAACATATATAAATATATATGTTTTATATAGAAAATAGTATTAGTTTTGTCAAACCGAATCGAAAAATTCGGTTTCTATTTCAGTTTGGTTTGGTTTTCGGTTTTATGCACTATAGTTCGGTTTGGTTTTCGATTTTCTAAATTGATTTCTATTTTGGTTTGGTTTTCAGATTAGTGTAACGTAATTTGGTTTGATTTAGGTTTGACCACTAAATCGAACCAAACCAACCAAATTACATCCCTAATATCAAGGGTACACAATGCAGTAAATGTGTACCAAGGGTGAAGAGGCACAATTTGATGAGTCATACCTAGGATCTCCAAGATAAATGTAACTGCACCAATGGGAACTGTCCTGAGGGATACTATTGGGTCGTACCTAATAAATTTCTAACCATCAATATGATTGAATGGATAAGATTGCGCAACTGGATTAAGAGGTGCACTGAAGGGTGAGGACCCATCCTTTGCACGGAAAATTTCCTCATAACAGAAGAAGAAACTCACCTGGCAAGGGTTTGCCTGCATGCGTTTTTGTTCTAGAGCAAGTCTAGTGCCTCCTGTTACAACTTGGACACCGATAGAAGGATGATACTTCAACAAGGTGTTAGCCTCGGCAGCAGCTTGACTTGCAAGCTCTCGCGTTGGGCATATAACAAGCACACTAAATGGAGGTCTCCTTTGATCACGGTCAATAGAAGGCGATTTCACAACTACTTCGATTGATGGAACCTGAAATTAAGAGCTTCAACAATGAGTCAAGTTAGAAGCTCGGAAATGTGCCCAAGGGAGATTTAGACTGAAAAAAAATAATAATAAATAAATAAATTGTTGATTTTAATAGGCCAGCATCAAAGTAGACCTAGATACCAAAAATGCTACAGTTTTTCCAGTGCCAGTTTTTGCCTTGGCCAGGACATCCTTACCTATAAAAAAATGAAAAAAAAAAAAAAACAAGTATTATTATTAAATGGATATGGAGGAAACTAGTAATCCAATAAAATGCACAGAAAGCATAGATAAGTACAAAAAATAACCTTTGAGTATGACGGGGAGAGTTGCTTCTTGCACCACAGTCATCCTCTCATATCCAGCAGCCTTTAGTCCTTTTAATGACAAGGGGGTGATTGCACATTGATCAAACCTGAAAAGAATCCATGAAATGAAATGATTGTTTTTTCTTTTTTTTTTTTCTATGAATAACGAAGATTCATTGAAGTTAGAAAAAGGATGTATGAAAAGCCTATAGAATAGGCCAAGCAAAGCAAAAGAAACAAGAAAGAGAAAATACAAGCATGGAGAGTCCTCCTCTCCCTACAAGCATCTCCTTTGATGGAGGACATACATATAACTAAGGATAAAACTGGAACATAAGACCTTGAACTTATTTACCATGCAGTAATTTCTGGGTTTAGTCATAGGACTAAACATATAACGTCCGAGGTAAGAGGAATTTTACATGTTGATTTTCAATATCCAGATGGCAGATAGTTTTTCAGATACAACATTTTCCTTTGCTTACTAAATAACACAGAACACTATTCACAAAGAGATAAAAATTCGATATCCATTTCGGATATATTTCACTTTAGTAAAGAAGTAATCTTTTTTTTTTCCACACTGATGATCATTCAAACACCTCCCAAACATAGGAGAGACACAGATTCGAACCTAGACCCTCCCCACCCCATCCCCCTTATGAGGGGGATTTCCTACCAACATCCCAAAGGATGGGAGGACAAGTAAAGAAGCTCTCCCT
>JAUPMG010000020.1:13501997-13516497 GCA_031762675.1 Pachysandra terminalis
GTGTGTTTGATGCAACAGTGAAAGAGAGGAATTGGGTGTGTTTTGGAGTCTTACATGGGAATTGGGGTGTTGCAATCAGATCGTTTCATAGCACTGGTATTGATTATCTTTTCACTTTATTGCAGTTCAGATTATCCATCTTTACTTTTGGGAAATTTCCCCTTCTCATTGTTTTTTTTTTCTTTAAGCAAGTACATGCCGTTTTATTGGTTCTTTTAGGATCTGTGTCAATGGCTGCAAGTCATTATTATGATATACCTGGTGTAAGAAAGAACGCTAGTCCATCGGAAATCAAGAAAGCTTATTATGCGGTATGTTTCGTTCCCCTGGCAGGGGAACATGCATACCTTACATTCTTATGTAATCGTCTACGAATATTGTGATATGTTCTGTCTCATTCCACACAATTTTTTTTGAATATATACATACTAGTAATAGTGCACGTCCGTTGCACGCGATAACCTTATTATTTTTAGAATTATTTTACTAACAACAACAAAAACACAAAAGAAGTCAAAACCAAACAAAATAAATGTAGGTGAACAAATTAGTGAATTTTGAATTACCCTACAACATGATTTTTTTGCTTTTTTGCTTATGGAGATAGCCTTGTTTTTTAAGTGTTAGCTGAGCATTGATTAGTGTACATACTCTAAACCGAACCAAAAAAAAAAAATTCTTGTTTGTTTTAGTCATTTTCTTCGTTGATACATTTCATCTTTATTCAGTAATCATTGAAAAGAAAATAAATCTAATTCTAGATAATGTTTTAAAGGAATCAACTTATATCATGTAATCAATAACATCTAGTGTGTAGTATTATATTAGATAGTATTAAATATAACAATGCATTATGTAGTATTGTAGCATAATAATATACATATATGTTAACATTATATTTTTGCAATATCATTATATATAATAATATAAAATACATTTAATTATATGATAATTGTAATATTATGTTTCCTAGGACAAGGTTGTAAACGAGTTGGGCCAGCACATCTCTGGATCGTAAACATTAGAATTGGCCCAGACTCAGCTCAGACTTATAAACACTTTGTAGGCTCAAGCTTGGTTCAGCCTTGTTAGATTCAAAGGGTGTAATCACAGCTTGCAAAAGGCTTGGGTCAGCCCAATTATATCATTAGGCCATGTAAGGTCCATGAATCTTTACATGAATTAGTTGTTTATTTTATTTATTTATACATTTAAAAGCCAAGTTTGCAATTAAGCACTTCCATTTTTTATGATTTTTAAAATAAAAACAAAATGGGCTTCCATGGACCAGATCAGACCAACCAGTGACTGACGGATATGGACCATATTTTAAATTTTGGGGCTAGTCAAGCTTTACAAGTTAGGCAGTTAGGCAAAGCACAGAAAATCAAGTGGAATAGGCATCATGGTGAAATGATTTGGATCTATTGTCTTATTTGGGAAGTATTGAATCATTTGGATCTATTGTTTTCTTTGGGAAGTATTGAATTGGGTTGCAAAAGGTACTTAACAATAATCATTAATTGGTTTTATTGGTTGCCTAATATACAAGAATACTTTAAATCTATATCTCACCATGTTTCACATTTTAAGCATTTCACTCACCAGAGTCTCACCACTCTCTTTCAGTTTTATAGGTTGTTGTTGCAGCTACATATCGTCTAGAGCGAGATGTCTGGAGCATCGACTACAGCACAAGGCGATGCTCGCCACGTCTCAGATAGGTCTTTTGGAAAATCATGTTACAAATTACGTAATGGATTCTTTGACCTCGTGAGGATCACGAGACCTGTCTCGGACGAGTGTCAAGCATCGACTTGTGTTGCAACCGATGTTTCAACCATCTTGCTCTAGACCATACTAGGCCGCTACCTAATATACAAGAACAATTTAAATCTCTAAAGCTGCAACAAAGTACCACACAGACAAACCCAAAAAGGGGGAAAAATCAGGTGCTAGCAGCAAAAAGAAAGAAATCCTTTCAATGTATATAAACACGTTTTGTTGAATCCTGACCATTAAGATTTCAATTGTACATTTTAGATATTTATAGGGAAAGTTGTATTGGCCTCTCTATAAATTTGACTGTTGACAATTTGACTAAGAATTATGAACTTCATTTACAACAATTATACCTTGATGAAGAAACATAAGGATTGTGGTGGCAATGCAAGTTTTCTATTCATTAGAACTCCATGTACCATCTGATTGAATTGCAGGATCGATTGAGACTTGAGCAATTAATCTCTAACCTGCAGTGTCATCTATAACGTCAATATAACATGTACAGTACAGGTCAAATCATCATCCCAAGAACTATATAAAAAACTTATAGCATTAAGAAAGCAAATTAGCTACGCTTCACCAACAGGGGACACGTCTTCTCCACCTCACCTCCCAAAATCTCTAACATTACCATTTCCTATTAAAGTATCAAGCCTTCCAGTCTTTTCAATACCATCTTCTGAACGATGTTGATGACAAGGAACAACACTAAGTCTCTTATTTGCTTCTGATGGTGCCCACCACTGATCGAACATTTTATTCGAGTTGTCTCAACAGATTTCTTCTTCAATTTATCCTCAATAGCTGGGCAATTCGAAGACGGGGGACTGATCTAAACTCCTTCTCAGTTCTCATGTCTAAAAAAGATCAAAGGTTGTAAATATCAAATACAAGTGAAAACAATCCTCCGCTAAAAATAAAAGCTATTGTTACTTGCAATAAAAATTGAAGAAACAATTTACCTGCAACCCTTGTTTTAGTCGCTCCCTGCTTTGATTTTGAGTTCCTTGCATGGCTTGAGATTGATTGAACAACAATCGGGTTTCGGATTGTGATTTTCAGAATATCCAAATAAAAACAAGAAGATCCAGGAGATGAGTGTGAATGGGTTCTGGTATTATTTTTTTTCTTTGGATCAAATGATGAATGCTAGGTCAAGGGGGCTCGATTGCAAGGAATCGAATGGGATTTGGGTGATCTCGTTTAAAGGCTTCGGTCACTTTTTCACCGAGAGAGAGAGAGAGAGAGAGAGAGAGAGAGAGAGAGAGAGAGAGGCAGAGAGAGACTTACAAGTGCCATTGTCAATTGTAGAGGATCGATGGGCTGTTTTTTCAGATCGGGAGAGAGAAGCAAGGGGTTTGCAGAATTTTTCCAGCAAGTGGAGATCGATTGTAAGCCTACGACACCTTCTTCTTCTTGATTGGAAGATTCTGCAACAGCAATAGTAAAGCATCAAGCTATTCGACCTCCACCACTCTTCTTCTTCTTGATTTTTTCTATTTTTCTTCTTCTTCAATTTTTCTCTTTTTCCAATAGCACGAAGGTTGTGTTCTACTTTCAAATCCCCAAATACCGATCTGATGGTAAAGGTTATTTCTTCTTTTTTTCTGATTATTTTTTTAATTCCGAGTCAATGTTTGGATTGGCCGATCCAGAGTTGGATCGCCGATCTGACTCGGTATCGGATCGACACGATCCCCGATCCGATACCGAGTTTAAACACTATGGTCTAGATCATGATGTTGAATTGATGCATCCAACTAGCCTGTTGATCAGGATCAAACAATAATAATAAACACAGTAAAATGAAGATCAAAACAATGCACACAAATATACGTGTTTCAGCAAAGCCTATGTCCACGGGAGAGAAGAAGTTTCCACTATGTCAAAAACGAATTAGGGTTACAGCTTATACTCCTGCCCGATGTATAGGGATGGGGCACCTCAGGTCCCTCCCTCTTGGATCTAGAGACTAGTGAATATGAGCCACTATCTCTAACATAGCCATATGGCTTATTTGACTGCTTTTACATTGTGTTGTTTCTAAGGAAATTATTTATTGTGCTTGTCAATTTTTCCTATTCTTTCACCGGGATTGCTTGTGATACTTTTGATGTATTATCGAAACAGGGGGATTTGATTATTTTGCCAGATCAGTGGCCCAGAGGAATTATCGGTTGAAGGATGATGATTTCCCGCCTCTTATCATTTCAGAACCAGGGGCTTAATGGTGGAGGGAACAACTATAATGGCAAACCCTCCCATTACCAGACCACCATGTTCACACCTCCTCAGTCCTAGAAGGATTCTGGATCTTCTGCACCAATGCTTTCTGTATATTTTCCTAGTAGAAGCGGATGCCCTTTCACATCAATGTAGTGTTTGTATGTACGCTGCAAAGTCAATATTTCAACCTGCACTCGTCTTAAAAGGGTACGTGGAATTGTGGAGTTGAAAGCAGGAGGATTCCCCAAAACGTTTTTGGTTAGGGTTCTACACATTTGTCATTGTAACTCCATTGACTTGGCACTCTCAGGTACGGAATTAGGGTTTTTGACTTATTTTGTTGTTCCTAGGGTTTTGCTTTACTTACAGTTTTAGGGTTTCTGATTCATCAGTTCATTGTCCACTAGTATGGAATCTTTTCCTTAGCTTGTAATAAGTGTTACAATGTAGCATATCATTGTCAAAGATAAATCAAATAGAAAAGATGAAATTTTCTCTATATGACTATCATAAACCAGCTATGTTACAATAGAATAGCTTCACACATCCTTGACCTTGTGTGAACTTTGCACTTTCTATTACTAACATTTACTGAGAGTTAAAAGGTGATTGTACTGTTGTACTAGGATGCTGATCATGTTGTGTATCAAGGAGTTGCATCTATCTAACTAACTATATATGTGTATGTGTGTGTGTGTGCGTGTCGTATGCGATGTTTGTCTTTAAAGATGAAACAGATGGGAGTCTTGTTCAGAAAAGTAAGAAGTGATCATTTGGTTATATTTTTATCAAGGGCAATTATCAACCCGTGGATATAATACCAGTATGATTGCTGGATATGGTAACTAATTTAACCTTTTTTGGACCTTCACACTCAGACCTCAATCTGATTGTTCAGTGGTGGTGGTTGCAGTGCTTAGATTCATTATTTTATGGCATCTCTAGGGAGGATATGCTTGCAGATAACTTGTTTTTCATGTATAACTGTTTGTTGTTTTTGTTCGTTTTGGGCTCCTTTTGCACAAATCCCTCTTGTACAATATAATCTTCTTTCTCATGAAAATGCACCAGTTTTAGCTCATAAAGGACAATTCCAGACTATATTGAGAGGCTCTAATGAATGAAATCTTCACATTCAGATCATATACCAAGTTTCAGTTATAAAGACATTTCCCACATAACTTAAAAGGGCTCATCTAAAATTACCATTGGACGGGCCATTGATGCATGTAACAAAACCTAACACGTACCATTGGGAATCATACAAATTAAAATATTATACAAACGGATAATCAAAAGAGTATTATCAAATGAACAGTCTAGATTAACTGAATCATTCCTCCACATGGCAAAAATGGAAACATGACCCTGGAAAAAAGGGTGATGATTCAATGCCGAACAGGCGTCACATTAGCTTTGCAAAGCTGACGTGCCAAGCATCAAGGTGATCCCGAAAAAATAAATAAATAAAGATGGATCTGAGCTATGGGACACTCCCATGAGCACCAGCAACGTATGCAGCACAATGGTTTTCTTCTGTCCTTGAATACCTAAGCAAAAGCTTTCAAGAGGCTACAGTGAGGCTGAATGCATCCAACAACCAACAAAGAATGTTTAATATGTAGAATAAGTATCAACTTACATATAATCCAGTTTCTTTGGCAAGGAATCAAAAAAATCAAATAAGTTGTTGGTCTCTACTTAGAGCGCAGACCGGGTACGTTCCTGAGGCCCATCTTACCAAGAACAAGCTTGGGAATGGCAGGAGGATCACTGAGCCCCATGCTTCTGCTAAACTCGTTTGCAAGCTCCACTAACCTCCCCTTATCCCTGCCTACATTCTTATTTGAATTGTAGTATCCAAGCCATGCCTGGTATGCTGATTCTTTGCTCTTCATATCTACATGTGACAGTGCCCTTTCCACCTGACAAGTTTTTAAGCTTCGTACAAATTAGTATCCATTCATCAAGAAAATGTTAATTGTAAAAGAATTTTCTTTGAGATCAAGGGCTCATAGAATGAACCCTGATCACACAGTGTTCTTCTATGCATTCAGTCATGGACTAGAAGCCACGCAACAAAGTTATGGTTTTTTATCCTAGTGTTAGAACTCAGGGATCTTCCCGACCAATCACGAGTTGGATCGGCAGAGTCAAGCAATGAGTCGATAGAACAAAAAAATAATAAATTACATGTCTCGGCCGAGTTGGATCAGACGATCCGGACGAGTTTAACAAAGTTTGACCGACATATGTATCATGTCTCGGACAGAGCCGATCCCGAGTTGCATCGAAAGATCTAACTCGGGATCGGCTGATCTTTTACACCATGTTTTTTTTTTTGTTGCTTTTGGTGTTAGATGCATGAAGTTGGAAATTGGAAATTACATCAGTTGACTAAGATTTCTGAAAAAAAAAATATGAAAATGAATCCATACTTTCTTTCTTGTGTCTGGATCAACAGAAGGTGCTGAAGCCTTTGTTATTGGCAAATCCTTCACATCAGATAAAAAGAACTCCTCCCAAGGTGTCAGCAATAGTATGCCTTGTCCTTCTTTACCTTTCCGGCCGGTTCTACCAAGGCGATGTATATACTGTTGTCTATCAGAAGGCACGCCAACCTGAAACAGCAACAAATGTACCGAATTCAAAGTTATTAACAGTGAAGGAATAAAACCAACCATGTAACAAACAATTTGTGCAAGGCCTAAAGAGTATGGCAGATCAAAGGTCTAGATAGAGCTTCAGACTTGAGTAATAATAATAACTGCTACTTTTTATTTTTGATGTGTAACGAAGCATAATATATATATGCATGTCTAAAGAGGTAGCCATAGAAAACAGCGGAAAAGAAAAAATACTACTTCCCTAACATATCATCTCTAATTAAAACCTTGAGGGGCGTACAGCCTATATTATTTATTGACTGCATAATTTCCCATACTATTTTTAGCCATATAACCTATTCTTAGACTAGTGAAGATAGCATCTTTTAAACTCTGATCATGCAAAACAGTCTACATTGAAGAACCATAATGGTAGGAAACCCGTTCATATATTATAGCGAGCAAAATTTAACATCATATCACCTGTATAACGAGGGTAACATCTGGATAATCAACTCCACGTGCAGATACATCAGAAGTAACGAGAATAATACCCTTTGACTTTCGAAATTCATCAGAAACTTTGGTTCTATAACTCTGTGACTTTCTGGAATGGATCTCCCGAACATTCAAGTTTAGCTCAGAAAGAAGGCCAGCAACACATCTTGTAACCATTGCAGTGGTGCAGAAGACAAGAACCTGCAATATCCCAAGTAAAAAAAATAATTATAAAATTGTACAAGACCGCAAGTAACCACAAATATCAATGATAATTTTTTTAAAGCACGAATATCAATTTGAGGCTGAGCAATCCTATAATAGTAGTCCAAGAATAGGAAACATGAACTCTAAATTTCCCAAGTATCAGACGACCTATGAAAGTTAGGTACTCCAAATTGTTGAAAAACAAAAACTCAAAAAAAATGTTTAACAGTGACGTTCTTTCTTTCACTTGCCAAGTCTTTTTCCATGGTCACCCAAGGAAGACATCGAATAAGGGGGGAAATGATATACACTGGAATTCTCATTTCATGTATTTCCAGCAAACAGGATTTGGGATTGTAAGTAATACCTTATAGTCAGCATCTTCTGAAGTATGCTCTTTCAGAAGAGCATATAGCAATGGAAAATGTTTGTCTAGTGGAGCAACTAGAAGCATCTGACTGACCTGTAAAAATTCAACATTAAAATATTCAAGAAATGAATGAAATAATAATCATTAAAAGTTAATAAACAAATGTGCCCACCTTTGAGTGTGTCTCTTCACTACCCTCTTCAACTGTGTTGATAAATTCATGGTCTTTTTTCAAAGCAATGTGACAAATTTGGCGGACCTGCATAACAAACAATTTCTTAAGAAATTTCTTAAAAACCACAGATCATATTCATGTGGTACAGAACGAAACCTCTGCTGGAACTGTTGCAGAAAATAGAAGTGTTTGTCGCTGTTTTGGAACTGCGGTGATGATCCTCTCGATATCTTTTCGAAATCCCATATCTAATAAACGATCAGCTTCATCAAGGACAAGGACTTTTACACCCATCAGCCGAGTAGCGAATCCTGTTGTGTTCTCAATATGATCTTTCAGCCTTCCAGGTGTGGCTACAAGAATCTGTCGGTTTTACAAGTGAAAATAAACAAAAATGGATTCGGTAACTATTTTAAACTAACTGTAATCACCCTGACGGGTAAGTTGCTACTTGTAGATACTTAGAATTCGATGCCATAGGTGAAACTCCCAACGTAAATGCAGTTGAATAGTAAGGTTTGGATTTAGTCTGACTACTTCAATTATTTTCTCAGACAACCCCTTACAACATTCTAACCATTCAATAGAATGCGATACATCGAATGGTTAAGATCCTTTAATTAGGTTAAGAGGTCCAGTGCAGGGAGGGTGTAACCAATCTCTTTATGATACATTTCTTCTTAAAAGGATAAGAAACTCACCTGGCAAGGGTTTGCTTGCATTCTCTTTTGTTCTAGAGCAAGCCTTGTGCCCCCTATGACAACTTGCACACCAATAGACGGATTATACTTCAAAAGGGCTCTAGCCTCTGTAGCAGCTTGACTTGCAAGCTCACGTGTTGGGCACATAACAAGTACATTAATTGGAGGTCTCTTTTGATCACGATCAACGGAAGCCGATTTTACAATTACTTCAATTGAAGGAAGCTGAAATTAAAAATTCCAATGATGAGTGTGATGGACTCCTGCAATCTCTTCCAAGGGGTGCATTAAATCATGGGCTGTTGATTTAATTGGTAAGCATGTACTCGGCCAATTCTAAAAAGGTGGGGTTTTTCTTTACCATAAATGCTACAGTTTTTCCAGTGCCAGTCCTCGCCTTGGCTAGGACGTCCTTACCTATAAAATAGAAATGATTTCCATGAACATTGTCATCATGCGAATATGAACAAACATGCTAACTATTCCATTGAATCAAAAGCAGAAATGAGACTATGAAGAAAGCAGCAAATTTCTTTGATACGCTATTTATTATTTCACGGTCAGGAAAATAAGGTCACAGCTCTAAGTCCCCATACTGCAAATAATAAATATGCATAAGAAGCTTTATTTTGTTATCTCAGGAACTTGGGGACATCAGCCTATGGGGCGACCCCAATCAGTGACCATTCATTTTTAGCTATCGAGGAAAAGTTCTTGTATTTCTAGAGATCTTTCAACATTTTCTCCACCCTCTGAAACTGCAACATGTTGGATGTCTACAATCATCCAACCAGGTTTATCCCTTCAGAAGCTACTATAGATTGGATGTTTACAATCGTCCAACCAGGTTTTATCCTTTTAGCACAGGGGATCAGCATACAATGTAGTGATCTACACTCCATATGGAAACTGCTGATATGAGATATCTAAGGTCTTCATCAACACCAATTCTCCCATATAACTTCCCATTAAGTTGTTAGATTTCAAAATTTCTCACATTAGTGTTTTATCCAGCCAGTTCAAATATGTAGTCGGTTCCTTAAAACTCATCAGGATTATTAATTTTGAAGGTCTTTTGGTCATGTTTGGTTAACATGCAACAAAATGAGTTGCAACCTAAAACAGATGTTTGGCTTGACGTGTAAATAAAATGGATTTTGATAAAACTTGACATATTTACAAGTTTGCCACCACAACAATAAGTTTGTCTAGTTTACAAGTTTGCCACTGCAACAAGAAAAAGATTATCTTATATATAAGTTTCCCACCGCAAAAAAATAAAAAATAAAAAATAAAATAAAATAAAAAAAGGGAAAAAAAAAAACTCATTTCTAAAATCCAGAAATAGGGTCACGGGTGAGGAAAATTTTTTTTATGCCCGGACAGGGTATTTGTTATTTACCCCGACACCATTCAACATAGGACGTTTCAATGCCATGTATACATAACAGATGGGGCCCACATCTGCAAAACAAACATATCTTTCTTGAATGGTGTCGAGGTATATAACAAATACCCTTTCCGGGGATAAAATTATTTTCCCTTGGGTGATGCAGTGACAAATGACTTCTTATTCTCACTCTCAGAGAACTCATTCTCTACTTTGCTAACCAAACAACCGTCTATCCATTAGAACTCATTTTACTGACTGGAATGTGTTCCACCCCTCGGAACTCATTCTCAAAATGAATGCCAAACGACACCTAAGCTTCTCATATCTTGACAAAGAAACTCAGAACAAAAAATAAGAATATAAATTTGTAAGCCGGAAAGCTTAATTATCTTTTGAACACTTTCAAAATTTAATCAAAGTATTGTGAACTATGTTTCAAAGAAATAACCTTTGAGAATGACAGGGAGAGTTGCCTCCTGCACCACTGTCATTCTTTCATATCCAGCATCCTTTATTCCTTTCAATAAAAAGGGAGTTATTGAGCATTGATCAAACCTGCAAGCATCCACAAGATGAAGAAAATCAGGACATTTGGCATATCTTATATGCAAGAGTTAGCCACATCACTAAGCATAAAAACTCTCTGCTTGGAGGAGTTTTACAAGTTATTTCTTTTTCTTTTTTCTTTTGGTTTTAATTTCCAACAATGAGCATTCATGTCAATATATGGGCCCCTTTAATCTATATGTGATTATTTTTCTTTATATATATATATATATATCCAGGGTGGTTAAAGTTCCCAGGTTAGTGGTTTCCCCAATGGAAGTTTCCTAAGTCAGATATCAACTTAATAATCCATTGTAAGGACTTGAATTAGTAGTCAAATTTTTTCTTCTGCTTGTCCAAAGGCATGTGATAAGCTGACATCCAACAATGAGCATTCGTGTCAATAGATGGGCCCCTTTGATCTATAAGTGATTTTTTTTCTTTATATATATATATATATATATATATACATCCAGGGTGGTTAAAGTGCCCAGGTTAGTGGTTTCCCCAATGGAAGTTTCCTAAGTCAGATATCAACTTAATAATCCATTGTAAGGACTTAAATTAGTAGTCAATTTTTTCTTCTGCTTGTCCGAAGGCATGTGATAAGCTGATAGCCACATAGTTATGATACATCTTTGGTCCAGTCCAATATTTTCCTTTTGGTTACTGCAGAATACATACTTATTCACAATATTAAGTCAAAAGAACTTAAAAGCAGCAACATATGCATATTTTTCTATTCTCTTATATTCCATTCTAAAGTATTGCCAAAAGTTTAATGAATAGAAAGAAGGCCAAGCCAAATTAGCACCAATTGTTAAAAGTTCATATTCATCATAGTGTACAATACATCATATGTTATGAACCTTCTATATATATATATATACGTGTGTGTGTGTGTGTTTAAACATCTAAAGGGAGCTGCAGAAACAAAGAATAATACCGTAAAAACATGCCAAGGATAGACTTAATGTTGAGATTGTTTCTAAATTGTATGAGATAATGATCAATAGGTTTTATTTAATGGTGAGGAGTTGGAAACAAACCTAGTCTCACTTAAGTAGGATTCATGTTCTGCAATTGAAATTCTTGGTGCAATCTGGGCATCCGATTTTTTCATTGTTCCAGACAATGAGCTTGCAGACTCAAACTCAGTTTCACCATCACTTTCTTCTCCATCATCCTCACTGCTGAGCAAATCTCCGAAACCAGACATTGAATTATTCTTCTCCTCCTCCGTCTCCTCATTGCTATCATTTTCATCTTCTGACATCAAAATCGACTGTCTTCCAGAGCCTTTGTGTTTTTCCCGAAAATTCACACTCCCTCCTCGACCCTGTCCATATCTCACACCGGAATCTCTTCCACCTCTCCTCATTTGAGGAGAAAGCAAACCTCGAGAACCAGTATCCCTCCTTCGTCGAAAGGTTTCTTCACCCTTGTCCTCTTCCGACTCACTAGCGCCCCGCCTCGTCGAATTTCTCGGGAAAGATTTGGCTATTCTCTGAGAATTTGTTCCACTAGAAACATTGGAATCTTTCGAACTACCTTGCCTCGGCCTGGACACAGAGGCAGAAATCGAACCCCTTGAGTTCCTTGTAAAAGAATCCGCGACATGCCGAGGGCTTCTCTTGTTAGAAACCCCAAAATCATCTGGACCACTATCCCTATGCCTCTTTAAAGATGAGAATCCATCTCTTCCACCTCTCTGATTCTTCATTGAAGAAACTGAATCCCTACCACTACTTCTATACTTATCTCTAACCCTAGTATCATCAATTTCAATATCTGAATCATTGGTGTTGAATCCAGAAGTAAGAGAACCCACCTTCAAATCACTGACCCAATCGCTAAGCTCAGCTTCGTCCTCAACAAGACTCTTCGCTTGCCCACCCTGAAACTCTCCTCTCTCTACACTGCGACCACGGGAGAACTCCGATCTCCGGCCAACAATGGCGTTACGGGTACCATCTCTGGACCGAATCGTACGGGTCGAAAACCTCTGAACACCGAATTCCTCATTTCGTAACACAGGAAGCCCTAATTGTCCAGGAAATCCCAGGTATTTCAGTTTAAATGGAAAGACTCGACGGAAAACGGAGATTCCCCGAGAGGAATGTAAGCCGACGCCGTGCTTCATGTTGGAAAAGCCGGCAACGGGAACAGAGATGTTGAGCAGACGAATTGGTAGCAGCTGACCAGGCATGGCAGCTTCACCAAATGGGAAAGAATTAACGAAGAAACCCTAGATTTGCCCGTTTTGCCTTTGTGATAACCGGAAAATTTAAAAGAATTCCCGGCGGAGTCTTGTTGCAGCGGCTATCGATTGTTCTTAGTTTTGGTCCAAAGGATAAAGAGAGAGGGACGGAATGGTTTCAGTAGGGTTTTAGCTGCTTAGGAGGGTAAGATTTTTGGCGCCATTTAGGTTTAGTTAGAGTAATACGGCAGGATCTAACGTCTGGAGTTCAAGGGGTCCTTGGCTTCTATCTTTTAATATATATATATATATATGTTGGTAGGAAATTCTATCTTGTGGTCTGCTGTTGTCAAGGAGAAAAAATAACCAATAGTAAATAAATAATAAATAAAACAAAACAGAGACAAATATTTGTAGAAAATTAACCAAAAATGGGGGTCAAATCTAAGTCACCAGAATGTCGAGAATTTACTATATTTTGATTCCGTTACCAAAGTAAAAAATGCTTACCAATAAATTACTTATTGCAACATGATAAGTTTTCTCAGCCCATTCTTTTCATAATTTTTAATAAAAAAAACCGTTTTCTCATTAATGTTTTTGGTAGCACAAGTGTTTCTTTAATAGCCCTTGCAGAAGAAACCTTAAGCTCAAAGTCTCCCGTCACTTTCTTGTCTTTCTCTTCGTTTTTCTTATTTTTGCAGGTTTAGCTTTTCCAACAAATCGAATAATATAAGGTGAGGTTTCTACATGTTTTCCCTTTCTTCTTTTACTTTTGTGGAAATTATGTCATGCTCAGCTTTTTTTCCTTTTAAACCTTCTGTCACATTACATGCCTTCAGTTTTCTAATTTCTATTTTATTAGTTATATTTTCAATTGATGTTATTAGTTATTCTCTCTTTCATTTATGCTTTACACTTTCAAGCTCTTGTAATTTCTAGTACATATCACTTACTTTCTCAATTAGTGTTATCAGTTGTTCTTTCTTTTGGTAGGTTTATAACCATAAGGTCTAAGAAAACATGAATTGCTCTAAAGACCTAGACCCATTTGGATATATGTGGCATACCGTAAGAGAATGGAGAGATGGTTTTTAGTTATTGAGTTTTTTTTTTCATGACTTGTACGATTTTATCTTTTATGATATATATTTTTTTAGGATTGATAGGAATCTTTTGACTAATATATAATTTGACGCGGTGGTTTTATTGTCTTTTTACTTAAAAACTTTTAGTAAGAGAGATTTTGATTTTTTAAATATCATTTTTTTTTACTAAAATGCCCCTTAGTATTTATGCTATTAACATATAAACAAAACTAATCTCTTTTAACATATAAACACAACTAATCTCTTTTATTGAGACCCCTCCATTTCTCATCTCTTGAATACTAACCTAGGAGGTCTGAGCGTCTCAAACATTGACGTGCACATCGGGCTATATAATCTAAAATACTGCGCATTTAGGTATTACGGGATATGGACGGGACGTTGCGAGGGTTAATGTAATGACCCTAATTCATATTTAATAATTAATTAATAATTAAGTGATGTAATGCAGTTGAATTGTAAAATTGGGGTCAAAATGTAATTAATAATGTAAATCAATCGGCAAAGTCGATCGATCAGGAAACACGATCGATCGGAAAATGCAATCTAGCGAAAACTTTGATCGATCAGAATGGACTTAATCTAATGAGCTTATGGGCTGATGTTAGGGTTAAGTTGTATTAGATGAAACTTTGAGGGAATATAGTGTAATTAACAAAACTAAAACATATTAGAATTAGAAGT
>JAUPMG010000020.1:13516597-13543621 GCA_031762675.1 Pachysandra terminalis
GGAGCCTATGAGTGTAATTAATTAATTTATTAAATTAATTAGATCTCAATAAATCCCTAATTTATCATCTGATCCTTTAGTTTGACTATCTAATTTTATTTATTTCCTTACTTAACCTAATTTTGAGGTCAGGGGTTTAATGGGCATAACCCTAATTAGTTGGAGTTAATTTTTCAGGTCATTACAAGATCACACCCCTGCAGATCATGTGTTTGTACCGAACCTGAACTTGGGGGTGACGTCCTTAGCCTTTCCTCGTGGGTAACCACCCCATGACAAGTTTAGCATATTTACGCGATCCAAGCTCGGGGCTCCCGCCCCACAGTTCCCAATGATTGCATGATTTAGTCCAAACAAAGGGGGGGGGGAGAATCGAGGAACCCTTTTAGGAATGGAGACCCAGAGAGATAGTCCCATTGACCCGGGTGGACGACATAGATCCACATGGATGGTGTCTGGGGACCTACTGAGTTATAGAGTAAACATACCCGCCTCTCGTGGTGTGACAAGTGTCCCTTGCAGTCTCTCGGATGGGTGACACTTGTCACTTGGATGAGGGCTATAAAAGCCTTTACCACTAAGGAGTAAAGGCAACTTCCAAACTGGGAGAAGTTATCCTAAAGTTGGAGAACTTAGAAACCTTTTCTCCAGGAAGCCATTAAATCTCTGTAACTCTGTCTCTCTGAAACGTTCCTAAGGCCACTTCTCTAACCCCGGTCTCCCCTTTCTTCGAACAGTCTTCTAGACTCCAAGGGAAACCTTACACCGGAACAACCATTCTGTGGTTTAGGCCAGTGTGAGACAAGTATTCGAACCATCTCAAACCAAGTCAGTAAACCTTCCATGTGCTAACACCTGCCCTGTTTATTTGTATTAACTAATCCTGTTTTAATTACCATTTTGGGGATCAACAATACTGGAGCTTTGTTCCGGCTGGAGCTACCAAGGGTTGTCCAGGTCCGGCTGGTGCTGGGGAATTTGTAGAGATGATACTGGAGCTTTCATTTGTGGCTTTGCTCTCTACCTTGGTCATGCCACTGCATCCATGGCAGAGATTTGAAGGACTTAAGATGGCAACACATTTTGGACTGCGACACATTGAAGTTGAAGGTGATGCTGCTACTATTATTGATGCCCTCAAATTCCATAAGGATTCCTGTGCTTGGGAACTGCAAGGTCTCGTGTTGGAAGCTCGACAGCTACTTGCCTTTTTCATTTTGTTACATTTTGCCACATTTTTCGAGAAGGCAATATGGCTGCGGATATCCTCGCTAACTGGGCTGTTGATGTTGGTTCCTGTTTGTGGGTTGATATTGCCCTTGATTTTCTTACTGATGTTGTTGATGATGATGCTTGTGGAAGGGCTACTGCTTGTTCCTCCTCTGTATTGAACCTTATTACTTAATATATAGTTCCAATGTTACTACCAAAAAAAAAACCCCTTAATCGAAGCTAGGGGTTGCAATGGGCTAG
Source organism: Pachysandra terminalis (assembly GCA_031762675.1). Classification (NCBI taxonomy): domain Eukaryota; kingdom Viridiplantae; phylum Streptophyta; class Magnoliopsida; order Buxales; family Buxaceae; genus Pachysandra; species Pachysandra terminalis. Next base: position 13,518,071 of record JAUPMG010000020.1, read on the forward strand.
GCAGACTTGGGCAAGACATGTTAGCCCGTGAGTTTTACTGGTCGACCCATGTCAAAAGAATGCACATATCAAATCATAACTGTGATCAATGTGCAGCGGGGAGAAGATGCAGATATGTCGCTCTCTTTAAGACGTTTCGCATCTTGGCAGAGAAACTCCGACGCAACAGAAAGATTAGCACGACATCCTTAGGATACAACAACCCAACAGCACTGTAAGTTCCTCATGTTCTGCACAGAATTAGGAGAGATTGAACTCACCAAAGAACACACCTTATGCATTACCCAACAAATAAGTAAATAAAAAATAGTAAAAGAAACACTTGCATAGGAGAGATTGAACTCACCAAAGAACACACCTTATGCATTACCCAACAAATAAATAAATAAAAAATAGTAAAAGAAACACTTGCAGAGAAGAGAAGAGTTGTAGAAATGGTTGGTTATTTTTGTCTGAGAAACCATGATGACACGCATTCCTATTTAAAACGGTTATAAACAAACAAAATTTGTGCAGAATGAATCATTTAACTCAATTGAACCGAACTGGTCGGTCGTGTGTGTGTTTTTACGGCGCGTGCTACGCACCGGTGCACATGCAATAAGGGTTTCCAGAGCCAACATCTCAAATCCCACTAGATGAGCCTTGGGTTGCTCCACAGCCCCCCCTATACACACGACGGCTCCCCGCACCTCATGTGAAGGCAAGCACTTATAGTCACAAGCATTTTTTGTTCTTTTTACTATACACGCTCAAGTGGCGAAGGTTTTTTTTTTTTTTGTTGGACAAGTGGCCAAGGTTCAAGTCATCCAATCTACACAATAAAAACCTTTTTTAATTGAAATACTCTTAACGCATCTATATTATCTATACTAAAACATTTCTCTCTCTTCCACATTGCGCTGACGTGTCTTTCTATCTTTGTTTCTTTCAAATATTTTCTTACGTGAGAATGCACCATTTTCCGAGCGTCTCTGGCTTTACCTCTATAAGATTTATCTTCCTCTCTCTTTACCTTTGTACAATTTATCCACTCCTCTCTCTGTCTACTCATCCAACGATTCATCTCTTAGTATGAGCTGTTTTCACTTCCTTCTCTGCTCTCTCGTTTTTTCATGGTGTTCACTCTCACTCTCACTCACTTTCCTGTTCTCTCTCTCTCTCTTCTATGCGGCCTCACCCATTCTCTTGCTCTCGCTCTATGCCTTCCCGGAGCACCTCATATCTATAGACCTGTTTTCATCTCTTCACCGTTGACGGAAAACCTCAGTCTCGGCTGCTACAACGAGATCAAAGCAAAAGAGATGAATTGGCATTAAAGTCTGCCACAATCACATACAGGTTGGGATTGTTTGTTTTTCTTTAGATCTTGCATATTTTATACAGTCGAATCATCAAATTTTTGTAGTGCGTTTAAAAGGATGGATGTGTTGTACATACAACTGTTCTTAAAATCTGTACTTTTTACTCTCTATTGATCACTCCCCTTGTGGTCTAAGTGTTTAGTTAGTTTCTTGGGTTGAATAGATGGGGTTGGGCCATTAATCTCTATTATTTAATTTCAGTTAAGGGTTCTTGGGTTTGAATAGATGCGGAGGTCCCTGATCAGATTTCCGATTTGCAAATAAACCAGGTTAGTTCAATTAGTAGTTTTTTTAGATCAATATATTTTATGAACAGGGGCGCCATGATCCTCTGCATTTTGGATGAAACAGCAGAGGGAACTCAAATCTTCAGGTCAGCACCCTAATCTCTCTGATTCTTCTATTCTATAAGTTCAATATCGAAACAAATCTAAAACCCTTTAGTTCCTTTCATGCAATATTCAGATTGTTCTAGAGAAAACAATACCCAATTGGTAGTAGCAGAGGGGACTCTTCAAACACTTATTTTTGTTTTGACGTAGTTTAACTTCTTTTTTTTTTTTTTTTTGGCTCAATATGTAGTTTACCTTTTTACTGATTGTATCTTGATTAGTTAGATACTTCATTGAATTAGGGAATCATGATCAGCTACCAAATCTCACACCACCCATCTTATATGTTTTGATTCTTTGCCCAATTTGCAGCTGTCTTCATCTCATGCGAGAATTCTTTGCCCAATTTTTAACATGTGAACACCTAACCATCCGACAACCAATTCATCTCATGCGAGAATTAGGTGGCAAAGTGCTATTTTTCCATCTAATCTTCATCCCTATGTTAAGCCTTGACTCGATAATGTTTTATTATGGCATCTTTCACTATTATAATGAAGTATAAGTTCTAATGAAATATGCTCTTTATTTGAAAATTGTTTCATCAATGTAGGAGCTGAGTGTTAAAGAAAATATGCAAATGTAAAATAACACTAAAAAGAATTTATTCTTATAAAACAATTAAAAATTAAAATCAGTTTATGACTGTCAATTTATATTCTTATTATATTTATTATATTATATTAAGTAAAACAGTAGGCTTCCGCCTTTGCTTCTTTCTCCTCCAGGTGGCACTAGGCCTGTCAACTGACCGGATCCTGATTCGAATCCGATCCGATAATGCAGGATTCGGTAGTGGATTTTAGTGATCCGATCCGAATAAAAATGATCCGATCCGATCTGATAAAAGATCCGATCCGGTCCGATTATAATTTATAATGAAATATATATATATATATCATTTACAGGTGATCGGATTGAATCGGATTCGGATATTCCGATTTCAATATCGGATCGAATTCGGATCACTATATCATGATCCGTCGGATTTTGGATTCGGATTTCGCTATCTGATCGAACTCGGATCAATTGTGATCCAGTCCGAATTCGACCCGTTGACAGGCCTAGGTGGCACTAATGTGTCTACTTAATCTTTGTTCTTTTAACCTTCTTTTTTTATGTGTGGAAACACAAAATCCCAGTTGCACAATTATATATATATATATATATATATATATATTTATGAGAAAAAAATATGTTATATTAGATAAGATTAATACATGGTCATGATGCTATATTGAGTCCATCCTTAACATAATTAAATAATCTCAAATATATTATACTTTTATTCTTAAACATTAATAAACTCCTTCGCTCTAGCTAATCTTGAAAACGCTACGATATGTTGTTTTACAATTGACAACTTTATCACTTGAAAATAAACCAATGCTTTATTGTTCTTTTAGAAGATATAATCATTTGGGAAATGGGGTTTATAGACAATTCATACTCTTTGATCATGTAATGTAACATGTAACTTTTACAATGGTGGTAATGTTGTGGGAAGCCGCTCGGAATTTGTTTAATTACATGGTTGTTTTTTTAATAATATGATATTTGTTATGTTAATTGATCTCGTATGTATGAAGAGTTAGGGAAATCCATGAAATGCTCATGCTAAAAAAATGGTGCAAAAGACATTTGCCTGAGCCAAATTTCTTATCAGTCTCTTAGAACCATTAGCATTGTAATATATATTATATCTACTAAAACAGAAGCTTCAAGCCACCGTTATATTTATCTTTTAATAAGCTTACCAAAAATATTATGTTTGTTCTTCAAAAGAATTCTTCATGCTTTTTTATTCCAATGAAGTATAATCTCCTTATAAAATTTAGCCATTCGAAAACGATTCTTCTAAAAGGTGCCATGGCTATTTTTTATTTTTTTTTTGCCAGGTTAATGGAGTAGTTCAACACCTCTACATTTGTTTTTCATATACCGTATAAATTGATATTAAATCTGAATCTAAAATTTATATTTGCATTGCAGGGTTGTCCTAATTTTCTAACAGTATGTATCTAATGTTATTACAAACAAGCTATTGCTTGGAAGGTGTTAAATGAGGAGGTTGTCAATCATTGTTCGGCTTTCATGTTCATGAACTGGTCTTTTGTGTGCAAGGAACCACAAATAGGCCTGTTAACGGACCAGATCATGATCCGGATCCGATTCGATAATGTTGGATTCGGTATAGGATTTTAGTGATCCGAGCAGAATAAAAATAATACGATCCGAAATATAATCGAATCGAATTCGAGTGTCTAGTGATCCGATCCGATAAAGATCCGATCCGATTATAATTTATAATGAAAACAAACATTGGGGGGACTTGAACCTTCAGTTAAAAATCCTGGTGCCTTATCATCCCACCAATTCTCGTTTGAGTATTTAGATTAGAGATATATATAAATATATGTTAAATATAGGTAAAAAATTAACTGAAAAGTGAAGATACAAAAGACCTACATCCCACCGAATCGGATTCGGATATTCTGATTTCACTATCAGATCGAATTTGGATCACCTATTTCATAATCCGTCGGATTTTGGATCGAATTCGGATTTTCGAATTTTGCTATCGGATCGAACTCGGATCAGTTGCGATTCGGTCTGAATCCAACCCGTTGACAAGCCTAACCTCAAATACTCAAAATATTTAAATTTACAGTTAATTTATCTTTTATTAAGTTATATTTTGGCTCTAGGATCAGTTGCGATTCGGTCCGAATCCGACCCGTTGACAAGCTTAACCACAAATACTCAAAATATTTAAATTTACAGTTAATTTATCTTTAATTAAGTTATATTTTGGCTCTAAAACACTCCCGATTACTTTATCTCAGATTCATGGTGGGATTATAGATTTACTGTTTACAAAATCATTTATAGAATAAAAACATTATATAAATAGCATTTCGCTCAAATTATCTGCATATTAATTTATATAATAAAATAGTTCATATTGAGCTAAAACTAATTTTAAGAAATACGCTACCTAAACGAGTAATCGTTGGACACGTACTCAAACAACTAATTCAATTATTAAACGAGCACACAACCATTAGACTCCAACATTCTGGTAGGAGTCAAGTTTGGGTCTAATATTCAACAAGCCCAATCGGTTCTCTTGCATCATAAAACAAAAGCCCATGAAACAAACACCAAGTCAAGAGAAGACAGCTACAGTAAGATGCAACCATGGACAAGATCTAAAGGATCGATCCGGTCCCAAACCACAATACAAATAATTGTCCGGATTTGACCAGTACAACCAATGCCAGTTTGGATCAGTCGATACAATGGATTTGATGTTTTTGTGTGTTGACCGGCCAATGAAGTGATCACAATTGCTCCATTAGTAAAAACTTTTACTTTTTTTTTTAATAATTAAATATTCTTTATTTATGAAAAGAAAACCAACGCGAGTAGGATACACCAGAGCAGTCATTGGCTAATAGATCAGTTTCAAAATAGAGTAGAAGCTTTACTTACTAGACGGTTACTGAAACTTTATTATGGCCGAGTGATAAGGTCACAGTCACAATCACCCAAAAAAATCAATGATGATGATGTTTACACTGGATCTAGATCTAGTGAAGTTTGGTCGTGACTCCGCGGGTAAAGTTGGGACAAGTGCCCATACTGTCTCTTGTTTGAGCATAAGACGTTCCTTAGCAAGTGGCTCAGAAAGATTGACCCCTATTATATATATGTGGACAAATGTGACAAGGGTGCTTTCTCTTGTGGTCCATAAATCCAATAATTCCTCCTCCCTCAAACAGGTCCTAACCAGTTCATCAGAAACTTAAAGCACCCTTGGGTTTGAATGCCGAGGTTGTTTCAATTCGACATTTTAGGGTTTTGTCAAATGTCAATGTAGCAATCGCTATAAGTTAGGAACCAAACTGGTGGTACATGCAGGGCTTGTATAGCCTTTGAGTTTGATAGTTCTGAAAACATGATCTTAAAAGCCATATTGATCTTTCTTTTTATCAGATCCTTATTGAAGACTTACTTTCAATGTCATAGTTTAATATAGCCTTAACTAGGTCACTAATTTCTATTGTAATCTTATTAATCCCTTTTTTTTTTTTTTTCTGTGAACTTAGGTATTTTGTTGAATCATGTAAATCTGTTTTCATATGTTGATTTTCTGTTTTCACGATTATTAATTTTTAACAAATAACACTCAAAACATTAAATATAATAAAAAATAAATACCTGCCCACCAGGTTTCTTTCGTTTTCTATATCGTTTCACCAAACAATCATGACACATATACATATACACATATATATATATATATATATATATATACACAAATAATAAAAAATAAAAAAATAAAAACAAAACAAAAAATAATAAAAAAACAGAACAAAAAGAAAAACCGAAAACGAAAAAGCAAATCCGCCTCTAGAAGAGGGAGAAAGAGAGAGAGACGATACCTTTCACCTTTGAGTTGCTGAAGCGCGGGTGATGTGGCGCGAAGTAAAACAGCTTAAAAATCAAAGAAATAAATAATAAAGAAATGGAGTTTGGTCATTCAAGTCTAAATGCGGGACCCATTTTGGATAGCAAAGGTGTCCTGGTCAAGACGAGCGCACCAACGTCAAGACAATCCTAGAAGGAATTTTGAAATTCGTTCCTTCTCCTTGCCCATTCAAATTACGACAAACGGTCTGAAACAAGCCACGATCCGCCGCTTCGTTTATGACACGTGTAATATTTTCAGCCGTATATGACTTGTCCTATTATATGACAGAATTTTATTGCAGTCTTCTCTCATTGGAAGGCGGGGATACTGCGACAGACCTCAACGATTTGCATCCCCAGCAGGAAAATTTTCTCTGCAATTTTTGCCTACCATTATGGCTACATTCAGCATTTCATTGGTCCACGAGACACCAATAATAGTCAAATATTTTTCGTTATTTGTGCACAAACTATACATTTATTAAAAAACTGGAATAACTGGTTACCGGTTGTGTAATTGGATACGTTAAATAATTGATTAATTCTTTTTCTTCTTCTTCTTATTATTATTATTATTATTATTGTTGTTGTTGTTTTTGTTGTTATTGTTTGTGTATCATTTTAGGGCTACATTTGGTCTGGCTTGTGCTTATGAATAAGTACTTATTGGATAAGTTGCTCAATGAAATCACTTATCTACAACAACAATGAATTGCTTATTTGAAGAAAATAACATTTGGTAAATGCATTTATTTAAGTACTTGTAAAAGTCTAGAGGTAAAATAGATATTATAAAATATTATTAAAGTTTAAAAATAACATATATTTGAGTGCTTATAAAAGTTTAGGGGTAACATGGGTATTTAGAAATATTACTAAAGTTGCGAAATAATTTAACACACGAGCTTGGGAGAAGCTGAGAGCAACTTCTTCTTATAGGTAGCCTTTCTCAAGTGCTTATGGGTAAGCACTTCCCATACGCGCTACTAAAATCATATTTAATTTAAAAAAGTGTTTATATAAGCTATAAGCTTCAATAAGTACTTATAGAAGCCGAGCTAAATGCAGACTAAGCGTCTGTTTGCTGAAGCTTCTTACAAATGCAAAGTATCGATAAGAAGGGTTTTGTAAAAAAGGACTTTGAATCAAAGTCATTAGCTAAAATTATTTATGGTGAGAAAATTAATACAAAAGGATGTTTCTTTTTTTTTGAAAAATACGAAAGGACGTTTTTCTACATGATTTTAGGTTAGATGGATACTTTTGTCTTTCTATAAAATGCATAATATATGAAAAGGTAATTTTATTATTTTAAAAATTTTACTTAAATTTAAATAATTGCCCGTAAACCCAAATTTTTAAAGCAGCTCTATTCTTGCTTTATCAAAATGGACTTTTCAAAAAAGTGCTTCAATCCAAAGCCACTTTTAAACGTATCACCAAACAGTCAAAACTCTCGAGCATTTAGTAAGAAGTACTTTCGGATCTAATAATCGCTTCCTGGTCCTCAAGAAGCTACGCCCCAAACGAGGCGTAAGTTTCTTTTCTTGCAATTATTTAATTACATTTACTTATTTTTTTTGGGTCAATTTCTAATTATTTTTTCTCAATTGCTCAACCAACCCTTTTCAGCAATACTTTTCCCAAGTACAAGGCATAATTTTTGTGCCTTGATACCAATTAAGGGCATAGTACATGGTCAATACGCCTTTTAACAGGTCACGTGACGTCCACGCGCACCTCTTGGCTCGTAATGGGTCACGAGTCAGGTTCTTTGCATAATGCTATCACATGAATATTTAAAGTCCTTGAAGTTAAAGCATTCTTTTGTCTTAGACTTGAATGCCGCCCCTTCTTTTCACCGCTTTGAGGTTTACTGTATCTGGTGTATAAGTTGTATTGTTGCAATGGTGGCGAAGAAAGTAATTAAGCTTAGTTGACAAAAGATAGTTATATAGCTTTTATTCTTTTGTAAGTAGAGATGATATATAGATGCACATGCATGTCATGAAAAGAAGAATATGGAAGATTATTTAACTGAAGCAACGAGCTTGGTAAAGGCCGCAAAACCTTTACCGTGGGATGGTTATAGTCATATTTACAATGTTAATTAAAGAGCGTTTATGTGTACGTGATTGTCATTGGTTAAGGTAGAGTAGAGTTGTAAACGAGTCAGAGTCGAACTTTGCCCAGCTTGGTTCGGACTAGAAAAAAGTTTTCAAGCTCAGATTCAGCTCAGGCTCGCTAATTTTTTAAGGCTTAGGCTCGGTTCACAAAAGCTCGATTTGCAAAAATTCGGTTCGTGTTTACACGAGTCATTAATTTTATATTTAAATCAAACACCAATAATTAAGTATTTGACTTAAACACGACTCATATTTATACGAGTCATTAATTTTATATTTAAATTAAATATCAATAATTAAGTATTTGACTTAAATACGATTTGTGTTTAGACGAGTCATTAATTTTGTATTTAATTATTAATATATATATTATATCATATCATATATAATCAAGCTGAGCCAATTCATGCTCGTTAAAATAATTAGCCTATTTTTGAACTCAAATTTAACTTGCAAACCTAAATATTGAGTTCAACCTGCACTTGTGGATAACCCTAAGGTAAAAATCAGTTAAAATAAAAACGAATTTCAGATTTATAGATTTCATAGGGTTTTAGAAATATCATCACCCTTTTTAGTGGAAGCCACATTGCCCACGCGATGCCCTTTTAATAGCATTGTAAGAATGGATGTAACCATTCTGTTGTAAAAGATGCGCCGCGCCGGTAAAGACTTCCTATCTTCAAGAGTGAGATGGTTATAATTATATTTATAGCGCCATTTAGACGGCGCTACGTGTATATGACCGTTTCAGGTTAAAGTAAAAGTAGATTAAAGTAAATGCAGGTTTCAGGTTCATAGCCTCTTATCAAAAACATGGCAGACGATTTGCTTTCAAATTTTATCATCATCTCGGTGATAACTCCGCGTGCTACCTTTCGAATGGTAGAGCACTAAAATTCCATACGACCTAGGTCAAGATATCACGAACCTAGAAGTATATGCAGGGTTTCAAGTTTGAACTACTTTTTTTTTCGGTAAAGTTTTAACTTTGAACTACTTGAAAAAAAAAAAGGTAATTAATTCATTAATCATAATTGTTTAGAAAAAAATAAAAGTATAAAGCACGACAATGAACTTGTTTGGTGAATTTTCTCTTTCTCTTCGGCTTCTCTTCCTCTTTAGGCTTTCCATGAAATTTCAGGGAGCAACGCTTGCTCTGAAAACCCTTGAAAATGTCAAAAGAAATTACGCTCACAGTACGAGAAAATTTTCCAGTAATCTGAGCTTCAAAGATTTTGAACTTGAAATCTTCAGTTTTCTACTGTTAACTTTGCTCTAGATAGTCGGATTCAATGAGAGATGGTTCTGTAACTGTAATGCTGAATCTTTGGATGAAGAAGGCATAAGAAAGTGGTTGAGCTTATGATTATAGAGTATTTTTTTTCTATTGATTTGTGCTTTTGATGGATTAGTCGAGTTCATATCGAAAAGCTTGAGTTCTGTTTCATGTTTCTCGAATCGGAAGTTTTGTTATAGTTAAGGATTCTAAATTTGCTGACATAACTGGTTCGTTTTGCGCTGTAGAGAAACTACAAATCTGGTGAAGGTAAATGTTCGTCAGATCTTCTTCTTCAGGTTTTCTTGCTTGGTTTTTTTGTTTTCAGAGTAAAGTTTCAGAGCTTCTGAGGTTCTTGATTAGAGAATCGAGCTTCATTTCTTTTCTCTGATTTAGGTTAGTTTTTGCGGTTTACAATATTGTTCTTCACACATGCAAGCTCGTCTTTGATACGAAGAAGGAATAGTGAATTCTAGTTGCTTTTTAGAAGTACATATCAGGTTTATTACTTTTGTTGAACTTGTAAGAAGCTTGAACCTGCTAAATTTTGATTGTTTTTTTCTTGCTCGATTTGGTCTTGACATGTTCTTGTAAGTCTCTCCATTGTTGTTTTGTTTCCTTATTGCTTTTGATTGTGCCAACCATGCATTAACATGAAAGAGGAGATTCACCAAATTAGTTGAATTAATTGAATGCTGATGTAGTTTTTACAGTTTTTGTGTTTTACTAAATATTCACATAGTTAGGAATTAATATCTGTATCTTATATGATTATTGTGATTGCTCATTTTCCAATCATATTACTGAATTTCTTTGTTATTTTAATCACTTTTTATTTTTATTAATCACTTGCTGTATTGGCACTAATCATTATTCACGGAAGGGGAAATCCTGTTGTTGGAGTTTAAGTACTTTGTTAGGGAAGATAACTGGTATTGTGTGGACTGGTGATTCAGACAATTTTTTTTACAAAATTAGGGTTTGGATGCTTAAACTAGAGAAACTAGTGTTGTGGTTTGCCATCCCTAATGAGATGAGAGTTTCCTATCCTTTATGTGGGTAATTGGATTGTGGGATGATATTAAAGCTAAAATCACGACTCTTCTTCAAGTCTAAAGGTAATAAAAAAGAAAAAAATATTAAACAATATAAATTGTAATAGAAGGGGATTCATTTTTAACTGCCATCAGGTGGTATGAGAAGAAGGCCTGGGGAAACAGGCTTATTTGATCCAGGAAAGTTGTGAAGCAATAGGCAAGAAAAGTGTCATTAGAAAGTGCTTAGTGGGATCTCCCTCCTGTTGTACATTTTTTTTTTTGTGGTATCTCCGTGTTGGTGGCCACTCGGCCACTCCCCCACAGAATCAAACCCCCTCCCCTCCCCTCCCCTCCCCATCCCTCTTTTGAGCAGATGTCCTACCAATGTCCCAAGGACGGGAGGACAACCTTCCTCTCGTACATCTCTTCCTTTTGTTGTATTCTTCTATACTTATTCTTTGGGGCTGTATAATTGGCCTATTTCTTAGGTAGATCCTATAACTGACCAGTCCTATATTGATGTATCAAGTGGCAGCCACCTTCAATGCAGTATCTATAGATGAGAAAGAGAAGGCATATGGTTGGCCTATTTTAGGTATATATGTGGCAATTGGCCTCATACCATGAACATAACCCATCACATGCACTGCTTATTTGCTGCACCTTATTAAATCCATGTACTTTGCTGCACTCAAACACCACCATGTTCATAGTGATTGTATTATATCTCCAATCACCATTTTGGTGTCTCTACCCACCTTTGTATTTGCATTTAATAGATGAAACACGAAGGTTTTCATTGTTATCCATGCTTATTGATTTCCATTCAATTGCCAAAATTAACTATGTGGAGAGTTTATATGAAAATAAACAAGTTCTGTTTTTTCCTTTGGTCCCAGTGAATTTTACTCCTAATCGAGCTTTTCTCTTTTAATAACTAGGTTTCATAACATTTTTGTGTTTTCAGAATCTGAAGGAGCTTGTACACTATTATACTGTATTCGACTCTATGTAATCGTCCCTCAGTTTCATTTGAAATCTAATATTTTATTTATTTCCAGGTGAAACCTCTTGAGCATTGAAGATTGGATTTGCAAACATCTGGATCTAGGTGATCAGACGACCTAAGAAGTGGTGCAGAAGATATCAAAGTGATGCAATCAGCATGCATTGAACTGAAATGAAGACCTTACAGGTAAAAAGGACCGTAACACAGTGCAACAGACCTAACCTTTGGCATTTTTATAGATATTGACTGGCTTGTGTCATGGAGAACTGACATTGGTTAACTTAAGCTCATAGATTCAGCCTGTTCTTGTTTCTACTTCCTAAGTTTGACTCATAATATAATTGCAGTTTGCAATGTACTTTTAGCATACCATGTGCACTTTTATTTTGTACTTCCTAGTTGAGAAAAATATGATACAACTAAATTAAATTTTATCAGGCTCGACGAATGGGCTCTGATACTGGGCTTCAAGTACGTTGCAAACTGCAATTATATTATGCAACCAATATTTGTGTACTCTAAGATTGCATCAAAACTTGATTGATATTGACTGGCTTGTGTCATGGAGAACCGACATCAGTTAACTTAGGCTCATAGATTCAGCTTGGGCTTGTTTCTACTTCCTAAAAATCTTGGTGATTGTGAAATTCTACTTTTCCTGTTTTTCTAGAATTACTTTCTTGACCGTCATGTTTCAATACATTGGTTGCATAATGCTATATTGAAGTGAACTTCAACAGGATTCACAGAGTACAGCAGAAGTACAATCCTCCACACAAGCTTCACATGAGTCACAGACTGACCAACAGAATAACTTAGCAACTGAGGCTCCTGTGGTGGACTCAGGTTCAATATCTATTTCTAGCAATGATAGCAGGAAAGTTTCACGTAAAGATATTGAGCTTGTAAGTTGGTCTCTTTAATATATATATATATATATTTTGATGCTTTTGTTTTGTTGTTTTTGGTTTTCCAGGGGAAGATCATTTCCCTTTTTCCACTTTGTTATCTCCTATACAATGGTTATTGTAGGTCCAAAATTTGATAGAACGGTGTCTCCAGTTGTACATGAATAGAGATGAGGTGGTAAAAACCCTTTTGAATCGTGCAAGAATAGAGCCTGGTTTTACAACTTTAGGTAAGCCACTTTGAACTTTGAACTCTTTCTATCGGTCTCTGTGACATTGCGACCAAAATGTGTAGTATGTAATCTACTCTTGTAATTGTTATGATGGATTTCTGTGTTTGCTTTTTGAGTCATTTTGGTATTTCTGATAATAAAAATGTTTAATTAGTTAATCAGGCTGTCAAAAATTTGGTATCAGAAAATGAGAAGGAAAAAAGAAGTCATATGCTGATGACAGATAACTGCATGCATCGTAAAAATAGATGAGACACCATTTAACTTTCACCAATTGCAACTGAAGTTCATTTAGCTTTCTGTTAAAATTACTGTAAATTAACTCTTGGTGTGCCTTGTCTATTGGCCACATATGGAGAAGCTGTGATCGTATGTACCCTTGCTACCAGTTTATGCTCACCTCCTTGTAAGAATTATGTTCTTCATCCCAATTTCTAACTTTAGGCACTGTGGTCTGATATCTCCTTTTCATTAATAGTATGGCAGAAATTGGAAGAAGAAAATGCCGATTTTTTTAGGGCTTATTACATACGGCTCAAGTTGAAGAAACAGATCATCTTGTTCAATCATTTACTGGAGCATCAGTACCATCTGATGAAATACCCTGTACATCATCCAAAGGTTCCATTGGCTCCCATACAGAATGGGATTCATCCCATGCCTGGTAAGTTCTTTCTCTATTGCTAATACAATGTTTTGATCTTGGAAACTCCCAAAAATCACCTTTAGTATTTGATTAATGAGCTAGCTTTCTTAGTTTTCAAAAACTGTTTATATATTTCATACACTCATGAAAATGAGCAAACTTCAGCTGGTTTTGGGATTGAAACCATGGAAGGTACTTTTTATTAATTGGATTAAAGCTTCTTTCTTCTATTGGACTGTCCTTCATAAATATTTCAAGGGTGCCTGCTTCTTTGACTACCTAAGGCAATCCATTACATAGTTTTCTGCAAGCCAACATTTTTACATTGCATAAGCATGGACTCTTTCAGAGAATAAAGAATGGGGGCATTTTGCACCTCTGTGGAAGAGTACCCTTTCAGGTTTATCTGTTGAGCTTGATCCTAATTGTTCCACCATCTCCAGTCAGTATGATTGATCACACTGCATACTGTTTAAGAGGGAAACCTTTTTGGTAACTCATATTTTTTATTTTGATAAGAAACAGATTGGAATATAATTAAAAATATAGACAATACATACAAAAGGGAAAAGGGTTCCCCAGAATTACAAAACCCCCCCTAGATACTCAAACTATAAAAAATTAGCCATTCCTGTTTGTTTAAACTACGGATTACCCTATTGTCTTACATGGAAACATCCCTGATCTTCCCTTGGCGTCAAATGATCCTTCCATTCTTTCTGGTAACACTTGTTAGAAAATGTCTATAGGAGTGTCTGTCATCAGCTCATATGTAATTCTTTATCGTAGGGGATTATTCCCTATTTTAGAAAGCAAAAATGTCAAAGAAGAAAAGTTAAATTAAACTGGTTTTCACTTGATTTTTACTCAAGTGGTTAATATTGGATGATTACAGATTGATTCTGAATCTATTTATTCTATATTGAATTCAAGAACCTCTGTTTTGCATTATGAAAATTCCATGGCGCATTAATTTCCTCAGTTTCCCAAAGGATCTTTATCTATAGGTTTTACTTTTTAGCCCTCTATTTGATGTTAGTGCCTCATTTGTAGGATGTTGCCTCGGCTCTTTTATTGTCTGGTCACTTTGGCATCTGCTTGGCTTTAATTTTTGTCAGAGTTGTTTCTGTTTAATCTAGAATGATCCTAACTATAGATCATTGAAAATTGATCGTTCTTTGGATACTTTGTGAAATCGAAAGTGCTTTCATCTATGAAAGTTCCAATGAATTTCAAGTTTCTGAAAGAGTCAATCGTTGTATTTTGAGTATTATCATTGTATTAAATGCCACTCTGTTGCAGTGCAGTTAACAATTTACCTATGGGATACCCCATCATGCAGCAGCCTACTATTCCACCTGCATGCCAGCCCCATCTAGATTCCACAGGCTGTGGCATATCCAACTGTCACGTGGTGAATGGAGTCCCTGCACCAGGCAATTTCCATCCAATTCGAATGAACTCTGGGAACAAGTGAGGAGTTCTCTTCTAGATTTCATTTTATACTCGATTTTGTAATCTCCTTAGTTTGTCTTTGACTTTCAAATTTATCTTTGTCAATTATATTTGTTGAGGTGACCAACCTACAATATTTAATCAGTAGGGATGACAATGGGGCTGGTTAAACGGGTAACCTGCCCCACCCCAAATGGTTAGGGTTCAGTAACCTTGAACACAACCCGACCTGTCGACATTCAACTATATTTTAATTATATATTATGTATAAATATATACTTTATAAATAGAGATGTCTAAAAAATTAAATAGTTAACTTAAAAACGATGTTACTTTTAATATGCCTTAGAACCGGGCCGACCCTGCCCCGATGCCACCTTGATAGGATTAGGAGCGGGTTTGGTATTAGGGGTCTCCTATAGGGGCGGGTTAGGGTTTTTCAAAACTCACCAAGTTGCCATCCCTGCTAATCACCATCATCACAAAGCTACTCTACTTTTATTTACTTTTTTTTTTCTTTTTATTTGCTTTTATAGGGGTGAGTTTGGGATACACCTTTTCATTTTCTTTTAATATTAAGACATTAATTCTATGCTTGTTTTGATGGTTGTCAAATCTGGTATCAAGAGTTGGATTCGCTGAGTTGATTAGTTTTTATGCCCTTCTGAATCAGTAAACAAATTCATCTATAAGTATGATGCTATTTATGGCATGGTTTCAAGGATCGGCCGATAGCGGTCCGTACTGGCCGGTCCGGACCGGGACCGGACAGGACCAGTCCGGTTCCAACCCGCGATACAAGCCTTTGTATCGTCGGGTTATGGACCAGCGGTCCGGTGATCGGTTCCGCCGGTCTGGCGACCGGTCTCGTCGGTCCGTCCGATCCGGCGACCAGTCCGTCCGGTCTGCCGATCCCTCCAATTCGACGACTGATACCGCCGATCGGCAGTCCGGCGACCGGTCCGTCTGGCCTGACGATCGGTCCGTCCGGTCCGGCGACCGATCCAACCGGTCCGACGTGATCTGAAACTTTTAAAAATTAATTTTTTTTTTTCGTTTTCTGTACCGGCTCTGGACCGG
This sequence comes from Pachysandra terminalis, assembly GCA_031762675.1. Taxonomy (NCBI): domain Eukaryota; kingdom Viridiplantae; phylum Streptophyta; class Magnoliopsida; order Buxales; family Buxaceae; genus Pachysandra; species Pachysandra terminalis. The sequence continues at coordinate 13,534,076 of JAUPMG010000020.1, forward strand.
CCGGTACCGGTCCATACCGGCGATTCGGACCGGAACCGGTTCGGTGACCGATTAAGGTATTTAAAACCTTGCAGTCCCATTAGACCATGTGGCCAATGCCTTTCATTTTGTAGCCACGTGCGAATCAAATATCACATGACGCAACCATATGTATATAGGTGCTAATCGGTGTAGATGATTCTAACAAGATTTTAAATTTAATTAAATGTGTGCATAATTATAAAACTGTTTCATCCAGAAATAATAACTTTTATGAATATCCAAGACTCGAAAAATTATTGAACTTCTAGAATTTAAAGAACAAGTCATAGAGAGAATTATTATAAAATTTGTACATTCCTTAATTGGTTTATGTAATGAAATCTCAATGGAGAAATATTCATATTACTTTTTTTTTTTGGTCTTAACCACGTGGTGTCCCCACACCCACATAGGTGTGGGACTAATCCACATTCTGGGCGGGAGCATTAAAGATATACCTCTAACCACGAGTGCTTCTAGTGGGATTCAAACTCCAGACTTGTCTCCGGAGATGCCCACTAGAACCCGACTTGCTACCAAATGAGCTACACATCCGTGCTTAATCAAACACCATTTATGATCATATTGTTTATCTAAAAATCTTTAATTTTCAATTAAAAGAGATGAGAAGTGGAGGTTAGAACTACCCTTAATGTAATTTTCAGCTTATGCATCCATAAATATATATATCTATATATATATATATTATGTAATCACAAAAGAAAAAAAAAAAAAAAAAGGTTATATGGATTTGTTGAGATTTCACTTTCATTCAAGTATATGACTAGTAAGGGGAGATGGCCAAAGTTTCCAACTAGCCGCAAGTAATGCTATTTAAAACTACGAGTAACCATTTCCGAAGAGGGACATCTTAAATGACTTTTTCAAGGGTTAGGTTTATTTTTATTTATATTATATTTACACCCTTTGCGTTTGGCATAATGACAACAAGTATCCCTCAAACCTTGATCATCTCAAACACCTCTCTAATAGTTTGAAATTTACTACAAACCGTTGTGTTAGTAACGAAATAGTTGCTTTGTGCATATAACAACATATTTTAAGAACAAAAATACTCTTTATATACCTTATAATATTGTCTAATGATCTAAATAACAAAATAGGTGCTTATATCGAAAAAGAAAGAAGCTTTATAACAATGAAAATTGTGGAAACATCATCTATCTTTTATAATTATACGATAAAAAAATTATAAAAATTATAAAAATTAAAAAATAAAAAATAACTTATATTTATTATAGTTATCATTGATTAGAGAGGTAAGATGGTCAAATGATCAATCTCTCTTACAAATCATTAGAGTACTCCCCCTCCCCTCCTCCTAGTTTGGTCTAAAAAGGGTATTGGATGTAAATGCTAAAAGTATTTGTTGCCATTATACCAAACCTAAGGGAGTGTAAATGTAATTTATCACTTTTTCAAATATAAAACCAATAACAAGATGATAATAGGATATTAGTGAAATGTTGGACCTACATAACGGGTACATGATATATGACTCCGTCGTCTCCCAAGCGTATGCGTGTGTGTATATACATATATATATATATATATAAAATGTATTACCGTGGACTTTTGAAATACACGGCGTCTAAAGAAAACGAAAAAACAAATAAGATGATGATGATGATGTGTCAATACTTGATTGGATGGGGCATACCCTCAAGACAGGGATTGATACCCAACCAGAGGCTAAAAGTAATAAGGTAGAGTTGCTTGGATGGTGAGTTTATAGACCAAGTAAGTATACAAAGGATGAAGGCACCAAGTTGAATTGAATAAAAATAGTAAGAAAGGTCTTTCTTCTTTCTCTCTCTCTCCTCCGCTACGCGTCCTACACACATCTACTGTTATTTAATTCCAGCATTTGTTTCCTAAGAATTCCCATTTATATATAACAAGCAGCCATTGATGAGCTACAAGAGAGATCAAGAAGTACAGGTGGTGGAGGTAAGAAATTAAAAGCAAGATATGGAGTCATGGAGAGGATTATATGTGATGATCATGGTGTTCTTCATGGTTGTGGGGATGGGAGAAGGACAGTTAAGGGAGAATTTCTATGGCTTTAGCTGTCCAAACGTCGAAGCGATTGTGAGACAGGCCGTGACGACGAAGTTTACTCAGACGTTCACGACGGTTCCGGCCACTCTCCGGCTATTCTTCCACGATTGCTTTGTCGAGGTAATAACATAAACGACCTTGTATCATCATCATCTTCTTCTTCTTTGTTTGACGAGTGAGAAAGAGAGAAATTTTGTTAACATATGTCTTACTTTTATTTGCTATTGGGTATAAAAATCATGCATTGTCAACTTATATATAATTTTTCATTTCACCAAACACAGTTGCCTTATAGTTTTTGTTCTCATATGGGGGTATGAGACCATATCGTTTCAAGCTTCGAGGTTGGAGCGTTGGCCCAAGGTCTTCATTCGTTCACATGCTTTGGAGGATGTCTATCACAGACGTGGATCTTCTGTGATGAACATGCCCTGTGATGGATGTGTGATGAGAGACCAGAGTTTTAAATACCGGAACCGGTCTGGCGACCAGTTCCTGTCCGGATCGCCAGTACGGACCGGTACAGAAAAAAAAAAATTTAAAATTTTAAAATTTCAGATTGCGCCGGACAGGCCGGATCAGTGTGATCGGAGGGACCGGTAGTCGGATTGTCGGCCAGCGGTATCAGTCGCCGGACCGGTCGCCAAACCGGACGGATCGACAGGACCTGTCACCGGATTGGACGGACTGGCGGGACCGGTAGCCGGACCGCTGGTCCATAACCCGGCGATACAAAGGGTTGTATCGCGGGTTGGAACCGGACCGGTCCCGGTCGATCCTTGAAACCATGTGAGAGACAACCCCTAGGGTAAAATGATGATTTTGTCTGCACTGACATGCTTTATGAGAAAAAAATTATCATTTTGCCCTCGGGGTTGTCTCTCATCACTTGCCCATCACAGGGCGTGTTCATCACAGAGGATCCACACTCGCCTATCACACAATCTATATGTTCCAGACGTTTGGATGTGTGGTATGCATTCAGGGTATCATGTGGGGGTGTGGTACACAAGCGTCACAAGCCGATGCTCTGACCTCTATACTCTAGACAATATACTTTTATGGACTATTAATGTTGGCAATCTAAGAACTCACTCTCTGTTTCATCCTCTAGACCCACAGTGGTTCACTTTATCGACATTGACCCACTAGTAGTCCTTTCTTTATTGGCGGTTCTACTCATTTATCAGTATTCAATGACTTAGCACCATATCCATACATAATACTAAAACATTTTGATCCTACCTATAAATCGTCTTTTTATTAACTTAAACTTGTAACGTGGTATATGCTCAGATACCATTTGTAACAGGCATAATCGTTGTTCGAAAAATCTCACAAATTATAGAAACTCATTTTATCAAGCCGTTAACAAATAAAATCATAACCGTAAATGCTTTTGAAAATGAAGAGATCAGAGAAAATTAAGCATGACTTCTACGGAACTAAAATTGCGAATCGGGACTTCAGATCATGAAGGGATAAAGAGAGCTATGAAACCATTTTTTCCTATAGAAAGACATCAGCCTACAGATGGCAAATACATTTTCTCCAAGGGTACGATTCGTCAAAATTATACCAACCATAGTAGGCATACATGTAAGCATCTATAAGTCACATCCTATTCCTTTAACTTCATATATTCACAATCCTTTATCAAACTGGTCCGCGAGGCAAAATCAAAACCTGCTTCATCATCTTTAATTATCATATTATTACACTGATAAAAGCTATCCTCCTTCATTTCATGTGTTTTCACTTCCCTGGAGGCACAAGAATTTTTTTTTTTTAACATTGTTCTTGCAAATTATATATCAATAAAAAATTGATACAAAGAGAACTAAGTAATTTATATATCAGTGTAGATAGCCCAAATAGATTGATCAGGTGGAAGGTCCATTTTGAGCCACATGTCACTTATTCGAAGCACCCAAAATACGTCTTCTGATCTTATAAAGGGTAATCTTAGAGGAATATAGTGGGCCTGTGGGTTGGTGGTTTGGAACAGAGACCTGTTGTTCGGGGCCATCCCATAGCAGTTTCATTCAAAAGAAAATCTTGGACGCGTCATAAGAGCTAACAGAATCATAAAGAGCTGTTACTCACTATTATATATATTCTTATTTTTGATGGTAAGAACAACGGATACGTAAAGAAACTTATCGCCTCTACACAACAAAATCCTCTCTCGTCGTCTTAGGATCTCTTGAGTGCGCTTTGTCTCCTCTACCAATCACTAAACTCCAACCCCACGTTACATAAATCCTATCTACATTAATCAATTTGTAATAAAAATATGTGTTTAAAGCTATTTTGATTTGTATTATTTGTAGTAAAAATAGATTAGATCCATTGAGAGAGTCTTTACCAATACTATTCATTTTACATATATTTGTTTATAAACTTTTAATTTTATTAAATAATGTATGAGATTTTTTTAATCTTTTACAAATTATAAAATAATAATTTTATTATTTAATTAAGTTTAGAAGTTATAGTCTTATGAAATGCTAGAAGTTAAGTGAGATATAGCCTCCTTGCTCATCCTATTTCTACTCCATTCCAAGAAAGGTGCTTCATGCTGCAGGGCTGCGATGCATCTGTCTTGATTCAATCACCAAATGGAGATGCAGAGAAGGATGCAGAGGATAACTTATCACTCGCCGGAGATGGCTTTGACACCGTCGTCAAAGCGAAGCAAGCACTAGAAGCAGCATGCCCCGGTATCGTTTCATGTGCCGACATTCTGGCCATTGCAGCCAGAGATGTTGTCTTCCTGGTAAAGCTTTTTTTTTTTTATTTTTTTTGTTAAATTGTTCCATGAACAGTAGTTTTTTTGGGCAAATTATACTTTGACCCTTTTAAATTTCTGAAAATTACAGTCAGATCCTATAAAGTTTTTGAAACAATAATAATTTATTTACCAGGAAACCTAAGGGAACGGTCAACTAACAACAATGAATCATTGATTGATATACTTTTATAAAGAATTAAATGACTTTTAGATAAAGTGGATAAATCTTAGGTTTGAAATATCTTTTTAGTCTCTCGATTAAGAAGGGTCTTATTGGAGAACATTTCGTCTGGAGCAAATTGTGAGGAACATCGGTTGGAATGTGCGTGTATGCACGTCGCGCATCTAGTTGTTTCTTATATCATCATTAAAGGAAAAAATCAGCTAGATATGTGACGTGCATACACGCACGCTCCAATTGATATTTCAACATTTTCGCTCCAAACAAAATGTTTCATCTTATTGTGAAACCTAACCTACCGTCAGAAACGATTCTCTATTTTCAACTTTACGAATCCATCTGAACATGACTGTGATTTTTATAAGGTACATCAGTCAATGACTCAATGTCGGTTGACCGACAGACCCTTGAGGTTTCTGATGAAATGTGTTATTGTAGTCTTAAAAATCTTAAGAGGTTTGACTGCAATTATCAGAAACCTTGGGGGGCCAAAGTATAATTATCCCCTCCCCCTACCCTTTTTTTTTTTTAAATATACGTTTTCTAATGGTGAAAAACGCAGGCTGGTGGGTCCCTATACAGCGTAGAACTGGGACGCCGTGACGGCCTCATCTCAAAGGCGTCTCGAGTCGCCGGAAACCTTCCAGACCCGGACTCCGACCTAAACACGCTCAACTCAATTTTCAGCAGAAACAATCTCGACCAAACGGACATGATCGCTCTGTCTGGAGCCCATACCGTGGGATTCTCTCACTGTAACCGATTTGCAAAACGACTCTACTCCTTCACCGAATCCAATCCAGTGGATCCTACCCTAGATTCATCCTACGCACAGCAGCTCATGTCAGCCTGTCCTCAGAAAGTGGACCCCAGCATAGCAATCGACATGGACCCTATAACCCCACGGAACTTCGACAACGAGTATTACAAGAATCTAGTAGCGGGAAAGGGGATGTTCACTTCAGATGAGGTGCTCTTCAGAGACCCAGCATCGCAGTCTACTGTGAACGATTTTGCAACGAATCCGTCAGACTTCAATGCGGCTTTTGCTACAGCAATGACGAAACTTGGGAAGGTTGGTGTGAAAACAGGTAACCAAGGAGAAATCAGGAGAGACTGCACTGCCTTCAATTCTTGAAGCTAGCAAGGTGTGACGAAAGCAACTGTTTCTCCCAAATAGAATTTCTGCCCTTGTTTGCGTCTTTCAGAAGAAAGGAGGTTATTTTTCTTTTAAAAAAAGAAATAAAGTTGGTTATTTTAAGAGTTTAAAATGACCAATTGTGTTGGCAACACAATCAACTGATATTCATTCATAATATACGTATTTAGATATAGATATCCGGACAATTAAAAAGGTTTCAATCAACTGATTCTTTCTGCTTTTCGAAAAAAGGAAAGGAATCTGTGAGAAGGGGAAATGAAAAGCTGAAGAGAAGAACATGCTCTCCATTTTACCCTTCACCATCAAAGCCAGTTTCATTGTCCTAGGATGAGGAATGTGTTCTTCTCCTCACCTTTTTCATTTTTCCTTCTCACAAATTCCACTCCTTTATATCAGAAAAAGCCATTTGCAACAGTCAAAAGGAGTTCAACTAAAACATTTTATATGAAACCCACGTATCCAAACTTTGCATAAAAACAGGAAAACCAACTTTTCTTTATATTCCAGCCATCCAAAAAGAGCCTTAAAAAAAAAAAAAGAGGTTATTTTAAGAGGTTTTAACGTATTGTGTTGGCAACAATGTATTCAAAAATAATACTAAAACAAGGTTAGGCACACTATTAGACGAAGTATATATGAGGATAAAAGGGAATATAACTTCATTTATTTATCACGTTCTTCAAATCATAAGTACCACTCAAATCGCAGTCAAAATAAACTCATTTAAAGGGTAATGACCCTGCAATATCCTACTTTTGGGCTTCTGTAAAAAAACTACCCTGACTAAGATAACCAATGTGAAAGTTAAGTTTCATGTAGCTTTCTGCTGTCAGGGCTTGTAATCCATCATATATACTCAACCCATTCCTCCCCTAGTTGCCGTACGGATAATCTGAAAAAGAGCTGATATGGATAAAAAAGAAAAAAACACTTCATCAGAAAATTTTAAAGATCCCATATAAACAACAAAAAACATTTCATAGAGAGGTGAAGGGTTAGTGAACCATGCAATATAAAGGTCAAGTTTGACCCAGGCAGAAGCTGCAGAACACAGCCAATTCTAGAATAGTTAACTAAGCAATGCATGAATTAGAACAAGTCCTTTACAAACAACGAGATTAACATGGCAATATATAGAGGTATCTGGATACATGTATCTATATACCAGATTAGAACAGGAAACTGCAAAAGAATTTGATCTCTCTAACTGGACGTATTGGATTCTCTTCTACACGATGGGATCTAAATTTCGGCATACAGGTGATCAAGCTATGCATCCGCACACAATGTCACTGTAAAAGCATATTAATGAGGTACTTGTATCATTAGGTACCGCAGAAAATGAGAAAAGGAGAAGGCAGATGAGCAGGCTAACTGCTATGTGGAGTGGGCAAACCATGAACACAAAAATAAAAATAAAGAAATACAATTTAAATTTCTTCAATAATTCAATTGAAAGAAGAGAATATATGCATATTTATAGCGAAATCCAAATCTTAAGGAAATCCTAATGATGAACAAGTTTAAATAAAATGGAAAACCGAAATGATCTCCTAATAACATAGAATAACTACAGGTAAATAAATAAAATCCTAGAAGAACCAGATCTAATTAGGATACATAAAAAAGAAAGGGTCCTACCACATCCCACATCACGCTATTTCTTACTTATGATTGTAAGCTTCTCCACAGGGTTGGATCTGGTTTCAGTTATGTTGCAAGGACAGAACAACATTCCATCGATCACAATCATTAATAATTTTAATCAATCTTCAAAGCAAAATTCAGTATCTAGAACATGTCACTGCTAATTTAGTGGTATGTATGTAAATGTGGATATATCTGTCAACTTTAGTTAAACTTATTCAACAAGTACGCTTTGAATAACCAAAGAAATCCACATCAAGATAAATAATAGAAATGATAATGCGGAAATAAAAAATAAAAAAAAATAGTTCAATTGGAAAATAGGGTAGCAAGGAAGAAGCTTACAGGATCCAATGACAACAAAGATGAAAAACCCAAGCACAACAGGCCCGACTGGATAATTAGTTCCTTTCTTCGTAGTTGTTTCGGGAACTGCCCCTCTCTTCTTAATATTCTTCTCAAATCTCTCCACCTTCCTATCTGCAAGACGCCTAGAAGTTGTCTGCATATACAAAACAAAACAGATTAATAAAGCAGCACCAAATGACAAGACCAAGAAAGGTGGATCACAGTTGATTTGGAACAACCTCTTCTCTTAGTTTCACCTTCTTTTCCTCGTCTTATCCTACAACTTTAGGAACAACCTCTTCTCTCTTTCGTAATCACTCTCACTCTCATAGGGTTGCTTTTTGTTTCAATACAAGAAGAAGAGTAAAAGACCATCATATAAATATTATGGTTGTTGTACGCTAAGCTAGTTTCTCTACCGAGAACATGCTTGTAAGTTGTGACTATTTATTCAACAAGAAAGCTTTTTGGTTCTAGTCCGAAGAAGGCATATTATCTTATTTTCTTTCAAGCACCGAAGTGGTGCCACACTAACACTAATCATTTCGTATAAGATATGACAAACAGCAAAGCTCCCATGAGACTAGCATGTTAAGTAAACAAACACATGTCCGAGGGTGTGTGTTTGCTCAATGCCCTGTGTTCTCCCACGGAGGGTGTTGAACCATTTGATAAACATTGTTGTGCCGCTATCTAACAACTTAAGCTTTTAGAGTAAGTGTGAGAGAGAGTACTGACTTGTATCTAATTAGAGATTTGATTTAATTGAGCTGAGCTCCAGAAAATGAGGTCTTTTGAGGCTCAGGTTTGACTCTCTAGCCTAATTGTCGAGCACAAGCACACTTCATATGAAATGAGACCGAGCTGGATTAGAGTTAGTTCAAGCAATTGAGCCCATTGAAATCTCTAACAATTTGAATTTCCACAATTTTAATTACACTTTTTCTACATTGTCATTGTCGTATTTTGTTTTACTTGTTTAGTATTTCCGAAGGGTGTGTTTGGTTGGTCGTAAAGTAGCGCGGGAAAAGAATTCATTAGAAAGTAAAGTCAAGGAAAGGAAAAGCTACTTTTCTTGGTGCTGTTTGGTTGTCTGGAAAAGAAAGCAGGATATTAACTGAAAAATGTAGATTATAGTGTTTGGATGACGGGAAAATGGTATAGGAAAGTAAAGTTATCAAACTATAAAAACCTTATCCTATCTTATATATATATATATATATATAGAGAGAGAGAGAGAGAGAGAGGTACTGACTTGTATCTAATTAGAGATTTGATTTAACTGAGCTGAGCTCTAGAAAATGAGGTCCT
>JAUPMG010000020.1:13543721-13556298 GCA_031762675.1 Pachysandra terminalis
TTTAAAAAATTAATTTTTTTTTTTTTCGTTTTCTGTACCGGCTCTGGACCGTCCGGTACCGGTCCGTACCAGCGATCCGGACCGGAACCGGTCCGGCGACCTGTTCCGGTATTTAAAACCTTGATTTATGGTGCAGCCTTTTCAAAAAAATTTAATGTCACCTGTGAATCCCTCTTTCTGTGTGTTCTCCTTACCCCTAAAATTGTTTGTCATGATCTTTAAACATGGAATGAACTTGTAGCAAAAGGTTTAGGCAATCTTTTGTTGTATATTGGCCTGTCTGCTTTCCATAAGAAATTAGAGCTAGATATCTGTTTTAAATTGCAGAAAGTGTAAATTATTCTGGTATTTTTCACCGTATATTGGTTGCCTTCTTCTAAGAAAAATAATAAAATAAAATAGTTCTAAATGCATATCCAATTACATTGTCAAAAAGCAGAAGTGATTTGGGTTCTGGAAAATTTAGTCCCTGTATTTGTTCTGAGTTTTGAATCTTATAATCGCTGGAAGCTTTGCTAATGGCAGTTCCTTGTCCTTGTTGAAGTATGGTGATGAACAGCAGTGGAGCTGATGTGACTCCTTTTATTCCCCACAGCAATGCCATGTCATCAATGTCAGAGATGGCTGTCAGTCCTACATCGGTGGCATCTAGTGGTCATTTTCCTTTCACCCCGTCAGAGATGTCGGGAATGGGTGTAGACACCTCAGTACTTGATAATGCATTTACATCTGATGTAGCTAGTTCAGTTGGGTTGCAGCTTGGATCTGATGGTGGGGTCGGCAATTCTAGGGACTCACTTAGATCTTTGGCTCAGATTCCTTGGAATTTCAGCCTCTCGGATCTAACAGCAGATTTGTCAAACTTGGGAGGTAATTTTCTGGCTTTTATCAGAGTAATACCTTACTTAGATATTTAGTTTTATTCTCCAGCATTGTATTCATCATGTTGCTTGGGTTAACTTATACATTATATTGTATTTCCTTGAAGAATTTCTTGAACTACCTTAAACATAGTGTTAAGGATCGGCCGGTCCAACTCGGGATCGGTTTGGGATGAGTCAAGATCCCAAGCTGATCAAGAAATATGTTGATGTTCTCTGACTTGGTCCAATATTGATTGTCCGATCTGACTCCAACATTTCAGGACTTTTTTAAGAAAAAAAAATTTTGGGTCATGTTTGAATCGGCCGATCCCCGATCCGATACCAAGTTTAAACACAACCTTAAACCCTTAACATTCTTTTGGAGGTTCACCAGAAGATAGGATTGTAAACTTCCCTTTTCTGCTTTTTTAGATAAGATAAGAAATGTTCAACTAATTTGTTTTTTGTTTTTTTCCAATCTGTATTACTATATAACTTGCGTGCATGGGCGTGTACACAATCAAGATAGAACTGAACATAGAAACCATTAGTGTTGAAAATAATTAGCCTATATTTACATAATATTAAGATGTCTTTCATGCTTTTTTGTGTGCAAGTATTTTTTAAGTGTGAAATTTACTTAAATATTTGGTTTGAAATTGTTGGCAGATCTTGGAGACCTGGGGAACTATCCTGGTTCCCCCTTTCTGCCTTCTGACTCGGATATATTGCTTGATTCTCCAGAACAGGATGATACAGGTAATCGGAATCGTATCACTCTTCTTCTTATACTATTACTGTTTTTGTTGTGGTGGTTGTTTGATCCAATTCTTAGAGAGATTTTAACCTTATCCAACAGTTTTATTTCCCAGAAAATTTAAAAAGGTTATTAAAATGTTCACTGTAGATATAGTTCTTTAAATAAGTCTATCAATTTCCAATTCTCACTCATGCAAAGAGCTACCAGAGTACGATGGAGTTCCATTTGGATCTCTTAGACGATGATATGATCTTGCAACAGTGTTTTCAAAGGCTTTTGAGGCGTAAGTATTGTGACTTGCCTCAAGGCGCAAATTGTTCATGAGGTGTGAGCCTTGTGTCTTGAGGCGGCATACGCTTCAAGACATAAGGACTAAGCCTCTCAGTAACTAGACTGATAAATTCTCTCAGCTTTAAGAAAATTGATTTTATACTCATTTTTTCATGGAAAACTAAGGTTTCAATTTTACAAATTAATACTTATTAAACTAAAGAGTCTTTTCATAGATCAATAGAGAGTACATGATGTGTTAATATAGAGATCCATGGATCATTCTATAATTAGTATTTTACAAATTGATACTAACCAACCTTGTCAAGTAAAAAGTATTATCAATTTTATTTTAATTGTTAATTTTAATCATTTCTCATGATATAAATATCAATTGTTATTAATTTATTTTGTATTTATATATAAATAATTTATATTTTATTATTTATGTATTACAGTTATTTTCCCTAGAAAATAGTTCTCTCTTGTTAAACTGTCCTCATTAATAGAGTTAGTACAACTGCTATATTTTATGTCCCATAAAAAAGAGACTCTTTAATTAAAAGATATGCATTCATACTTTATCTTTTATATTCTTACCTAATGCTAGATAATTAATATCATAAATACTCTCTCTAATCTTTTTTTCCCCTAAAAATACATGATGTGAACGAGTCTGTGCTTCTCATGTATTATATTAAGCAGTAAATAAAAACTAATATTTTTATTAATAGAATTATTAATATATACATTACATTATTATAGCTTAGTTGTATACATACAGATGCTCTGTAGGTGCTCTGGACCATAGCTTATTTTTAAGTTTCACGCTCTCGTTTTGCTCCCGCACCCGCTCGGCATTCTGGTGACTTAGGTGGCCTTACCAGTAATGCATACATCTCATTTACATGTTTAATGTTGAATGGTGCCAGGTTAGATAACAAATAACCCATCCAGGCATTAATTTTTTTTTTTTTTTTTGGTTCTTTTCTCAACTCCAGCCTTTCCTATCTGTTTGCACTATTTCATATTCAATGACTAAATTTTTGACTACCTTGTAATGACCCAGTTTGATGTGTTCCCAAGTAACCACTTAAAATGTGATATTAATAAGATATTATTTGCTTAAGACTGAAAATTGGAACAGTTCGAATCTTTGAAACTCAAATTCATGAAATCAGTAACTACTTCATTTCCATTAGAAGTTGATCCAACTTCCAATCAGTAGGGGTTAAGACCAAGCTGCTATCTAGTCTAGTCTAGCTTTACAATAAGGATAAGCATGAGACATGTAGAAGGAAATAATGATCTTTATCCAGCTTGCAATTGTAGCTTTCTTTTTCTTTTTCTTTTTTTTTTTTTGGGTTTCCTTGATGTATAGGCTTTCAATATTCTCTTGAGGAGGATGGGGGTAAGGGCAAGATTTTAAATTTCGCTATTTTTTATTTTGTGACATGGTAATATTTCGGCGATATTTCTCCATTTCAGGAAAATTTGGGGAAATTTCACTAGGACCCTGGCGAAATTGAAATTTAAAACCTTGTATAAGACTTGTTTATAGTTTGGTCTAATATTTATAGCATTAATTTTTTCAGTTGAGGAGTTCTTTGTTGATTCTGTTCCGGGACAATGCGCTCCATCAGATGAAGAAAAATCATAGCGGAGTAAGGTGAGGGCTTGACTTGGTCTCATTTGAACTGTTAGGATAGGATAGAATAGGATTACTGCTAATAAGTGAAACGTTGGGCTTTTGATTATTGAGACCTTAGGAGCTAATTATTGTTGGATCATCATATGAGGTGATTGTAGTTAACTAATAGGAAGCTGGTCTTTGTAACTCTTTTAGTTCTCCAGCTGGGGTGGATATTTGAACTTATCACTTGTAAAAACTCACAGCTTATTGCATAATTATATTACATTCTTATTATCACTGGTCTAAAATATATTTTTCATCTTGCTTCATGGGTTATTTATTTGTAAACATGATGGAACTAATCCTGGAGTTTCAAACCAAACAGACTCAAGCCTGGTGGACCTACATATTTGTAGACTTCTTTATGGAAATGATGGTTCTCTGCATGGTCTGAAAGTTCCACATAAATTAAGGATGATACTGGGGGTTAACTAGGTAACCCAGCCTGCCACTAATGGTTAGGGTTTGGTAACCCATCCTTTCCTTTCGGATGTTGGTAGAACATTATCTCAAATGAGGGCCGGGGTGGGTGGGTATGGGGTTTGATTCCCACATCTCCCCTATGGGGGCGTGGTTGAGTTAAAAAAAAAAGGTAACCCATTAATAGGGTCGGGTCAGGTTCGGGTTAGACTCAACCTGACCTGTCACGTTGCCATTCACCTATATTTTGTATTTATATATTTTTAAGTAAATAGTATAGTAAAATAAATATATGATAATATTATAAATATAACATAACATAATTTATTATATTACAAGTAACATAATATAAAATATTAATCTTATATTCCTTTCTATAACAACATAAATTATATAATATTTTCTATTATGACATACAATATACATTATATCTTATATAGTAATATTTTATATACTATATTATTATATTATAATCTAATATAATATTATAATATAATAAAACATAACATAAAAATAATATTATACATAGTATATGTTATTATATAATATAATAATATGAAATTGTTACATAAGAAAATGTAATATATAATTAAAATGTAACAGTATATTAAATATAATGTATAATTTATAATGTTATATTGTAGTATTATTATCTAATATAATATTGTTATAATTTAATATTTAATATTATAAAATGTTATATTATATTATTATTAATATCACATAATATTATAATTTAGTATTAATAATATAGTTGTAAATATGAAAAATGATAAGGACAGAAAGCCCAATAATAGACTGCCACGTGTCAGGACTATGAAAGCCCCCACTGATACCGAGGGGTAGAACCCTCAAGAACTTTCTATGGAAGAACCATGGTCGGTTCAGGGAACCAGTTTAAGGAATGTATGACCGAGACATACATATATGGAGAAGGTGTGCGCTACCAAGAGGATCCTTTATCACATGAATGATAGGATGATCAACACTACACAATGAATATGCAATGACGCTATTATCAACAGGTACTTTACAGTAATACATACTTCCGTCTAGAGTGAGGCTCGACGACGTTGAAGGCGATACTACCTTCGTCTAGAGCGAGGCTCAACGACATTGAAGGCAATACTATTTCCGTCTAGAGCGAGGCTCGACGACGTTGAAGGCAATACTACCTCCGTCTAGAGCGAGGCTCGACGAAGTTGAAGGCTATACATACCTCCGTCTAGTGTGAGGCTCGACGATGTTGAAGGCGATACATACCTCCGTTTAGAGCAATGCTTGACGATGTTGAAGGCGATGCTACCTTCGTCTAGAGCGATGCTCGACGACGTTGAAGGCGATACATACCTCTGTTTAGAGCGATGTTCGACAAAGTTGAAGGCGATACTACCTCCGTCTAGAGCGATGCTCAACGACGTTAAAGGCGATGCTACCTTCGTCTAGAGCGAGGCTCGATGACATTGAAGGCAATACTACCTCCATCTAGAGTGAGGCTGGACGACGTTGAAGGCGATACTACCTCCGTCTAGAGTGAGGCCCGATGACAATGTTGAAGGCAATACTACCTCCGTCTAAAGCGATGCTCTACGTCGTTGAAGGAGATACTACCTCCGTCTAGAGCAATGTTCAACGACGTTGAAGGCAATACATACTTCCGTCTAAGAGCGATGCTCAGACGTAGAAGGTGATGTACTAACTCTGTCTAAGAGCGATGCTCAAGGACGTAGAAGGTGATATACTACCTCTGTCTAAAGTGAAGTTCTAAGACTTAGAAGGTGATATTACCTTCGTCTAGAGCGATCCTTTAAGACGTAGAAGGAGATACTACCTTCGTCTAGAGCGACGCTCTAAGACGTAGAAGGAGATACTACCTCCGTCTAGAGCGATGCTCTAAGACGTATAAGGTGATACTACTTCTGTCTAGAGATATGCTCTAAGACGTAGAAGGTGATACCATAGCCTTCGTCTAGAGGGAACCTTGACGACGTAGAAAGAAAGCCTCCGTCTAGAGAGAACCTCGACGACGTAGAAGGTCACACAGTCTCGAAAGTATTAAGGCTCGATGACCTCGTAAGTACTAAGACTAATAGCCTTGATGGTGTCAAGACTAGACATTCTTGATGATACCAAGGCTAAACAACTTTCATTACTACAAATATCTATTGATCGCTAACGCCCATATCGAGGGGTCGTGAGGCTCGTCAACACTTGGCCATATTGGGGTTATAGGCCGTGTCATGTTTTTTTAGTGGCAAACTTGTAATTCATCAAAACGACTTATGATTTGTCCACCTAAGAGACTGGGATACGCAATGTGTACTACTCTAGGTAAATGTTTTACCACCGTCAGAAACTGTGATTGAAAACTCTTAACTGTAGTTAACGTTTCTCCAAAACTCTATAAATCGAGGCTCACTTTTCTGGAAACCGATGATGAAAAATGAGGAGAAATAACGAAGGGAAAGACGTCTGCCAAAATTACCAGACCTTAAACTACGTCTAAAAAGATTCAGTCATAATCCCAATTAGAGTTCTAGGGGTTGGAGAATCTCTAACATTTTGACCCACTATTTTCTTTAGCCTGGTTTCACCCGTACGAGACGATCACTTAGTCTTACTCTTCAATTCTTCTAGAGAGGATTCGATCACTAGTTGATTTAGGTTTCCGCATATTTGATGACTATTCACAAAACCACCACTACATAATTTAATATTAATAATATAATATTACTATGTTATTTTATTACATAATATAGAATGATGCAGTATTATTATATAATATAATAATGCTATAAAATATATGTATAAATAAGGAACTAAACGGGCTGAGGCACGTTAAGAAGCCTAACTCGAACCTAATTCATTTACTGGTCGTTAACACGCTACCAACCTGTTTGTGAAAACCAAACCTCTACCTAAACTCATCAGTGTGGTTGCGAATTGCCACCTCTACTTGTGACCTTTTCAAAAGGTCACAAGTACCAAAGAGCATCAGGCATATTAATGGATATCAAAGAGTATGAGGAGGATTCATGTACCAATACGAGGGCAACTAATCCTTTACAAAGTTCATTATGAGAGAGAGAAGCATATAGAATGTGCATGCGTAAACATCATATGTCCACATGCTCCGGCAGATGCATGGCATATGTCGGAACATGTGGTGGGCATACACGAATGCTGCAGCCTCTTCACGAACAAGACTAGGAGCAAAATGGACGGGGGCAAAGAACAATGAATGAGGAGAGAAACCAAGCTTGAAACTCCGAGTGCGTTGACTCAATGGTCACTTGTAGTTGGTGCCTCATGAAGCATCAAGTCTGAGGTTTGATGGTGCCTCATGGAGCATCAAGTCTAAGGTTCGATTCTTGCGGGAGGCCGTTTCACTTAGGACCACTGGAGGCTTACCCGGTCACTAACTTCAAGGCCTCAAGAATTAATCGTAATGTGCGCAAGCTGGCCCAAACACCCAGGTTAAGAAAAAAAAACCTAGCTTGATAATATGACCAGGCAGATCCCCACCTTCAGCTATTACAAGTATTAGCTCTTGCGAAACCTCATTATGATGCGAGTTATGTCAACACTGCCATGGGAAAGGTTGTCTCTGTCAATTTCCGAGTTATGATGCTGTTATCGCAAACGAAAATGGCATTCCTGTTAATGATAGCAACAGAATCCAACCTCACAATGATATTAATTAAGAACAGGTTGCATGGACTGATCGACTAGCAATCCCAAAATCCTTAATTGAGGAAAATAAAAAATAAAAAGACACCTCCAAGCTATTAGAACTTCAGGATCATCAACAGCAAAGACATGTTGACTTAATATATCATTTATATTAAATGAGATGCAGATATAAAATCATTGTACAGCTATCTCAAAGAGCTTCCTTACAAATGGTCAGCATCTTCTGTAACCAAGTGAGAATATGATCTCCATTCAAACAAGAGAATGATTAGTAACAGAAGAAGGGCTAAGGTTTCCATTGTTGGCAAATGTGATCCAGCGAAAAATCAGGATAAAGAATTCAAGTCTAAACAAATTTGATTAAAATATGGGTACTAAAATGAGAACATCAACCTTGATTCACTGGTTTGAGTTTGATACAGTATGAACTTCCAAGAAAAACGAAATCAAAATATCATCAAGACAAAAGATAACCCATTTATTATTTATTGATAAAACCATAAAAGAAAATCGTCTAGACTAGTCTCATAATTTGATTTTATAGTTCTAGATTCAAATCCACTAGATGTGGCACAATATAAACTAAATATTCTACTTTAAATCATAGAACTAAAAGAGAAATATAGCATTCTTTAATCTGAACTTCTCAAGCACAGTACCATAACTGAGAACTAGAAGGTGATGAAGCACTGTTGTAATAGATGAAAGCATAGTGTAAAGGATCGGACGATCCAATTCGGGATGATCCGATACCGATACAACTCGGACGATTCAGACAAATTGTATCGGTCTCGGCGAGTTGGATCGTCCGATCCAGCAAAAAAAAAAAAAAAATTGTTGTTCGGACCGGGACGATACCCGATCCGAAACCGAGTTAAAACACAATGGATGAAAGAGAGCATAATTAAATCTAGTGCATTGACCACAAAACATTTTTCCCAAGGTACAACCTAATCTATTGTCGAAGTATGAGATGAGACGCCAAAACGCAATGTGCTTCATCAAAATTTTCGTCTTCAATGAAAGAACTTGCATGTCCACAATTTAAAGCAATCTTTTTTGCTTCTTTTTGAACAGTCTACTAACGGCTCCCTAACCTCTGCCATCCACCTTAAAGCAAAGACGTACAAAAGCAAGTACTGCAACAAGATGTGATCGGCCAAAGGCTTTCAAACACATGCACGTGTGCACACATAGATGTATGCACGCTGCATACATGTACACATAACAGAACACAACACATTCATCATCCCCTCTCCCAGTGCAACCTGCATAGTGCATACTCAAACCACATGCAACCATGCATAGACAGCATTGCATCATATGCAAGCATGGACGATCAGCCAGAGCTGCATTTGCACATGCACCCACAGCAACATGTTGGTATACACACCGACACACATTACGCAGAAAGTGGAAAGGTTAAATATACAAAACCAATTTAACAAATTAGATGTCCAGTTATAACCTTACTATGGTCACGTTACATAACAAGTGTGCTGTTTTTCAAATTATATATATTTACACATATGAGGATGAGTTCCCTATTTAGTAAGCAAATAGGAAACTTTCGCTATTCGCGTCTGAATATGCCAACATGTGGCATTTGTTTGGACCTACATAAAAAACCCACAAATATTGTTTTGGTTAGGCCTTTCACAAAAAGAAAAAGAAAAAAATCAGCTCGATCGGATGCTCATAGCTGTCCGACTGAGGCCTCAAGTTGCTGACCAAGTCAAAAAAAAGAATAAATAAATAAATGGTGACCATTGAGTTACACTTGACAGAACTAGACCGTACAACAACCTTAGTGATCACCACCATCAAAGATATAAAGTTTCCTTTCCATGGGCACCATTACAGACATCTTTTGACCACCCAAATGGACGTGTACATGAGATCTTTAAGATCACTATGTTGGGAGTCTTTTTTAAAGTAAGAATTCTTTGAGGTGGAACACGTCAATGGCAGGTCCCAAACCCTAACTTTGATCCATATTCCCTGACATGTTGGATATATATATATATATATATGCGTGTATATGTCATATTACCATATACTATATTCAAGACTACAACTTATTCAAATTAAAGATGATGAAAGAATCAAACCATCAAATATACCAAACTAACTAACTGTTTGCCCATCAATTTGAGAGTTTTTTGTCATAAAAATCACCCATGCTAACTCTCATTCTCAAGACTTAAGTACCCACAGTTCAGACTCCTTCACTGTCAATCAATCAAAGATCCATGAAAACAACCCTCTAATGGCCTTCCAGATGAAAATGCATGTAGAACAATAAAAATTCGCAAACGAAGATCAGATTGTGGAAGTCCGATCATACTTCACTACTTTTATAGTCTACCAATAGCATCCACCACATTCAATCCCATCCCAATCTGGACTGATCAGTCATTGTGTGCACATTGTCAGGGCAGAGCCAGGATTCTATTGTAAGAGGGCAAGATTTGATTGGTTGTCTCAAGTCCATAAATTAGAATATATATATATACACACACACACATAAATCATTGGTACAAATTTCAACAAATTTTTTATCTCGATTGATAAAAATAAAATAAAAAATGATGAAAATATCCAAATGGTAGTAATATTCTAGTCGTGATAGTTAGGGGTGTAATTGGGTCAATTTGGTTCAGTTTAGTGGCCAAAACCAAAATACAGTGAAACACACAAAAATACAAACATATATACATACAAAGGGGGGACCATAAAATTTTTCTTGGGGGCCAAATTAAGTTACAAACGAGAAAAAAAGGTCTAATGTGTTTCACTAATCATTGCTCGATGATTTCGATATGGAGGACCGAAATGAAATTTTGATAGAAAAATTTCATATTCTTTCTTTATTTATATAAAATAAATACCAAAATTTCATCGAAATTAATGAAAATTCACTATGAAATTTCAATGATTTCAATAAAATAATTTGATTTTTTAAGTTATTATTTTAATCAAAATTAATTATTTTGACAAATTTTAAACTTTTTAGTCAAAATTGTCTTAAATCTTTTAAAGCAAAATTTTAGGATTTTGATTTTGCTTGCCTAAACGAAAATGAAAATTTTCAACGAAATTTAAAACCTTGACATATATTAATAAATCGGCAAGGTTGTAAATGAGTCTAGCTGAACCGAGCTTTGTCCAACTCAACTCAGGCTCGTAAACCTTGAGCAAGGCTCAGGCTCCGGCTCGACTTAAGCTCATTAAAAGATTTTGGGATCAAGCTCCGCTTCGGCTGGTTAAAATATTTTATGCTGAAGTTCGGCTCATAAAAGGCTCAGCTTGCAAAAAACTTAGCTTAGTCCAAATACATTGATATTATAGTTGATGATTATTATTATTATATCTAGCATAATATTTTTTTTCATAATATATTAATATATAATATAAGATATAAGAATATATATGTATAATTTCATAAACAAACTAAGCCGAGCTTTAATCAAGTCGAACCTACCCATGCTCAGCTGAAGCTCATTAAGTTAATGAGCTTTTTATTGGCTCAGGTTCAGCCGGTGAGCCTAATTATAGAGCTCAAGGTCGGCTCATACGAACCGAGCTAGCTCGGATCGTTGACAGTCCTATAAATAGGTATAAGGCTAATTTTAAGAAAATGTGTAAGAATATAATTTTAAAAAGTTAAATTGACTATATATATAAATAAATGAGTAAAATTTGTAATTTAAAAAATATGTATAAAAAACTAATTATTAAAAATTTTGAAAAACCGCAAGAGTTTTGGGGATCAATTATTAACTATTCTATTATTTTTTTAAGGGCCAAGAAAAAATTTTAGGGGGGGCAAAAAAAATTTGAGAGGGTCAATTTATAATATATTATAAAAAATATTAAAACTAATTGCAATTTATAAAAAATTGAGGGGGGGCCTTTGTGGCTCCGCCCCTGGATAAGATTACTTTCCTTTCCAACATTTCCCCGTTGTTTTGAGAAGAAAAGAAATAGGGGTGTTAGACCGAAAATTAGGACGGTTTGGAGAAGTGTTTTCCAGTGGGTCCCACGTTTTCCCATTATCCAAACACCCAAAAAGCATGGGAAAGTAGCTAAATACTTTCCTTTCCCAAGCTTTTCGACCAACCAAACACACCCTTAGGAAAAATGTTTTTTCTTATAGAAAATAAGTAAACTATGTTTCCTTTATTTATATTTAATTGTTTTAGAGTACTATATTCTATACAAAGAAGGATTAAACAAAAAAAAGGAGAGCTTTTTAGATAAAAAAAAAACCAGCATTTTTTCATGTCGCACAGTCGAATTGTTTGACTCGTATGAATCATACAATTAAATGGAGTGCTGCACATTTATTCATTCATTGCCCCTTTGCCAGCTTTATATGGAGTGTTGCACTCAGGTATTTTGGTCTTAGGTGGGTGATGCCAGAAATATTGGAAGATCTTATTTGCATGTGGGGTTGGAGGAGAGGTAAATCAAGGATTAGTCTCATCTGGAATCTTGTTCCGTTAGCAGTGTGTTGGCTGATATGGAAATATAGAAACAGGAGAACCTTTGAGGACCAAGAGAAGGACTTGCCCATGATCCTTAATCAGGTTATATCCCTTCTTTTCTTCTAGCTAAGCAGGTTTCTGGAGTTCTGTTCTATCTTATTTTCTTCCTTCAGGTTAGGTTGGGATAATTGTTTATAGTGAGTGCTGCTTAGCTTCTTTTCTCACTAGGTATGCTGAATTTGATGTAGAACAGCAAGAAATTCTTAAAATAAAATAAATAAAAAAAGAATAAAGGGGAATAAGAAGGATACTCTGACAGAATCTCTCTGCCAGGACCTTGAACAGATTGGAATCTCACCAATCTGAATCAAGGGTTGGTAAAAGCATC
>JAUPMG010000020.1:13578946-13589109 GCA_031762675.1 Pachysandra terminalis
TCTCTTGTTAGATCATCACATTTATAGTATCCTGAGAACACGGTATTTCCCCGTACACATATCTCTCCACGTGGTATACTTGAAAGGGCATCATATCCCATTTCAGGGACAGATTCTAGGCAAACATCCACATTTGGTACCGGAGGCCCCACTGTACCAAGCATTGCTAATTCATTTGGTAGTGAAACAAATGTACCCGCACAGGTTTCCGTCAGACCTACATCAAAAATAACATGCAATCAGAAATCCAAGATCACAGTATACTAATGAGAACTGGGACTCAATTAAAAAAAAAAAAAACACTGAAGGATTAGTTTATTCTGGATAGTAATTTCTTTAATTAGTTGAGAGGAGCATACTCTGGATCGGGAATGCAAGGAAGAACTACTTGATCATTTCTACCAACTTAAAGTCCCCACTAGGATTCCTTTTATGCAGAAATATCCAGGATAACTTACATTATCTCCATTATTAATTCTTTTTGTACCTTGGTGTTCCTAATCATCCACTCATTTTTATTCATTCCCAGGTATTCTAATACGTAGGATAGTCAAAACCCCATCAAGTTGATCTTTTGCACCCGCTTCAAGCCATGATGACTAATCAACCAATCTTGGGCTGAACAGTTTCAACTGTTTACTTCTACTTAACTCTTGTGCATAGAGAATTATTACTTAGTTTAAAGAGGTTTAATGAAAATGCATCATATGATGG
Organism: Pachysandra terminalis; assembly: GCA_031762675.1. Classification (NCBI taxonomy): domain Eukaryota; kingdom Viridiplantae; phylum Streptophyta; class Magnoliopsida; order Buxales; family Buxaceae; genus Pachysandra; species Pachysandra terminalis. The sequence goes on from JAUPMG010000020.1 coordinate 13,579,661, forward strand.
CCAGGATCTGGGCTTCCTCCATCATACACTGACCTGATTCCACAATTGTAGAAATCTGATGTAAATACTCTTTCTTTTCATGGTTTGGCATTTTTTTTCATGACTATACAAAAGAACGCAAAATATTGAATGTTTTTGGTGGTAGACTATCTAGCAATATGATTGCTAGATAAAAACATTATTAATAAACTAATAATCAATCACTGTAAGTTCATCAACAAAGGAAATGGAGATTTAAAGCTCAGGTTCCATATAGGATTTGGTCCCTCTAGTAGTGGAATTAATTTGTGGAAGTTTATGAAGTTACGTAAAAATTGCATATCTTTATAGAGTTTCAAGAGACATCAGAAATTTTTAAGAATATTTTTAGAAATGATAAAATAAGTACCAAAAAAGCATAGAAAAAAAATTATACAGGTAAGATTTTGTACCATATCCTTGTAGTACATGAGAACATGCCACCACTCGTAGAAAAACTTCCACATGGGTAGCAAGAGGTGCTGCTCCAGATAGAATAAGTCGAACATTTCCACCTAGTCCTTGTTTTACCTGAATAAGTCAAAATAATACAAGATTAAAAACTAAAATGTGAAAACAAGAATTTGGTAGCTACCATCAACTAAAACTAGAGAAGCTGCTACATGTATACTTCAACTACCTTACTAAAAACAATTTTGTCAAAAATCGGAGCTGCTTCTATATGCTTATGCCCATTCCTCATGTTACGTAATTTGCTGCAGCATTTCCAAATGATATATTAATTTTCGACATGGCACATTACTTGTATATTAACTTATATATTTCTGAAGAATGTAGCCAATTTAGGTATAGTTACATAATGAACAGAGACCAAAAAAATCAAGTGAAGAAAATTAGCACGAGAACGAATAATGAAGGTTAAATATAGTGAGAAATTTAAGAGGTATATCAGCTCAGTAGGTCATTTCAAGGACAGATTGATACAGAGAAATATTCTTTTTCATAGGTTAAAAATAATCCTAAAAAATATATAAGTTTCACATGCTTGAATATGATGACTTAACTTGTGGATGGAACATATCCTCCAAGAAAGGAAAGAGGAAGGAGGAACCTATGTGAGGCTAATACGGGTAAAGATCAAGATTGGTACCAAAAGAAAGCTGCCTCCTATATATTGTGCACATTGTTCCACCTAGGATTTTATTGGTCCCCAGAAATATGTAATTATAAAAGACATCAGAGATGTGCAGAATAACTTACTATGAGTACGCAATGTTAAAAAGTGTATTTTTTAAGAAACCACCAGCAGAAATCTTCTCTGTCAAACCTGAAAATTAAGCATAGCAGCTAAGACAGTTGTATGCATGTAAATGTTGCAGTGCAAATTTTCCACAGGATCAGGGGGATAATTGCTTTGGCATGAAAAAAAAATGAAAAAGAGAGAAAGGCCTGCTCCCTGCTCCCTGCCCCGGTCAATCAAAATTGGACATATGTATGATGTTCTCAGCAAGTTGATGGGTCACATACAGGACTCGATAATAACACTGATAAGTTTAAAATTATTCTTAGTTCCATCAGAAAAAGGAATTAGGTACAACCAGAAAATGCTCACAAGTGAAAATGCTGAGATCAAACAACAAGGTCTAGTTTTTTTTCTCCTACAGCTTCTTTTAAGTTGAACCCACTGCATGATGGATCTAAAACCCAGTGTGATCCTTGCAGATCAAGTGTATCACACAAGGGCATTCACCCATCTTGATGTAATTATTCCTCTGATCAATTTAGGCATGTGTTAAAGATGCAGAAATTCAAATGTATTTTCACATGCAGGTGTGATATTAAAATGTACCTGAGTAAATCTTATCTAACACACGTGGAACAGCACAAAAAATGGATGGTCTTAGCTCCCCTATGTCTTCAATCAATAATTTGACATCCTGAAGATACAATTAGTGATCAATTATTACAATGAACTCATAGTTGCAACAGGATAACCTGTAATCAACTTACCCCACGCCAAAATCCTATCGAGGCACCATGAGTTATGAATAATTCCTCCATCACTCGATCAAAGATATGTGCAAGAGGGAGATATGAAAAATATACATCCTTTTCGCTCAACTGTAAAATTTTCCATGAACATCCGCATATGAGAAGCAGAATTTAAAAAGATATGAAGAAAAAGGGGAAAGAAACTAGACAAAACCAACTAATTAGCCACACACAAAACCATATATATGTAACAGATAAAGCTCCAAAAGTTCAGCTTTGCAAATCTATTCAGTTTTCCATGCATAATGCACAAAAGCAACTTGTGTATGAATTCACCTCTTCATTCATGCTATCTAGCTGATGCTTCACACCAGCTATAAGAGTAACAATGCTATCATTGGAAATCATTACTCCTTTGGGAACGCCGGTTGTTCCACTAGTATACATTATCGTACAAATATCACTTTTATAAATTGTTGGAAGGTCGAAGTGTTTATTATCTCCCTGTTGGTAAACAAATACAAGAAAAAATTGACTTAGAATTAGTAATTGCTATACATTGTAAAAGGACAGCAAAAAATCATTCACTAGAGAAACATGAATAAGAATATTACAAGACAAAGAACACAAAGATCATAATTTATCATTCACTAGAGAAACATGGTCAGCATTTGGCTTACACAGCATGTGATAAGCACTATCATGTACAAACAATTGCACACAAGAAGATGTAGAATTCAAAAAACTACCCTACCAGTTGCAGAAATTCATCCCAAGAATATATTGCCAAACAAAACTTTTCAACCTCCTTCCTTTGTTCAGGCGTAACTCTGCCGAAGCTCACAATTGCTACATAACAAGAGGAAGTTATTAATATATATACCCACCAGTTGCACCAAGAACAGTTAAAGGGTGAACAGAGTAAAACTTACTTTTCAAGTATTCTGTTGTTTTTGTTAATGTTTTCACTACCTGAAAGGAAAGAGAATATCACTTAAAGCACATCGTAATATAATATTTCTCAAACTTCATATAGACTTCACTTTTTTTTTTTTTGAAAAATGTTAAGCTTTTCTTAAACCAAGATACAGTCTCTCTCACCTGCCTGTAAGTGGACAATATAAGAATTAACTAAATGTAACCATGAACTTAAACAGATTCATATGCTCTTGGTTAAATGACAGAAACAATGACTCAGAAACATGTACAGCTTTTAGTAATATGTGAAACAAAATATCTAATTAAAAATGAGACCTCCTTGAAACCTTTCCAGAACCATTATATTTGAAAACCATTATATACCTCAGAAATATTTTTTTCCTCTACAAAAGCGATTGAAATTTCTGCATGGCATATGATATATTCCACAGCACCAGCACCTAAAACCATTAAATAGAAACAGTCAAACATCCATAAAAACTATGTTTTAGTAACAGATCCCAGCATGATAACCATTGGAAATTTCAGATCAATAAGCATCTATTTTATATTTTTGAAATTAAGTTTGAACACATTCTTAGTATCTCAAACATTATGATACATAGTTCTAGACAATTTATTTATTTTTTAATATGGATATGCTTATGCCAGACCTTATGACAACTTGGTAATGCGTACCTAATGTGTCATATAAAGGAACACAGTAGAGCCCATGAGCATTGCAGGCCTGCAGATAATTTGCAGCATTAGAAATTTTCAGAAAAAGTGTGACGTACACCCTATTGAAATAATAAGAAAACAACAAACAGCCACGACATTTAGTATTTAGAAATTTCCTCCACAAAACCAGAGAAACCACAAGAAAAATGGGACAGAACCAGAATAGAAGAAAGAGGCTTCTCAAATGCCATATACTAGAATTGACTATATCTATGGCTCAAAATTCAATGGAGATATATACTAACACCATATCTCTAGCATCCTAGAGTGATACAAATACTTTACCTGCCTCAATATCCCACCCACCCAATCATGCTGACACTTCCTTTTGGAATAAAAGATTACATTTCATAGAAAGTAAGTCAGTACCTCCATACTCATGATCCACTCTGGGCAATTGACACCATATATACCGCATCGTCCTCCCTAGAAAGAGAAGCAATTGAAAGTTAATTTCAAGTTGTGTGTAAATATATACATAAGATATTAGCGTAAAGGACCAGGATGTTGCTCATGAAAGAAGTAGAGCTGGGTTCTAATCAAACTAAAAGAAAATTCTTCCAAAACAGATATAAGACCAGCTATGGTTGTAAAGAAGAATAGACAACAAAGAATCAACCTCTTTATAGGATGAGTGCAGCAGAGATACAATTTTGATATGGAGGATGAAAAGACTTTGAAAGATAAGATTCAGACAGAGTCCAAGCAAAAATATTTGGCTGAAATCCAGTAAATTATGGGAGGGCGGGAAAAAAAGCAGTCTCATTTGGATGGTTTGAATTTGTTAAACAAAGACTAGTCAAAAGGCCCTAAAAGCAGGAGCCCATCCCACGCTGGGCTGGATCAGGCCTTGTCCCTACCTCAACTAATCAACAGCCAAATGATATGGGTTAATTCATGCCCTATTCAACTTACTTTCTCAACACCACAACTACGGATGGAAGCACCAATTTTCATTACTAAGCCATATACTTCTTTGTAAGTTAACCACACATATTTACCTGGCTGCAAAGAGATGGAGAACAATCATATTATGCATTAACAAAGTGGAAATAAACTCAAGAAAGAAAAGTTAAAGATATGAAAAAACTGCTGCAATATGTTCACGAGGATGATGCACCTTCCCAATCACAATTTCACGATGACCAAGCATTGGATTTCCAGGATATTTTTCAACAGCCATGCTGTAACAGGGACACAAAGATACACATGAAGCTTCCACTAAGATCAAAGTATAACATCTTCAATTGTTAAAATATACTACCACTCTTATTGTTACTCAACATTATGTCACACCTTCAATGGTTACCTAACGAATCTAACCAACAGCATTCAAGTTCATAAGGTAGGGCACTAATTAGTATGTATTAAACTTGCATTCAACTTTAGTATCGTGTAAGTCAACCTTAATCTTAGACGTGGAATTTATATAATGCATAGGTACATGTTTTATGATTTAATGTTCTAGAAAGCATGTGCAGAATAAATACAGGTACAAAAACACTCATACGCAACAATCCTATGCTGAAGGAATGAACATATTTACATCAAAGGTAATAAAAAAAAAAATCAAACTCTTAGTAAGACCAGTAATGTTAAGTTACAAAATTTGGCAAGAACTGCAAGCTATGGCATTAAATTTTAAAGGACTAGCTAAAACTAATAAATGTTCTCTCCCAATATGCAAATAAATGCTGTATCCCAACTAATGCAAGTTGGCAACACTAATCATGTTCCGCCATCCCAATTTGTGAAGAAACATTTCTTCAGTTAGATTATATGACCATATGATTTTTGACCAAATATATATAGGCCATTTTTCAGTCTTCCTCCAACCCTTTCAGATCCTTCAACATGTACCATCTCACACATTTTGGTGTAGAAGCAATCAAGGCAAAGGTTCAGGATCCATATAAGATATATCCTCTCCAACGAAAAAAATAAAATAAAGAAAATTGACATTCCATACTTATGATCTAAATAAATTGAAATAATAACATTATTGAAGAGAATGTGCATAAAATTTAAAGTTGTAACCAGACATATTAGGCACGAACATGAGTATGGAAAAGAAGTATGGCTAGCACTCACCAAAAACATTTGCAGAAGTTCTGGAAAAAAGAGTGGAAATGAGATAGACAGAATCTAATTCAATCAAGCTGAGTTTTAGTATGTTTGATCTCTTGAATGGGACAAACCAATAGGCCCCGATTCTTTACAATAGTTTCCCACATGATCGAATTCTCTAGATAACCAGGTATAGGAGTTCGGAGTTCCCTTCCAAAACATAAAACAACAACAACAACAATAAAATGCCTTATCCCAACTAGTAGGGGTCGGCAACACAAATCTTGTTCCTCCATCCCAATTTGTCAAAAATCAACCATCGGTCAGACAAAGAATCCAAATCCTTTCGGACAGACTCCATCCATGTTCTTTTTAGTCTTCTTCTCGCCCTCTTTGATCCTTCAATGAGTACCCCTTCACACCTTCTCACAGCTGCCTCCCTAGGTTTTTGCTTTACATATCCAAACAACCTTAACCTGCTTTCCTTTAGCTTATTTCCTACTTGAGCAACACCTAGACAATCTCGAATATGCCTATTTCTTTCTTATTTTTCCTAGTCTTCCCATACATCCATTTCAACATCCTTATCTCAACAACGCTCATTTTGTGCATATCTTACTTCTTTGCTGCCCAATATTTTGATCCGTACATCATAACAGCCTAAAAAAGACAATTAAAAAATAATAAAAAGAAGAACCACCTAATTGCTGTACTGTAAATTTTCGTTCCAATTTGAGTGAAACATGTTGATTGCATAAAACTCTAGAAGTACCTCTTCAGCTAGTCATTCAGCCCTTTAATTTTTTCCTTAATTAAACATATTTGTGTCTGAAACAAGAAGGATCACAATTTCTATTTTATCCAAACCCCAATACTAAAACCACTAGATATTTCAATATCCTTTCCCTAAAGCAGTAATTTTTCCTTCCAGTAAAAGACTATATCTAGAAAACTAATAAACACAATGATCTTCTTTGACTCCGCAGAGAGTGAAACACGCATACACATATAGTTCTAACATTTACATGTGTGAGCTAAAACTATCTCTTCGGAAGGAAAAGAATGGTTCCAGAATCAGAAAACAGATAAGCACATAAGCAATAATTCGCATCTTAAACTTAAAGAATCATGCAGATTCACACAAAAGAAAATCCAAATTCATTTAACTTCAATTCCAGATTTACGAAAATCACCATATAAGAACTAAACACTCACCGGAAAACATCCCAGCAACTCTCCATTCCTTCAACCGGTGCTGGAAATCCGTCCTTCGCAAACACACTCCGATAAACCGGACCGACCGACGGCCTTCCGTCCGTCGATTCCTTCGCCTTCTCGACCTCAATTACATACTTCTTCTGCGCCATTCTAGTTCTCAGGCCAAAGCTTGACTGATCTCTTGCTCTCTTTACTTACTAATTTTCGGTAACTATTCTCATCTCGGCATCTTCTGATATATAAAGAGAAGATCAATGAAGAAGTCAATAACTTCATATAGCGATTTCGGATGCATTTGGTGACCAATAGCACCATTGGAGACGACTTTCTAGAGCTTCTGAAGTTAACGCTCATGTTGACTTCTGCATCCGAGAGAGAGAGAGAGAGAGAAAGAGAGAGTTTTCTGGTTTTAGTATGGGTTGAGCAGTAGGTTAAACTAACGAGAAAACCTGACTCTGGTTAGTTGTGATTTCATCAACTAGTTGTAGTTTTAGAATGATTTTAGACCGTCTGATTCTGGACCCGAACCCTCAATCGGATAGTGGAAATCTAGTGAATAACTGACGGGTACCCATAGGTAGAGGTGTCCAAAGGGCCTTATGGTGCCAGTCGGGCCAACACGATACAAGGCCCAATTATAATCGGCTCATGTCGGGTTGGATCTATGCTTTTGCCTACAATCTGGCCAGCGCACTTATGCCCGTATCATGTCGTGTCGTGCCGTAGACTATGAACCCAGACGCCATAAACTTATCTTGTCGTATCTAGCATGGACCAAATCGTGCTCGATACAAGCCAAATTGTGCCCGACAAGCATGTTCGGGTCACCCACTTGCCGATACGGTCGTGCCCATGTTTGATGGTCTGTAGCACTGACTCAGGCAGGCTAAAGCAAGTCACCAAAATGCCGAGCGAGTGTGAGAGCGAAAGCGATAGCGTCAAACTTGAAAATAACTTGTGATCTAGAGTATATATATATATATAAACTTTATGTTATGTTGATTTTTTTTTTAAACTTCAATCCTAAATATTTTCAAAATATACCTCGTTTTATTATTTATCCCTATTTTTTCAATTTAACCTCTAATTTTTTTAAAACTGGTGATCAAAAGACCTAATTAATCCCATCAGACACGTGGCATCATCTTACGACGTGTATACAGGATTTTAGGTATGACCGCATATACTGAATCATTGCTAAAGCAATTACTTGCCGCCTTTTTGCTTTACACGTACCAGCTGTCACAACGGTTATACGCTAATTTGATTTGAAAAGTGACTTTTTAAACGCGTCAGAGATATCTGACCTTCATTATCATTTGAAAAAGGTAAAGATTCTTCAAGAAACTACCTTTAAAAACGGTTCATTGTACCAAACCGCTCCACGTATCCAAAATCTAAAGGTAGTGGCTAACTTATTGGCTAACTACCTTCGAATCGATCGAAGTATTGATGATTTAAACTTTTGAAAAAACGGATCATGATTCCTTCCGAAGGTCAGTAGTAGGAATATACTACTCTTAAGAGACCTTTCCAATATATAAATTCCTAAATAAAAACTCGAAGTCATACTTTCTCATTCTCCATAAGAGACTTCGAGTGATCTTATTATTTTATTATATACTTCGAAGTAGATCCTATAAAGAGAAGCATTCTAAGGTACATTTGAACCTCCTAACATAGAAGTTGTATTTGGATCATATCCTAGACTTCGAAAGACCATCTATCATACTTTTTCTTATAGGAACAACAAAAGAGATATTTTTTCTTTCTGGTCTGCTCAACTCAAAGGTCAATCACCTTTAAATGGTGAACTTGAAGGCTAACCACCTCGAGATGGTCAAATCGTCAAAGGTTAGTTACCCTCAAAGACTAAAGGGTTTGTTATCCATAAATAGACTTACATTCGGTTAACTTCAAAGGAATTCTCGAAGTACACTTTTCGTTCATCCTGAAGGAACACTTCCGGATGACAATTTCACTAACTTTGAAGTACCATCACAAATGAGTACTTTGAAGTCATGTTTTTATTTCTCCATATGTCACATTCGAGTGACAATATGGAATTACACTTTTCATTCACTACTTTTGAATTACCTTTACAAAGAAGTATTTCGAAGTCATGTTCTCTCTCCATACGTTATCCTCAAGTGACAGTTATGGATTTAACTTCACTAATTTTAAAGTACCCTCATAAAGGAGTACCTCGAAGTCATGTTTTTACCTCTCAATATGTCACATTCGAGTGACAGTTGTGAATTTGCAGGACCTAACTATATACTTTACTTAAAGAGTACTTCGAAGGGAAAAGACATGGGTTATCACCCTCGAATGCACTCTTAAATACATTCGAACTACAAAGTAAAGTTCAAAGTCACTCTTATTTATCTTTCGGAATTGACTTCGGATAATATTTGGAATAAACTACCTTGACTTCTAAAAGCAAATCCCTAGAGGAAAGAGCTTCAGAAGTCGGAATTACACTTTCCAGGAAATAGTTCCTGAAGATGGTTTCCTACATACTTTGAGAAATC
>JAUPMG010000020.1:13589209-13599870 GCA_031762675.1 Pachysandra terminalis
TTATTTAATTTCAATTTCCTCCTTAAAGTGTTATTTTATTATTTTTTTTACCCCCTTATATTTTTTTGTCATTTTTTGATAATTTTAAAAATACCAAAAATGACCCTTTGACTCCCGGACTCGGAAGTTTAAAAAATCACAGTCGTTTCGAAGGTGTTTCAACGAGGAATCCAAATTTGATGTTGGAAAAATGTTTCGTTACTGTTTGATCTCGATGACTGGATTAGAGGCAAAACTATCATTTTCCCGACAAACTTCAAATTAGCTCAAGACTATACTCATTAGAGGGCATTTTGGATCAAGAATTCAAATTTGAGGTTGAAAAATGGATTTAAGACTGAAATGAATCAGGTGAGATATATCAGGGGTATTTTGGTCATTTCACATGTTTTTGGGATTTTTGGAGATTTCTGAGATTTGAGCACATGACAGAAGTGGGATTTCATTGGATGATTGGGGATTGCCATTTTCTCAAGCTAAGCTTTCCAGGAGCTGCAAAAATCAAGAGAAAGTCGTTCTCGTGCAAATTGGGGTGTCTACAACATGTATTGAGAAGTACACATGTATATGACTGACTATCCCCTTTCTCTTTCAGTGCGTTTACTCACTATTGTCTTCTACCTCTTAAATTTTTAGATTTTCAGAGATTCTCCAGATTGCCTTTAATGAAGGATACGTTTTGCTATTTATAGGGAATATATCCTCTTAAATTAGGACAAGTGTCATTCAGTCAAATGTCCACAGAGGAGCTTTAAAATATCCACATGCATTAAAACATATCCTAAATGCCACGTGTATTTCAATATGCCTAAGTTATTTCCAGAAAGTAGGATGAGTCATTCAAACTTTAAAAACTTGCTCTGTGATTGCTTTAGATCGAGAAGAACACGGATTGAATGACACGTGTTGCATGCATACAATTCTAAAAGCAATGTTTTCATTCTTACCGTCATCCAGATAAGACAAAACAAGTTAGAAAACAGATATTATAAGTGACTGAGGTTTTATCACGTGCTGTTCATTCTAAGGAATCTATCTGAATCAACTTTAAAGTAAATGAGTCACTTAAATGTCATAAATGCCTTTCTGGACTTCGTATATCTTGAGGGAACTCTCTTTAGCGACTGTCTATATTTCTTTGAAGGAAGCCAAAATAATTTTATATTTACAAAGTGACAAGTATATTCTCAAGTTACCTATATAGAGAATTCGAAGTTGAGTTTCTCAGCAGGGAACTTATTTTCATGACTAATAGTCCCTGTAAAGAAGAGGTTTATTTTGGAGTCCTTCAAGGTTTATAGCTTCAACAACCAATCCGAGCGTCCTTAACTTTAATGAAATTAGAAGTAAATATATTCTCTTGTGGGCTCCTTTTAAGTAAAGTGAGAGAAAGTCTCAAAATATGTAGAAAACCATCTTCAAGAAATACTTATGGAGATCATGATGTGAATTCGACATCTAAGCTCTTTTCCCTAAGAATTTGCTTTTAGAAGTCAAAGTATTTTATCCAAAATATTATTCGAAGTCAATTCCTAAAAATGAATAAAAGTGACTTCGAACTCTACTTTGTAGTTTGAATGCATTTAAGAGCGCATTCGAGGGTAGTAGTCTATATCTTTGTCCTTAGAAGGGAACACAATCCTCAGTCCTTTTAAGGTGACAAATCCTTAGTCATTTGAGGGTGACTAACTCTTGACTAATTGATCATCTCAGGGTGATCAGTGTATGCGGGCGACTATATCCAATAAACGTGTACGCGCGTATTCAAGATAGCGCCACGTGATTAGTGTGATTAATTAAACCGCCTGATCATCAATGCTTCATAAGAATCAATTTTAAAGGTGTCACCTCTCCTTCCAAGCAGCAACGCCAAACACGTTCTACATATAAACACACACGATATAACCAAAATTATTCTCTTTTTTCCCACCTTTTGGAAATCAAGTTTTCGAAACCCTTCATCCATGGCGGTTTATCAGGTCCTCGTCAGGCTCTTAGAAGGGAAATCAGCATTCCTAAGATTCGATTCTCCGACCATCTCCGGCGAAACAGTAAAGAATCATCTGTACAAGATAACCGGAATCCCTCAACATCACCAGCGATTGTTAGTCGGATGTCGACATATCGATGAAGAAACCCTAATTACAGCTGACAATGAGGATCGCATGTTTCCTTCGATTATTCTCCTTCTTCGTCTTCGTGGAGGAAAAGGAGGGTTTGGATCTCTCCTTCGAGGTGCTGCGACGAAGGCTGGACAGAAGAAGACGAACAACTTCGATGCTTGTAGAGATATGAGCGGTCGAAGGCTTCGCCATGTGAATGCGGAGAAGAAACTGGAGGAGTGGAAAGCCGATGCTGAGGAACGGAAGTTGGAGAAGATTGCAGAGGATTTTCTCAAGAAGAATACAAAGCCGGTGAGGAAATCGGGGTCGGCGGACTCGGAGAAGTATATTGAGAAGTATAGAGAGGATTCTGCAAAGTGTATGGAGGTGGTTGAGGCATCGGTGAGGGAATCGTTTGGTCTTTATGAAAATTCGAAACGGAAGATCTTGTCTAAAGGATCTGGATCAACGGCAAAGAGATTGAAGATATGGTATGAGTTTAGGGTTTATTTTTTATTTTTCAGTTTTTGTTTTGTTTAGACTTTGATAATCAATTGATTGATTTTCTTAGGTTGGGAAAGAAAAAGATGGATGAGGACAACAGCGACGATGAGGATGAGGATGAAGACAACAGCGACAACTATGAGGATGATGAGAAATCTATTGTTCTGAATGATGGGGTTCGAATTATAGAAGCAGAAGAGAGTTCGGATTCTGTTTCCGGAGGTCAATCGGGTGGAGATTCTTCGGGTGGAGGTTCGTCTCAGAGTATTTTGGAGGAAGAAACAGGGATCATTGAACAGGGAGTGTTGGAATTGGGTGAAGGTTCTGAAGGGGGAGAATTTCATGGTGAAGCGAAGGACTTGGTGGAACCAGAGTTGGGTGATCGGAAAGAAACATTTGCTCAAGACACAAGTGTTTCTTGTTTGGAGGTAGCATTACCTTTGGAAATTGAAGAAGTTCCTGCCAAGGAAAAAGGTTCTGTTGAACCTGAACCTGTAACTTGTGTAGAAACTGTTGGTCGGAGCACAATCATATATAGTTCTGATGTGGGTAAAGGCTTGGAAAGACGAGCAATTGATGCTGATCCAAGTGGTTCTGCTGGTTCAAACTTGATTTGTGAAGTAGTGGTTCCAAGCACAAATATTTCAGACGTGGAGAAGCGACTGAATTTTGATGAGTTTAGTTCAGCAGCAGAGTTAGAGGTGTGTTCATTAGAATCCATTTCTTTTCGTGTTTTATGATTATATGTGCGGAATACGAGTCATAGTAGGCTAGTAGCTGCAATTTGACATGTTATGTTTTGACTGCTTCATGCTGAATTTCAGTTTGTCCATTGTAGGATATCTTTCTGTTCTTGCAAAACACGATTTCTTTTAAGAAGCTATCTTTCCCTGAAATTTTAATACTCGCCGAATTTTCTTACCTCTTTTGGATTTCAGACATCAATTTTGGAGATAAATTGAAAAATTTATTGATGGAGGATTCTCTTTTAAGTAGGCAATTATGTATCTTAATCAAGACAATTTTGTTTCCTCATCATACTCAGGGTTCATGTTTGAGACTTCTTAATCTAGTCTTAGTGTTTAAAAAGAATATTCTATGCTCGAGACTTGTTTGACATTGACATGTAGTGATATCTTACAATGCGATGCCTTCACCACAGGAAATTCATATCTCCCTATACTTGTATATATCTGCTCATTGTTGTGTGTCCATAGAGACGCTTAGTTCCATAATTATATTTCTATACAACCTTTTTTGCTGCATCCTTTTCAGGGTCTTTATTTAGAAAAGTTCCAATGAGGAACACCGAGAAAGGGAAGAATAGTAGAATACTAACAGCAACACCAATTTCTAGAATAATTTCTGTTGTGCCAGGAATGTTTTCCCATGTGGACGCTTCGAGTTTCTTGCAATTCTTATGACCTGTGTAACCTTATGGATGTGTAGTTTTTTTTTTTGATCGGTAAATAACTTTCTATTAATGCAGCCCAAAAGCCAAAAACTTTACAGTAAGAGCATGTATATACAGGTTACATACCCACAAGAAGTACAAACATGTATTTAGATATGTGTATCCCATTTCACTTCCCATGTACAATCAAATTCAGAAAAGCTACCCCCCCCAAACTCTGTATGGTTAGATATCCAAAACAATAGTAATGATAAGGTAAATTCAATTAACTTTTGAGTATCCTTTTCCTGATCTTTGAAGATCCTTTGTTTTCTTTCACACCAAACAGTCTACGCAAGTGCTACCGGGTTTAAGTTCCATAAGATAAATTCAATTAACTTTTGAGTATCCATTTCCTGATCTTTGAAGATCCTCTGATTTTTGACTTCTTCTCTTTCCCCTCTTTTTTTTTTTTTTGATCGATTTCTCCTTCCCCTCTTTTTCTTTCTCCAATCCCAACTACTTAGTTCTGCCTTAATCTGATCTTTTTGAACCCACTCTAAACTGAATCTTTCAATGAAGAAATAACAGATCTTCCTATTTTACCACACAATGAAGAAGCAAGTGTGAAACAGTCTCCTCATTTTTACACTTACAACACCTCGAATCCGTTAACCACCCTCCCCCTTTTGAGATTATCACATGTAAGAATTCTATTCAGCGCTGCAACCCATAAAAAGGACACCTTAGATGGGATACCTGCATACCAAATTAGCTTCCAAGGTCCCTCCCTTGTAACCTCATTAGACATCGAGTTATACATAGATTTTACCGAGAAAACACCTTCTTCTTCCCCTCGCCACTCTCTATTATCCTCTCCTCTCACCTTAATCTTATGGATTTCCTCCACCAGAGTTGACACCTCTTCTACTTCCCAATCAAAGATATTTTTTCTTGGTTTAAGATCCCAAGCCCAATCCCCACCTTGTCTAATTAAATGATCCTTAACCCAATCGTCCAAGCGTCCAGCAATTGCTGCCACCCCCGGGAAGGCCTGAATCAATGATTCATCGCCGTACCAAACGTCCTTCCAAAACTTTATCCTATCTCCCTCCCCCACCCTAAAACCCACTTCTTTATTGAATACCTCCAAAACTGAACATATGGCCTTCCAAACACCCACTCCAAAAGACACTCTACTTTTTTTAGTGATCCATCCCCTACCTCTACCCCATATTTTGCACTAACCACTTCACGCTAGAACTCACCCTCCTCTTTCCCAAATCTCCATTGCCACTTAGCCACTCACCCTCCTCTTTCCCAAATCTCCATTGCCACTTAGCCTAGAAAGCCATATTGAATCTAGTTAGACTTCTTAAACCCAAACCCCATCTTCTTTCTTTAAGCACACTTTGGCCACTTCACTAGATGATATTTCTGCAACTCCTCACTTCCTGACCACAAGAACTCCCTTTGAAACCTCTCTAACCTTCTAGCTACTGACGTTGGAATCTTAAGCATAGGCATGCAAATATGACGGTAAACCTTTTGAAAAATATCTAGCCAGTTTTCTTTCCGACCTTTCTATCACCTTATTCCACACACTTCTTACCTTGTAAGTAGCCCCAAAAGGAAGCCCCAAATATTCTGATGGTAACGAACTGATCTTGGACCCCAACCATTTTACCATCTGATTCAAATTACCCGTGCCCCCCACCCCTATTAATTCTGATTTTACCAAATTAATACGAAGTCCGGACGCCACTTCAAAACACACCAAAATACATCTCAAAACCTTTAGATCTGATTGCTTGTTTCTGCAAAAAATCAACGTGTTGTTAGCAAATTGGAGGTGCGAGATGCTTGGGCCCGTCTCCTTCACCTTCACACCTTGCACCAGACCTAGCACTTCTGCCCGTTTTATCATTTTGCCCAAACAGTCAACAACCATTATGAACAAAAAGGGGGATAACGGGTCTCCTCACCTAAGGACTTTGAAGGTTTGGGTCGGAGGAAGGAAGTCTTTGGAGGATAGTGATAAATAGTAAATACGGTGTGGAGGAAGGGGGATGGAGTTCTAAAGCTTGTAAATCAACTCATGGGACTGGGTTTTGGAAAGCTATTTGCCACAATAAAGTTATGTTCAGTAGAGAAGTCAGATTTAAGGTGGGAGTTGGAGATAGGATTAAGTTTTGGAACGATAAGTGGTGTGGGGAGGATGCACTCTTAATCAGGTACCCCGAGGTGGCGGCATTAGTGTCTAACGCGAATGCTTGGGTGAAAGATTATTTGGCTGAAGAAGGAGATAAATTTAGGAGGAATGTTTTTGATTATGAGGAGGAGGAGGTGTTCGGATCATTGGGTCATATTAACACTGTTAATATCAGTGGTGGGGAAGATAGGAGATCCTGGATATGGTCTGTTCTTAGTGTGCTCTATGTGTAAATCGTTAGCGGATGTAGTGGTATGGAATGGTCCGTGGAAGCTGATTTGGTTTACAGGGTTACCTTCTAAGGTGTCATTTTTTATGTGGACTGCTGTGGAGGATAAATTTCTCACTTTAGACAATTTACAAAATAGAGGTTGGCACTTGGCATCTAGATGTTGCTTATGTAACAAGGAGGAGGAGTCTTCATCTCATATTTTTCTTCATTGTGAGTTTACCAGGTGTTTGTGGGATGCTATTTTCATAAGATTTAATCTGAATTGGGTCATGCAGAAGGGATTGAAAAAGGCTTTCTTGAGTTGGGGTTGGAAGAGGAGGAAGGAGGGAAGGAGGAGAAGTGTCATTCTATGGAACTTATGCCCGACGGCTATTTTCTGGTCAATCTGGAAGGAGAGGAACATAAGGATTTTTGAAGGAAAGGAAGCGTCCGTTCAGAGAGTAGCTGATATGGCCCTATCCTTGATCTTTTTTTGGGCCTCCACCCACAAAGTATTTGAGGAGATGAAAATTGAAGAATTTAATTGCAAGTGGGGATTTTATTGGGATAAATGAGTTTTACTTTCATAGAGGAATAGTTTATGTCCAGATATGTATATTTGTACAGATTATACTATAATTAATATATAACAAACTTTTACTAACAAAAAAAAAAGTCTTGAAATAACCCACCCTTGTCCCGTTCATCAATACTGCAATAGAAACCGTTGAAATACAACTATTTATCCATCTAATCCACTTTTTTCCAAAGCCCATCCTACTCATGACATAGAATAAGAATGGTCAACTCACATGATCATGGTCCTTTTCCATATCGGCCTTGTAAACCAATGCACTCAACCTGTTTTATAACACTGAGTCAATGTATTCATTGGCTAGCAGCACTTCATCGAAGATTGGACGACTTCCCACAAATGCACTTTGAGAATTTGACATCACTAACCCACAGACTTTTTTAATCTATTTGCAAGCACCTTAGCAATTATCTTGTAAAGAATCTTTAATATCCATTGCTCCCTCTCTTTTAGGAATTAGAACAAGAAATGTCTGCATTTGCACTTCTTTCAAAACTGCCCTTCTCAAAAAATTCAAGAAAACCCCACATAACACCCTCCTTCACGACCTTCCAGCACTTTTTATAAAAAACCATGGAAAAGCCATCCGGCCCTTGTGACTTATCACCATCCATACCTTGCCTTCAGAAAATGACATCTCTAAACTCTCCTCCACCGGAGTGTATAAGCTTTCAACTTCCATTCCTTCCAATGCTGGTATGTAGCTACTCTCTTCAATAAAGAGGGTTTTATAAGTCTTCTATTACTTTTTTAATCTCCCCCTCCTCTTTCACTACAGCCCCATTCACTTCTATTCTTCTGATTGTGTTTACTCTATTCCTTGCATTAGCCTAGCCATCTTATGAAAAAACTGTGTTTTTATCTCCTTCTTTCAACCAGATAGCCCTTGATTCCTGCCTCCAGCATATTTCCTCCAATCTTGCAACCTTGGTAAGATCCTTTTTATGTTGCTCTCCCTCCCTTCTCTCCACTCTCCCCATTTCCCCTTCATCTCCATAACATCCAACTTCTGTATTTTGTCCAACATACTCCCCATTTTATTCTTTACTCTACCCAATTTGGTATTGTTCCACTTCTTTAACTCCTCTTTTAACAACTTCAATTTTCTGCAAAACAGAAAACTCAAGGACCATCTTACATCAAAACCATTCCACCAGTTCTTCACCTTATCCACAAATTTCTCTTCCCATGTTATCAAACCAAAATGGATATTTTTTGACTAACTTATCCTCGCATACAAGCATAATTGGGGTATGATCTGATGTTGCTTTGGGTAGAGAAATGGCTTGCACACTAGCAAAGTAGAGAGTGACTATTGGAGTGGGGAAGATTGAATCCGCTCGTGATGAAGATAGAAAGCCTGGAGTCTCCCTCGATATTGGTCAAGGTGCGGATCTTTCGATAGAGAGAACTCCTGTGAGCGTGGAAGCATCTGGTTTCAGGTCGTTTCGGGATGTCCTTTTTAAGGAGAAGGAGGATATTCAGTGGCAATCAATGTGTAGGAAGCAGGGAAATGGTAGAAGAGGGTTGGTGACTATTTGTGAGGAGATTCAGATACAGCAAAAGCTATTTGCGTTCGAAGGTTTCGTTAGTGGAAAGCTCAAGTCCTTGCATATTTTATAGAAGAGTAGAGGACGCATATGTTCGGTTACCCTCAGTGATGAAGGGGTGGAATGGTTCAGTGACATGGTGTACTTGGCGGAAGAAGCGAGAGATAGAACAAAGCCGTTGGGGTTGTCCAGATTGGGGGGAGGAGAGACAGGGATGCAGAGTTGGCAAGACACAATGGTGGCCTTTTTCTGAAGTTGTCTCACTATGGTAGTAATGGCAAGGAGAAGAGGATCTTTTTTCCCAAATCCATAGCAAGGGTGGGTTGGGATTATGTCCTATCATGGATGGGAGAATTGTAGGGGAGGAGTGGAATCGTTACAACGAAGTTTCAGAGGTGGAGATATTGGAGAGTAGGGAGGCTGATAGGTTGATTAGAGCTAATATCTCAAAAGGAGTGGTATTTGGAGAGGGGGACAATGTAATCATTGAACGTGATCAGGTTGGAGAGGAGAAGCTACAAGATTGGCGATTCCCAGTACACTGTAGCTCATCGGAGGAGATTGGTTCGTCAGAGGTTCGAGCGAGCGTGAAATAGAGGCTGGGCAAGGAGGTGGTCTGCAAAATCATGTTATCTGCATTCGAAGCTTTAGTATTCGTGCCGTCGAGCTTTGTCGTTAGGAGTTTAGTTGAAGGTGGTACTCCATCAAGCTCAAAATCGTTGGATTTTTCGGTGTGGCAGTTGGGGTTAGCAGGAAAAGGTAGCCTGGTCTGCGGTGCAGGGCTTTGGCTAGCCGTTTTTGGGGTTCCCCTGAACCCGTGGGCTCCCAACGCCCTTAAACTCATCGGGGATGCTTGTGGGGGTTGCCTAAGAGCTGGAGCACCTTTCTCGCAAGGGGAGCTGGCTGGCGCTCTCTTGATTAGGGTGGAAGAATGCCAAGCATCCAGGATTCCTCACACGGTAAGCATGGAGTATGGCGGCAAGAGATTTGAACCGTTTATCGAAATCATACCCCTTGCGCGTTACTCGGAGATTAGAAGCTTGGAGCTGGAAGTCACGGCAGAAGGAAGCAAGCAAGCTGAAGGATGGAAACAGGGAACTTTCAATGGTGTTGAGGTTGACGGGTGGAGAAGAAAGGTCAGGAGGTGGGCTGGTCGGGTCAATACGGATTTTGGTTGATAACTTGTTAGAGTCTTTTCATATTGAAAAGGGGATGTCAGAAGAAGGGGATAAAGGTGGGAGTCTAGATAGCTGTCCCAATCAAAGGTACAGATGTCTAGCATTTGATGGCAAAGAAGTCAAGGGTGAGAAAGGAGAAGTTTTAACTTCAAATGTGGAGGAGTTTGCAGTTGTTGATAGGTTGGGCTTCAGGTTTCATAGGGTGGGTTATGTGGATGGACCTCGGGATGGGCCCAGACCAGAGGACGGCTTGAGTGCCGGCCTAATGCTCGGGTTGGGCGAATTGAGCTCAAAGGGCCATATAAATCCGGAGCAAGGGGACTATTGGGCTGGGCTTTTTATGCTTAGGATGGAAAAGTCCATTGATGAAATTAAAAGAGATCTCTTTAAACTTCAGATACAAGTTGAGGAGCAAGGGTCCATCTTGGGCCGTAACAAGGAGCAGGACGGTCTGGTGGATGTTGTTCGGCTTGGGCCCAAGACCATTGGCCTAGAGTTAGGGGGACCCATGAAGTCGTCATGGCCCACCACTGGGCCAAGGGTTAAGGAGTTTATAATAACCCAGTTTGAAGATTCTCTGCTGAAGGAGCTTGATCGTTATGCAAGAAGGGATCTTGGCAAAGCCTCTGGCTTTGAACAGGGGTGGGAAGTTTTAGAGAGGAAGAAGTAGTCGCCAAATGTGATGAAGGTATCGACGGCAGTGACAGAAGTGGTGGGAGACGAGATTAGATTTCTTAGATCCAAGAGGTTAGGAAAGGTGACACAAGAAGAGCAATAAGATGTTCATTACAACAGAGAAATGAGTACCATGTAGCTCTTCAGTGCAAATTGCTACCTTTCTACTCCTCAGATCTCCGGATTTATCGCATAAACCTCAGTCAAGCTCTAGGAGGAGCGATCAAGCACTAGACAGGGT
>JAUPMG010000020.1:13604568-13616231 GCA_031762675.1 Pachysandra terminalis
AACACATTTCATTGCATTTCTTGCTTGAGCACACATTAGATCATTTGATTGTTCATCCTTGCATCATATTCATGTCACAACATCTGCTATATATTCCTATCATTATTACTGTTTTTATCGTTGAATTGATCATACATGATGATGTGGATGGTGACTGGATCATGCTTGCTGAGTATTCTAAACTCACGCAACTTTCATGTTGCAGGTCGATTTTGAGATGATCAGATGCTGCAGTTTCTTTTTGTTTATTTATTTGTTCCATGTTGTAATAACCTTGTCGGAACTATGTTTATTTGGATTAATGATGTGAGCTCTTCTGAAGCCATTTCTTTTATTTATTTAAATCTTGGTATGTGCTTCCGTAACTCTAAGTAGATGAAATAAATGCTTATGTTATTTTATCTCCCGTTACTTTTGGTAATGATATGACAATCCGCGGTCCAGAAATAGATCCTGAATGTCTTGCCTCGTGATCCGTGTCATCCCACTTAAGGATCCGTATTACGGGATCTGGAGCGTAACACAATCTCTCTCTCAGTTCTTCTTTTGACTCAGCCAATTCCATTTGAACTTCATAAGTAGAGGAAGTTAGAGGTATAGGGAGCTACTCCCTAACTTCTCTCCTCTCTTTTCCCCATGTTTTAGCCACGACACCCAGACCAGTTCAACGCATAACCGTGCATTTGAATTTGAGGTCTAAAACTTAAATTATCCACTTAACCCTATTTTCTCATTAATTAAATTAAGACCGCCAAACCTCTATATCAAATTACAATCACACCCCTAAATTTAATTAGTTCCCAAACCATATCTGTACATGCCAATTAATTGTTAAATCAAATGCAATAACTAAAGAGGGAAATTCTCTCCATGAAGTGCTTCATAAAAATTGTTCCAGAGGAATAAAAGATGTTTGGTCCATGCACAACGGCTCAGGTACGATTGAATTTTGATCTTATTAAAGATTAAAGCAGGAGCTCGCGTGCGATTTCGTCAGTGCTTAGGTACACGTACAATACGGTAGGCACGATTCGTATCGGGCACAACATGGGCGCGGAGCACCGTTTTATTTTTACCATGTTAAAAGACTAAAACACGAATCCGGCCCAACACGGTCAGGCACGAATTGAGCTTTAAAATTAGGCATGGTACGGCCGATTCTTATTGTGTCCAGCCGGCACGCGGGGCCAATTGTACACCCTTACCGTTCAGATCTGTGGCGCCGATGCCTTATGCTACGTGGGGCACTACAACAAGAATATTGCAGTGTAGATGGTTGCCGCACAGTAACACCTGATCAATCGTCGTAAAACAAGACTTATAGTTGAAGACGAGAGAGAGAGAGAGGAAAACAAGCGATGGCCGGAACGCAGATGATGAAGAGAATTCCCCTGATTAAATTTCCACAAAGGCATCCAAAACCTTCTGGTCAGTCTTTTTCTCTTGATTTTCAATATTTTTTTTCGTTTTTTTTTAATTATTTTTTTGATCTGGTTTTGATTTTATTGTTCTCTCTTTATTTATTTTTCGTGATTATAAATGACTGTTGTTCTGTAAGTGATTTCTTTGATTATGAAAATTCTAGATTGAGATATAGCATTCTGATTATCTGATCAGAGAAAAAGAAATCTAGAACTATTTCTTGTTTTTGTTAAGTCTTCACTGATTATGATTCTCTATACTGTTGTTGTTCTATGAGGAGATTTTCCTTCATTCAAACCTCAAATTCCCAGAAAATTTCAGTTCAGATAGATCCTTGCATCTGGTGTATGACCATATAAATACCTATTAATTCAAAATCCTAGTACAAAATTTCAAGGAATCCAGCAAAGGCTAGAAACCAATGAGTTAGTTTGGGGCAAAGTAAAGAAGGCATGAAAAATATTGAGTCTTTGGCCCAAGCTAAATCACATAAAAAAATTTTCCATCTACTTCTTTGAGATCATTGAAGGAGTCTTTGGCCCAAGCTAAAAAGTATACAGAAGTATAGAAAAGACAAGAAAGGAATTCCCTTTCACTTTTAAGAGACCATTGGGGAAAACAACCAAAATTTTACACCTTCACAAGAGTTTTGAGTTCTGACTCTGCAAACAAGAAAGATGGTTTCAGGAGAGGATGACATTTTGGGCAGAATTATATAAAGGAGTTGGTGGCTATCTGAAGTTCAGAATTAGAGTTAAAAGCTTTATTACCTGTGAAATCATCAAGATGAGACACCTGAAAAGCATTAAGGCCTTTGGTTCTCACCCCAATAAATCGAGAAGAGTTATAATTGTCCTTGAAAACTCAAGCTTCTCTCCTTTCATAAGTATGGACATATTACAAATAAGGTTAATTTCCAGGAAATATGACTACAATTTCTTTAAACTTTAGAATCACGAATTGGGACCGACCAAATAGCTCCACTAAAGAAATGAAAATAGAGACAAGAAGAAAATACAACACATCTGTTCCCAACTTGTAGAGTTTGAATACAATTTCTAATTTATAACTTTTTGAGGAACCAGCTTGGTTCTAGCGCACAATAATCTCTAACATCTACTAATTAATAATTTCTGTTAAAGTTGTTTTGGTATACTAGTTGTTATTAGAACAAATATTTCATTAAATATATAATACCCTGTAATGTAATTTACACAATATAAGTTAATCTAGCATACTTTTTATTGTTTGATTGAAGTAATATAAGGAAGTGCATAATAATTTTTTGTTTATTAACCAAAGTAATAAAGACTTGTAACAAAGGGTATAAAGAAGAGGGAAAATAAAAACGAAGAAAGATGCTACCTCAAGACTTCATTTGTAAGAAGAGAAGAGGAAGAAGAAAACTCTATTCCAACTTCGTGTTGTCTAAAATTTTGTATTGAGGCATGTGCAAGTATCCTTTCTCCTCTTAACACAACCTCAGAGATATGATCATTAGATGGTGGAATAACTGCTGCATTTAAACATTGTATAGAAGTTATCTACTTCACCCTAGCTCAGATGAAGTTGGAGAGAGATGTTTAGAATGTTAAGCAACTCCAAGCCATTCAATGGATAATGACCGATTGGAAATCAATGACTTCTGAAGAGACTTTTATTGAGGATTACTTCGGCCAGTCAAATGTTTATACTACAGATAGAGATTAAATAAGCATCCAAATGCTTGTTCATTTTACAAATGAAGAGATATTATGTGTGATGTTTTCTAATGAAGATTTACTTGTAATGGGTGATGAAATTGAGATAAAAATGGGACATAGAAAAACGTTAAAGATTCAGATTCACACCTGAAGATGACAACAAATGAGTTGTCTGTTCCGACAAAATAATAATCTATGACTAGGAAGAAGATGCTTTGACAATTATGACTTTTTGTTCACTTAAGCTTTGAAGCAAATTAAAACATAAGCAAGCCCAATAAACAACCTACACTAAATTAATGGAAGCTAGTAAATCCTATGCCTTCCACGATTATTAGCAATGTTGTTAAAAAGCGTATGGGAAGCTAGGGTGATGCACTATTGCCTAGGCAATTGCCTAAGAGATTAGGCGCTCTTCCAAGCAACGTGCCTATGTCAATTTATATATATACTAAAGGGGGCCACGTGCATTACTGCACGTTGCTAAATAAGAAAGAAAGTGGGAGGGTTTTGAGTTTATGGGAATGTGTGAGAGTTTGAGTTCATGGGGGTAACCAAAATCTTAAAAATTAGGGATTCTCCCTACTGTTACAGTTCTGATAAACATATGAAAAGACATAAATATCCCTAAAATATTTGAATATATTCTGATTTTTTAAAGTTGCTTTTGGATTTTTGTTTTTGCTTTCTGGTTCACTTTTCGAAGCAAGTTTTGGTGTTATATAGTATAGATTATGTAATATGGTGAATCTCTATGTTTTAAAGTCTTAGGGTATTGCCAACCTTAGCACCTCGACTCTTCAAAAAAGTGTCGATAGTAAATTGTGAAAATAGGAAAAGATAACAACAAGAAGAGAGAAAGGGAAAAGAAAAGAAGAGAAAATCGACTGAATGCAACTGAAGGTTTCTTGTTGAGACATATATACTTAATTGTGGTTTTCACTATGATGATTCATGTTTATGTCATATCATGGAGGTGGAGATGTGGAGATGCTGTGCCATTCCATCACACCACTGGGATGAGGTTTTTTGACTTATTTAACTACCAATAGAATGAGAGTATGTTTTCTGCTGTCCTATCATGGATGATGGTACCTCTATACCCATAACCATCAGTCATTTCAGATGGATGAACCTTTTTGATGCTCACTTGCAGATATTGAGCACAAAGAGTCTAGACCTTGCAATCCACAGGGATTTATCATTCAAACCATCACCTCTGTTGGACTTGTGAATAGCAAGTTATCGTAGATCATATATGCTTGAAAGATGAAACACAGTTATTAATTGATCTGGTTCATTAATGTGGGACACTAGAAGTCTAAAACTTAAACTGGTTGGGGATAACCCACGTTCATCAGTAGAAACAAGTACTTGATCCAATTATGAATGTTATCTAATCCATTTTATATGTTGAATTCAAAGGATCTATCCCCACAGCAAGTAGGATTTTACCCTTTTACCTCTTTATTTGCATTGTGTGAATTTGTGAATCCATCTCCTATTCAAGTAAATGATAAGGTTCATTAATGTGGTATCCATTTCCTATTCAAGTACATGATAAGGTTCATTAATGTACAGGTTCTGCACTCCAATCTCAAGCAGCATCTACAGATGGTGATGCTCATCAGACTTTCTTTTCTGGTGCTAAAATTCCGGCATCCCCTACCAACACTGCTGCTGGTGGGAAAGCTTCCCTTCAGCCAAAGCGTACGCCAGTCTCTGACCAGGAGATTGAGTCTATTTTGGTAAAAAGGAATTATAACATTATTTGAGTGTTTTTGTTTTTGAGCCCCCGAACCCTTAGTTCTGCCAATTATGATCTGATCAGCTAATCAATTGCCAAAACCGATCCGACTCGGTTTCGGACCGAGTCAGAGAATTTTTAATAAATTAGGGATCGGTTTGGGATCGTGACTCATCCCGAGACGATCCCAAGTTGGATCGGCTGATCCAGACCAGGATTGGCCAATCCTTTACATGATTATGAAATATTCTGGGCTAGGACTTACCACACCCAAATTGTCCAGCCTACCTTTGCTGTGGGTGTGAAGAATGTTCTTGTTCTTAGACCATGTCAAAATTTGGCTTTTGAGTCTTCTAACCTTTTGGTTTATTGCTGAATTGATTTTAATTTACTGTTTTGTTCTAATTATCCTTTTGCAGCTGGGTGGCTCCTTTTGATCATTTTGAATGACAGACCTGAGGGAGGAGGAGATTGCGGACACCATTTTTCTCTTTTTATTTATTTTTGGTTTTTTGTTTTTTTTTTTTTTGAGATTTTCTGAATTGTACAATATATACCATGGTGGAAACTTTTGATCTGTAATATGATGCTGTTGAGGAAAGGTGCCCTAGTTGATTTAAGTAGTTATAATTGACTGTATGTACCTGTGATCAAAAGATTAAATGTTCTCATTGATTGTATCTTTTGTTGTATTGTGGGTTGCATTGTCCATATATCTCCTGTTATCAATCAATCAGTATATGCTGTTTCTTGTGGTCTTTCCTACAGGTTCCTTGGATTCACCTCCTGTGATCTCCCATGTAAAGACCCTTGGATTAGCTAGCCTCCTTGACATTGGCCTGGATTCAAATCATCTAAGGTCTGTTACGACCCTTGGATTAGTTAACCCCCTTGACATTGGCATCGGCCTGGATTCAAATCATTTAAGGTCATTTCAATTCAAATCATTTAAGGTCTTTTATGTTACTTTGATGTTCTTGACATCGGTTTGGATTCAAATCATGTCCTGATCATAATTCAAATCATCTAAGGTCCTGATCATAGAAGTCAAAAAAATTTGTGATTTAAAAAATTTAGTTGGTATTTGCATTGTGAATTAAAAAAAAAATAATCGATATTAATAATATATCAATTATATTAAGTTAGGCGTATGTACCTGATTTTCATTGACTATTATTTTTTACCGGAAAAAGGAAGAGCGGCCAAAAAATAAAATCCAAGTAGTCGAAAGAACATGTTCTATTTCGTGAGCATTGTTGTAGTCAAAAGAACATGTTCTATTTGAATTCAAAAGGGTTGAAAATAAGAATCACTCTTAAATCTAAGGCTGCGTTTGGTTTGCGTCATTCTTGTGGGAAATTAAAAGGAAAGTGGTGGGGCCCACCATTTTTCTTTTCCTTCAACCGTTTGGTTTTTGGTTTTTGAGAAAAGGAAAATATGGTGGGCCCCACCATTTTCTTAAGAAAACTTTTGGCAAAAATTGCCTATTATTGTTTTCCGACCAAAATCATGCGATTTTGTGAGAACAGAAAAAAAAAATTCTTTTATTTCTAATTTCACCCTTCCCTTATCATTATTTAATCAATATAATATAATATTAATATAATATATTATAATATAATATAATACTATAATTATATTATAATATTATAATAATATAATTATTATAATAATATTTTATAGACTTGTTAAATAAATATTAATATAACATAAACATAATTTATGTTAGAATGGTATAATAGAAAATTGTGTTCAAGATTCTTATGACTTTCTTGCTAACCAAACACGTTATGCAAGATTTATGCAAAACTTTCATTATTTTCATTCAGCAAACAACCAAACAGCAACAAGAAACTTATTTTCACTTTCTTTTCACATTACTTTCTTTTTCTTTTCACTTTCTTTTTCCTTCGACACACTTCGACGCTAACCAAATGCAGCCTAACTGAACACAAAGCCCCCATTTACATTTTCCAATCAAATCTATCTGAACATTATTCATTTTAAACACCACCACACCACTTTCTACAAAAAGGGGAAAAAAGGATAAAACAAATAAACGATTACGAAATAAACACTTTTTCCTAGAAAACTTAAAAACACCAACCAAAACAAACGCCCCTTTGTTGCCTCTGCCAACTTTTACAGCATAGTGTAGTCGTGGATCTCACTGTATTAATTGCAATTCTTTTGACAATGTACATTGCAATTCTTTCAACGCTACCGGCGGGAAAAACTTGTCCCTGAAATCGACAAGGTTGGCTTGCTGTTGCCCAGCTTCCTTTGAACGATGTCGTCCTCATGGCCGTTGGCCGTGATTTTGACATCTTTTTCCTTCATAAGATAGTTATCCACTTGTGAAGCTGTTTGCCGGCCCTCTGAGATTGCCCAGACCACTAGAGATTGTCCACGCCGGCAGTCTCCGGCTGCAAAGACACCTTCTATATTGGTTGAGAAGCGACCATACTCAGCCTTCAAGTTCGAACGGTTGTCTCGCTCCAAGCCCAGCAGGTCTGCAATTGTCTGGAGAGAACCAACAGCAAAACCATGGATACTAACCTTGGAGAGTCAAATCTTGGCTCAAAAAGTAGGACTCGGATCGTCTGCACTGAGAATCGTCCATCGGTGTACGCACCGGGGACGAAATTGGTGCATTCACTTTAAAAAAGTCAACTTGTTAAAAATGTAAGAGTTAAATTTTTTTTAATAGGAGAATGCACCAATCAGGTTCCCGGTAAACGCACGCCGGTGGATAATTTTTGTTGCAGACAATCTCAGGTCCAAGAACTACTACTCATTTCTAGGGCTGCCAAAGAGCCAAGCTAGCTCGGCTCAGGCTCAGCTCATATGAGCCGAGCTTGAGCTCTATAATTGGGCTCGCGAGCCAAAGCTAGGCCAAAAAATAGCTCATTATCTTAACGACATATAGCCGAGCTTGGATACGCTCACAGCTCGGTTTGTATATGAGATTATACGTCCATATTCCTATATCTTATATTATGTATTAAAATTAAACACACATGTTAATATATTATATTATATATAATAATAAACATCAACTATAATATTAATGCATTTATACTAATCTAAGCTTTATTACAAGCAAAGCTTGAGCCCAAAATATTTTAACGAGCCTTGTTAGAGATTTATGAGCCCAAGCTGAGAAGCGCAAAACTTGGCTCATCTCACTCGTTTACAGCCCTACTCATTTCTAAGCCTTAATTGAGTCCCAAAACTCTAAAGGCGATTAACAGTCAAATGATGTGTGAGCCATCCAAAAAAAAAAAAACTCAATACTAAAAGAGTAGGAGTGAATGGGAGAACTAACCGACTCAGGACCTAGGAACCCCATGGCTAGCAGTACTAGGTCGGCCTCGATGATCATCTCAGAGCCCTCAACTTCCTTGAATTGAAACTTTCCATTAGCATCCTTCTCCCATCGGACTCTCACTACCTCAAGTCCTTTCAAAACTCCATTCTCATCTCCTACAAACCGCTTTGTCAACACTTCGAAAGACCTTGGATCTTTCCCAAACTTGGCAGCAGCTTCTTGGTGACCATAATCCACCCGGAATACACGGGGCCACTGCAAACCAAAAAAGATTGGAAGATAGAACATCATGTAACTTGACAATGAAACAATGGTGAAGATGGATCCTATCTGCGCTTACGAGAAAAATCGATGAAGCAAAAGGTAGAAAACAGGTCTTGCTTTTTTTTTTAATGAAATAAAGTTTACTGGCATGAGTTATACGGACTCAAGCAGATACAAAGTGCATATGTAGGTGCAAAACCACCAATTTACAGACCCTATCTAGGAAATCTCCTCAAGAAAGTTAACCAGATCAGATATGACATATAGATTTGAAAATTGTTCTCATTTGGCAAAAACCAGGAAAGGTAAGATTCGAACCTGCGGCCACGGGTTGCCTGGAGCCCTGGTCTGAGGTGGCTGAGGAAGAAGCTCTAGATTTGTGACGCTGGTGCAACCATGCCGAATGGATGTCCCTATGCAGTCTGTGCCAGTGTCTCCTCCTCCTATGACCACTACCTTCTTGCCCCTGGCAGAAATGTACTTCCCATCTTGGAGATTGCTATCAAGCAAGCTTTTAGTGTTTGCATGAAGAAACTCCATGGCAAAATGGACTCCCGAGAATTCTCGTCCCGGAACGGGAAGATCCCTGCGCAAATAGTAGTATCATAAGATTTTGAGATATTCTAACACAATAGTAGTGAATCCAAACATACTGGAGAACAATAATTTTATCTTAACAAATAAATACAAATATCATCCGAATGAAAGCTCAATATGGTTTTCCTTTTCCAATTGTCTACCTTGGTTTTGTAGCTCCAACAGCCAAAACAATTGCATCATTCTCAGCACGAAGCCGGTCAATAGAGTACAAGGGATCAGTCCCAATGTTGGCATTCACAACAAAGTTGATGCCTTCCTCGGCCATGAGGTTAACCCGCCGTTGAACAATGTCCACCTTGTCAGCCTTCATATTGGGAACTCCATACATCATAAGTCCTCCGATTCGGTCTGCACGCTCAAACACTGTCACTAGATGGCCCATTCTGTTTAGCTGATCTGCAGCAGCCAACCCAGCTGGTCCACTACCCACAATAGCGACTCTCTTCCTGCATTCACAAGCAGAAACAAACTTGTATATTTCTTATGATAACATATGCATATATGGAATACTAATTCCGTCTAAAACAAAGATTTCTTAACAGGTTGCTTCTACGAAAACATCTCCATTTCAAATAAGTTCCTAATTTTTTTTTTTTAATATCACTTTCAAGACTTGGCCCTCGAAGAAGATGAAGAATATATGCTGAATTTGATTATGAAACATTTAAAAGAAATATAAGAGAAAGCATACCCAGTTCTCGTGACAGGAGGTCGAGGCACCATCCACCCTTCCTCAAAGGCCTTGTCTATGATGGCGCCTTCAATGTTTTTGATAGATACAGGGTTCTCAATTATACCGAGAACACAAGAACCTTCACAAGGTGCAGGGCACACCCGGCCAGTAAACTCTGGGAAGTTATTTGTCTCTAGAAGCCGATCTAATGCTTCACGCCACCTATTTTGATACACCAATTCGTTGAATTCGGGTATTTTATTCCCAAGAGGACACCCAGAGTTTTCCTGAATGAAAGAAAATGCACAAACAAGTTAAGAAATTCTGGATGATGAAGCTATTTTGAAACTGAGACAATTGCCCAAGCTTTAATTCTCACAAATAAGTCATAACATACCTGATGGCAAAAGGGAGTTCCACAGTCCATACAACGGGCTGATTGGGTATTCAAAAGTGCAGATGGTTTTGACTCCTCCATAACCTCTTCCCAGTCATTAATCCGAACAGTAGGATCCCTGTATGAAACGCTCTCTCGCTCATAGGCAATAAAGCCCCGATGCTTGATAGCATCAGCAACCTGAGTAGGCCTCTTCAATGTTTCTGCTTCATTAGCCTTCTGTAAGATTCCAAAGCTCAGATTAGATTCTTAGCCATACTATGTAGGAAAGAGTTGGTTTTATAAATATGTATGTGTATACACACACATACACAGGTGTATGCAAATATACACACACACACACACACACATATAATCATTGAAAAATAGAAAGAAGTTAAGTTTTCTTGTGGTTTCTAGAAAGATTGTTGATTTTCCCTAAAAGGAAGAAAAGGTCCTCGGTCCTGGAAACAATGAACCAAGTTATCAAAGAACATGAATCAATCCCTTGAAGTAAGGAAAATAGGATAAATTACCTGTCTTGCTTTCTCATCCAAGGATGCAGCAGCTAACTTCTTAAGCTCCTCAAAAGCATCTTTCTCCATTAACTCCGCTTCTTCTTGTTCCCCAGCTTCCATGGACTCTCGTTGCTCAGCCTCTTTGATGGATTTATCTGCCTTCATACTAGCAAGAATCCTCTTATAGTCCCTTGGAAATACTTTGATAAATTTAGGCAGAAGATTCTCAAAGTCGGTAAGGACTTCTCTGGCTAGCTGGCTGTTTGTTTGTCGCTGATGTTGTTGTATCATCATCCGCAGAGTCATAATATCCTCTTCCTCTTCAACTTTATCGAGATCTACCAGCTCAGAATTGCATCGAAATTGGAACTTCTCATCCACATCGAGAACATAAGCAATCCCACCACTCATACCCGCGGCGAAGTTCCTCCCGGTTTTACCAAGTACAACAACAGTCCCACCTGTCATGTATTCACACCCGTGATCACCAACACCTTCTACAACTGCCATGGCCCCAGAATTACGGACACAAAATCTCTCAGCTGCCATCCCATTGAAATATGCCTCCCCGCTTGTCGCACCATACAGAGCCACATTACCAATCACAATATTTTCCTTTGGATCAAATTGACTCTTTCTTGGGGGATATACTACAATTTTTCCACCGGATAATCCTTTACCAACATAGTCATTGCTGTCACCTTCAAGCTCAAGCATGATGCCGGTGCAAAGAAAAGCTCCAAGGCTCTGACCTGCACTCCCAGCCAGCTTTATGTGGATGGTATCTGCAGGAAGCCCTGCCATGTGGTAGCGTTTTGTGACTTCATGGCTTAGCATAGTTCCAACTGCACGGTTTACATTACAGATTGGCACTTCAATGTATACGGGAAGAGCTTTGTCTAGAGCAGCTTTGGATAGAGAAATTAGTTTTTGGTCTAAAGCCATGTCCAACCCATGATCCTGTTTCTGGACACAGTACTGAGCAGCTTCTGGCCGGATGTCAGCTGCAGGTCGAAGCAATAGCGAAAG
>JAUPMG010000020.1:13617962-13640092 GCA_031762675.1 Pachysandra terminalis
CCGAGTGACACTTGTCCTACTGAGAGTAGGAAACTCTACAAATACCAGTCCCCATCCTCCATTGAAGAGGATCGAAGGTCTGAATAAAAAACCAAAAATTCGTAACCCTGAAACAACAGTGAGTAAAGACACTGAAAGAGAAAAATCTTCAAACCTGTGAGGTTTTTACTGCTCTGTAACTGCATTCACTCCACCTCCTCAGTTATTACAATCCTTCCCTTCTTTCTATCCCTTTCTCTGTCTTCTCCACAGGTCAAAGATTGACAAATAACGCTCTTGACAGAACGGTTGCGCGACGGTTTAGGCTGTCTTGAGACACACTTCCTACCTTAATCTCTAGTAGATGATTGTAATTGGTTCCCCTTAATACATTTATTCTTTTACAAATCCGTCATCACCAATATCATCCAAATGTTTTCACAATGTCACAAGTTAAGGATTTTATTAGACGAACAAGTAGAAAGATACAGAGATAAACAGACAAAGAGGATACAACCAACCACTGATGTGTGGCTCAGTTGGTAGCAAGCTGGGCTCTATTGGGCCTCTCCGGAGGTGAGTTTGGAGTTCGAATCCCACTAGAAGCACTCTTGACCAGGGGTTTACCTTTAATGCTCCCGCCCTGAACGTCGATTTGTCCCACACCCATGTGGGTGTTGGGACACCACGTGTTTAACAAAAAAAAAAAAAAAAAAAAAAAAAAAAACAAACAAAG
This sequence comes from Pachysandra terminalis, assembly GCA_031762675.1. Lineage (NCBI taxonomy): Eukaryota > Viridiplantae > Streptophyta > Magnoliopsida > Buxales > Buxaceae > Pachysandra > Pachysandra terminalis. The sequence goes on from JAUPMG010000020.1 coordinate 13,618,678, forward strand.
AGGATACAACGAATATATAAAGCTAAATGTAAAAGCATACATAATATTTTTGAAATAGAGTAGTTCAAATAAAACTTTAAACGTATATGATATTTTTGAATAAAAACCAAAAACAAGAGCTAACAGCTTATAAAATTATCAATCAATACTCATTTATGATGTTTATGTCAAATCTATAAAAGTATTGTTCAGATCTTTTCTTTCTTTTTTTTATCTCCTTTTTTTTTTAGTTCCAAAAGAGATCTGAACAATACTGTGCACAATATTTCAGTAATAAGAAGGTAAGTTTCTGAATAAACCATATATAGTACTTTTGAAATACAGTTAAATGTGATAACATACATAATTATCAATCAATATGCATTTATGATGCATATCTAAAGTTATATATGTAAAAAAAATAAAGGGTCTAAAATGATATAAAGACTATTAAATAAGTTATTGTTGCAATGATAAAACCTATAAGAAATAAATATAATCTCATATGTATGATTCAAGAAAGAGCGAAGAAAATAAATGTTAATTTAGGAAAAAAAAATCAGATGACTTATCTTTTATGCTTTTTTGCTTTACTAGTTATGCCCCCCACGTGCATAGCATATGGGGTGCCTCTATACCAATAGGGTTTATTATGTATTGGTTTCTTATTTATTTATTTTTTTAATAATAATGTATTCATACTTACGACTGCTAAACAAGTGCAGCATCAAAGATCTGGATGTAATGTATATGTCTTGTGTTGCATATATACATATATAACTTTAACTAATTATGTGTAATTGGAATACCTATTGTTATCAGGTGAAGATTATATTTATTCTCTCCCCCAATGTAGTATCAGTAATGTTAAGACAATGACTCTTGGGGAGAAGGGAGACAAAGGGGTTGATGAACTGGGACATGTTTGTTCATCTTCTTCCTACCTTCTTCTATATAAAGAGTTGTAGAGAGTATTAGATGAGTAAGTACAGGTAATGAGTTATAGTGATAAGTTTGAGTGAGCAGATTATAGAGTTTTGTAATTGGAGTGTTTTTGCTCATCTTGTATCCTGCTATTTGTTCATAATGAAAGTGTACTCCGTGGATGTAGGCAGGTTTGTGCCGAACCACGTAATTCTCTGCGTTCTTGTGTGTGAGAGTTTGATTCTTTGCACGGAGTTTCCCAACAAAATGGTATCAAAGCTCTTTAAAAGTATTGTTCAAATCTTTTCTTTTTTCTTTTTTTCTCTTTTTCTTTTAGTTCCAAAAAAGATTTGAACAATACTGGAGGGTAGTGTGGTGACAGGAGGAGCTACTGTCAGACATGGGTCCAGTGGTGCAAGACAGACTGAACAAAGAAAACGACAGTTGCACAGACGCACAAGGAATAAGTGCAGGAGTACCTGGAGGATCCACAGTGGTACAGGTGCGCGGACCACTACAGATGGTGTGCTGGAATCTGGCCAGACATGACGAGTGCAACCAGTGCCGGATGTTCAGAGGCAAGCTCAGAGCAAAGGGATTCTGAAGAGCTGTACAGCATTGATGACACCGACAACGTCACAGAAGCAAGTCTCTTTTGCTCTCGATTTGATCAATGACGGTGTCCTCTTTAGTAAAGTGTACACAGGAAGTGGAGAGATAGAGTCACTACAGTTGGCAAAGAGGTGATCTTTGCACGACACCACGATAAGGGGGTGTGAGCACTTTGGTGAGGGGGTACAGGCACTTCAGTAAGGGGGTGCAATTGCCTGGTGACAAGGGCTGGGTCACAGCTGAGCAGTACCATAGCATCCAGATGACAATTACTCCACATGTGTGGAGGGGGTAATTGTTAGTCCACCTATGTTAGGTGAATGAATAATCTTTTTGGGAGAAGACAAGGAGTCTTGGAGAGAAGACAAAGTCTTTGCGAGAAGCCAAGGAGCTTTGTCCTTAACTTGGACATGTTTGTTCATTTTCTTCCTACCTTCTTCTATATAAAGAGCTGTAGAGAGTATTGGATGAGTAAGTACAGGTAGTGAGTTATAGTGATAAGATTGAGTGAGCAGATTATAGAGTTTTATAATCGGAGTGTTTTTGCTCCTCTTGTATCCCACTATTTGCTCATAGTGAAAGTGTACTCCGTGGACGTAGGCATGTTTGTGCCGAACTAGGTAATTCTCTGCGTTCTTATGTATGTGAGTTTGATTCTTTGCACGGAGTTTCTCAACAAGTAATTGGTATCATATTTATAACAATAATATTTTTACAGATTTCATGGTCCCTAATCAAGGTAAGGAGAACATATTCCAATATTGAAGGCAACTCCACTTTATCCTCTTGAGTGTCTTCTAAGCCGGAGCCATTTGGAACAGCAACAACTAGTCACCATCATTTGTAGACAAAGCTGATGTCAAGATTCGCCTTTCCAGGGCATGGTAAGAACCAATAACAAAAGTATTAGTCGAAAACTCACCCGGACCCATGGTTTCAAGGATCGGACTGATCCGGTCTGTATTGAGATCGTCCAGGACCGGTCCAATCCTAAGCCACGATACAACTATTATATCAAGTGGCTTTGGATTGGCCGGTCCAACCGATACCGTTCCAGACCGGCCAATCAAGACCGGTCAAGTGACCGATCCAAAGTTCTTTTTTTATTTATAAGACGAACGATCCAACAGTATCGCCCTGGACGGTCCGATACTGACCGATACAGCTAGTCTAGCGATCAGTACCGCCATTCCGGGGACCGGTCCGGTTGATCCAATTTTATTTTTATTATTTTTTAACGACAATCCAACTTTTAGATTGGATCTTGATTGGCCGATACGGGCCGGTATCATCAATCAGAATCGGGATCGGCTAGGACCAGTCCAATACAAGCCCGGCCCAATCAAAGGTCCCGAGACTTAAAACCCTGGGACCCTCGCAATCAGAGAGTTTGATGATATCTACCCCATCAATATAACAAACCTTGCAAGCTACAATGCTCGTGGAAGGGACAACTACACAAATAGTTTGACAGGTTAGACGATAGAACTTTGCCATCTTTATAAACCCTCTACAATGGTGAAAGATGCATGAGAACCATAAGCCCTGTAGTCAACAGGAGTGAAAACATCTTACAATGCCATACACATTTGGCGGGTAGCTTAACAAAAATGTTTTAAGCACAATTCTTTCATGATTGGTCGGTGTGTCGGCAACTCCCGCATCCTACAAATTCGATCAAGGTTGTCAATGCGATGCTATAGTCAAGGTCCACACGGTCTTACTAACCATTGGTACTCACACTTACAGCTCAAGCAAGCTGCTAGCTACTGCTTGCAGCTAATGAAGACCTTGGGAACTCGAAAATGCCCTAATCGTCTCAACTCGATGTGTTCACATCAGACGACTGCGCAACCTTTTTCAGAATTTGCTAACATGAGCATGGATCTACTGTCCATGGAGGTCAAGGAGAAGAAACCCAAATGAACAAACCTCATCATCTCTTCAAATATTCAAGCTCAGCCAGCCTTCAAACTTTTAAATCTTTAACTCCATGTAAGGGAAATGAATACTCAACATCTACAAGCATTAGTAATAAAATAGTTTTTTTGAAACATCTGCATTACCAAGTACAAAGCACAAGCCATAAAAACTGATGTTTTAACTTTGTTTTCATTCAATTCCTATATTTATCAATATAGAACTATTAGCTAAAAAGTGAGATTATAAACACATTGAGCAGTACTGAGCACGTCGGAGCAATTGCGAAAGATCATCAATGTTCTCTAGCTTTTCATTGTTCTTAACGAATTCTTTATCAACTTCAAGCATATCCATCTCCTTGATGATCCTAAATCCCAACTGAGACATAATGTCCCGCAGCTCCTCAGCTAGCATAAAGAAAATGTTTGACATGTTCAGGTTCTCCGGTGAACTTCTCGCAGAGAACGGGATCTTGGGTAGCAAATACCAACTGGTCAAGTGTTCTTTTGGCACTTCCTCATCATGATGCAACCAAGAGTTATAAGAGCAGCAGTATTGAAACCAAACTCTTCTGCGCCAAGTGCAACGATGGCCACATCCCTTCCGGTTTTTAGTTGACCAACCGTCTGGGATTGTTCAGCCATGGAGGTCAATGGCAACTAAGGTTTGGTGGGTCTCAGCCAAACCAAGTTCCCAAGGAAGCCCTGCATTCTTGATATCAGTCCAGCGAGAAGCTCCTGTACCTCCATCATGACCTGAGATCAAGACATGGTCAGCATGCCCTTTCACGACCCCACTGGCAATTACTTCCACACCAGCTTCTGATACCAATTTCACACTAATTCGAGCACCTGGATTAGAGTTCTACAAATAAGGAAAAATGATTCAGATACAATGAATAATAATAAGTCAGATTAATTAAAACATACAACAAATAGCATAATCATATCATGGTGCAATAGTCTTTTAGTAAGCAGGACGTTCTAAAAAGAAAAAGGCATCTCAAAGAAGACCTTAAGATTGTGAATTATGATGAGGAGATGGGTTGATTAGAGCAACACCAGCAGTGGAATTCCTAGTGACGACAATGTCTCCAATAACTTTGTGGCCTGAAAGTTCACCTCCTTCACCAGGCTTATCCCCCGTTTAACAAAGCTGCCAAAAATTTAAAACAAATCCCACCCACAAAGGAAAAAAGAATTCCAGTTCATATAAAATCTCACCAAATTCGAAAGAAAGTTATCAGTTAGAGAATGAAAGACACCATTAGGTGCTTTTCAGACTCGGGAACATCTGCCCATGAACATAAATTCATAAACAAAAGGAACTTCCATCCCAATAGGAATAGAGGGTCTAAATCGTAAAACACGAACATCAACAGAAGCTACCGGAGGGCAGAATCTTGAACCAGAAAAGATATGACATACAATAATTACTTGAGCCATTTTTATTTGTAGTTCATCCGCATTTGCAAGATAATAACTTGAAATTCCAAATCCCCTGCTTACAACCTGCTTGATTGCACTCCTCTTTGGATTCATTGAACCACCTGGAAAAGACCAAGGTTTTAAGTCTCGAGATCACGGATCGGACCGGTCCCAGCCGATTCCCGATCGCGATCCAGATTGGCCATCCTGGCTAGTACTAGCTGATCAGGATCCGATACCAAAGTTGGATCGCCCATTAAAAAAAAAATTGAATCGGCCGGGCCGGAGGTACTATTTGCCAGAACGGTGGTACCCATAGTGTAAAGGATCGTCTGATCCAACTCTGGATCGGACCGGGACGATACCCGAGTCAGAACCGATCCATTAATAACCCTAATTAAACTGACTCAGTCCGATTCCGACACAATCGGGCGATGGAACTCAGGATCGGCGAGTCGGATCATCCGATCTGTCTCAAATCGGACGAGTTGGTCGTCCGGTCCAATATTTTAAAACAAAAACACAGTGCAGGTTGGTGCATGTTTAAAACAAAAAAAAAAAAGAAAAGAAAATTGGAGCTCACCAGAAGAAAAGACGGATCGAACGAGCTAGTCGTCCGGTCCAATATTTTAAAACAAAAACACAGTCTATTAGGTCGGTACATGTTTAAAACGGAAAAAAAAAAAAAAAAAAAAAAAAAATTTTGAGCTCCCCAGAAGAAAAAACGAGAGCAATTTGGGGTTTGGGGGGTGTGAATGGTTCTCTTTTCTTCTCTGCCATCTATTTCTTTTTTCCCTCAAATTTTTTTTTTCAGATTGTTGTGAGCGAAAAAAAAAAAAACCTAGTCAATTTGATGATGCAGCAACCTTTAAGGTTATCTATTGTTGGCTTGTTGCTGCTGTGCTCTTGATGGCTACCGTTTTCTCTTCTGATCAGACGTTAAAAAAGGAAGCCCTGTAACCTTCTTCGGCATCAGAGCACGCGGCCGAAGGTCTGAGACGACATTAAGGTATTTCTTCTTCTTCTTCTTTTGCTATTCTGATTCTTCTTCTTTTTTTCTATTCTGATTCTTCTTTTTCTTCTATTATGATTCTTCTGAGCCTGTTGCTGACCTAAGATTTAATTTTTCTGATTCTGAAATGGAAACCTAAGATTAAGCATGGATATCTCTTCGCAAGCTGCTGCTGTTGCCGACTTGCTGTTGCTGTCAGCTGATCTGATCCTGAACAAATGAAGACTTGAAACCTGAAACAGGGGAAAGGAAGAAATCAAGAAGAGAAGAAGAAGAAGAAGAAGAAGACAAAACAGAATGCAGCCCTTTGACTCGTTTTTTGGTTTTGTTTTCGTTTTTTTTTCTTGGATCGTCCCGGATCGTCCGATCCAAAATTGGGTCGGCGATCCAACTCAGTCTCGAACTGGGACGAACCCCAATCCGAGTCCGAGTTCAAACACTATGGTGGTACCGGTCTCCGGAATGGCGGTACCGCTAGCTGGACCGATGGTACTGGACCGGTCAAGGTCTATACTTGTTGGACCCCTCCATTTATAAATTAAAAAAACAAAAACAAAAAATTATAACTTTGGATCGGTTGTACTGGCCGGTCCGTAGCAATGTCGGTTGGACCGGTCCAGCCCCAAGCCACTTGATAAAAAGGTTGTATCGTGGCTTGGGATCGAACCGGTCCTGGCCGATCCCAGTACAAACCGGATCTGTCCAATCCTTGAAACCATGGAAAAGATTCCATGCAAGAAGATTGCCCCCCACCCTCGCCTTCAGCAACGATTATATAACAAATTAATCAATATAGTAAGCAATTTAAACCAAATGAGATATATGATCAACCTGTCTGCAAATTGCTAAGTAAAACTATACACAATAAGAATTCTATGGTATGCTATGAATGAAGAAACAAACATGGGTATCAAGTACCGACACAGATACAACGTGTTTGACAAGACCACCACCCAAAATGTAGCCATAAGGTCACAGCCATAAAAGAGCATAACCACAAAAAATTTCTTGATGGGGGCGTTCAAGCCGGTTTAACCAATCAGTCATTCAGATCAATATCAAATATATATATACATATATATACGTGTGTTTGTGTGTACAAGTGAAACACATCGTGAGATGGCACTCACCAACAATTGCACCAGTTTTTTTTTTCTGGTCAGACGAGTAGTGTAATATATATATAGGTCTTTTATCAATTATGCCACCTTGAGGAATGTGGTAGAAGCGTGTAAATGTGAAGTGTAGATGTAGCTCGTTTAATCACAAAATTCAGATTATTGAGCAATGATAGACACCTTTAAGAGAAGTGCATTAGAAGGATGAGAAATTCCATCCATCGACTTTCCTTCTCTCTCTCTTTTCCAGGCATGTAACGGTCTATCATTTGATATATACATGAAAGACACCTGCCTATGCCTGGTCAAACTTTGGATTAGGACTAAGAGAAACTATAGGCATTGGGAAGAATTTGAAGTTATAATGTGTTATTTTGAAAAAAAAAAGTAAGAGAGAAGGAAGAAACTTTGATTTCTTGAGTGTATTAAGAGAGCTTATAAACATGGGGACAAATTTGAAACTAAAAATATAGAGGTTGATAGAGATTTTTTGTTTTAATTTAATATTGTTTAAGATGAAGTACTTTGAATGGTGGTGGTGGTGGTGGGATCATGATTTCAAGGATCAGATCGGCCGGTCCGGTTCCAACTCACGATACAAAGTATTGTATCGCGGGGTTATGGACTGGCGGTCCGGCAACCGGTTCCGGCAGTCCGATGACCGGTCCCTTCCGGTCCGGCGCCGGTCTGAAATTTTTATTTTTTTTTTCCGCTTTCTATACCGGATCCGAACCGGCTGGTACCAGTCCGGACCGGCCAGTACCAGTCCGGACCGGAACAAGACGGGATCGGTCTGGTCTCCGATTCCAGTTTATTAAACCTTGGGTGGGATGGGTGGGGACATGTGAGTGTGGTGGGTGGGTTGGTGGTGGAGTTATAAATTACCAAATTCCTCCATGTTTACTTATATTAAAACTCTCACCAAATACCATAGCATGGTAAAATTTAATAAAAGATCAATATAATTGTTGAATGTTGATGGTCAACATACCCGTATTAGATTTCCCTCCAATTTTGTTCATAGCAACTGCTAGGGTGTTGTGAGCCTCCAAGGATATAGAACCATAACTCATGGCCCCTGTACAGAACCATTTTACGATCTCACTAGCAGGTTCCACTTCATCCAAGGGTATCTTCACATCTACTTTAAACTTCAACATTCCCCGTAAATTGCAGGCGTTATTCAGCTCTTGTATGCGCTTTGAGTATTCTTTAGAAGCAGCTACGATGTTTGCTCTAGCAGCCTCTTGCAACTTTGCTATAGCATGAGGATCATTAAGGTGAATCTCACCACCTTTTCTCCAATGATAATCCCCAGGATTGAGTATTGCTAGAGCTTCTGCACTTCCAGGAAGTAAAACCCTAGTTGGAAATGCCATTAGCTCCATTCCTATTACCCGGCTCGTGTTTCATGATTATTGCCACTGCGAGAAAGGTGAGTCGCAAGTTGAATTGAACAATACAATTGTGATGAAGCACAAAAGTGATTTCATAATTCACTTTCCCTAATTAAATGCCACCTCTAGTTGACTCTAGTGGAAAAGACATCAGCAAAATCTATGGATCTTCATTTCAAAAGATTTAACAATTTAGAGATTTGACATTCAAGAAATAGATTAGATGCCATAAAAATTAAATATTAACAACTAAAAAAAGTCTAGCATAAGAAACCGTAAGAAAGAATCAAGCGTATCTGACTAAATTGAACTTCTAACAAATAAGTACTTGGCTTTAGGTGAAATTTAGAAATCCGATGCAAAAAGAATATTTTAAATGCAGAAAGTATAGGAGGGAGGAGGGGGGCACAAAACTTCCAATTCAAAAATATTATTTTTTTTAGACATATTTAAAAAAAAATAAAAAAAATAAAAGTAAAAAGAAAGCAGTTTGAGCTGACTAACCTTTGATCAATTACTTGTTATGAAACAAAAAGGTGAGATCTTACTATCATCTTCGGTATTCGGTATCCAAGCCATTCACTACCGGTATGAATGAAAACTCAAGATGCACAGGATGAAAAAAAAAAAAAAACGGAGTAATATGATCAAGATAATAATTCCAAAAAAGCTGACTCTTAATAGAATATGGCTCCAAGTCTAGAAACTTGTTACATGCAGCCAACCAAGATGGATTGGAAAAAAAAAAAAAAAGTGAAATGCAAATGGTGAGAACCTTAGACAAAAGAATCCTTGCTCCCACATGCTTGTTATCCCACCCAAATGTGTTGTCAGGTTCGTCTACTTCAAGAATCTGACCATTTACCTGAATGTAGTTCAGGTATGTTTGGTTTTTTGGTTGCTTTGTGAAGCCATGCAGCTCCCCAATTCAAAAATATTATTTTCTAAGACTTCTAAGACAAAAAAAAAAAGGTAAGAAGAAAGTAGTTTGAGCTGACTAACCATGATCAATTACTTGTGAAACAAAAAGGTCAAATCTTACTATCACCTTCGGTATTCTGTATGCAAGCCATGCACTATGGTATGAATGAAAACTCAGATGCACAGGATGAAAAAAAAAAGGAGTAAAACAATAAGATAATAATTCCAAAAAAAGCACTCTTTATAGAATATGGCTCCAAGTCTAGAAATTTGTTATATGCGACCAACCAAGATGGATAGGAAAAAAAAAGAAGTGAAATGAAAATGGTGAGAACCTTGGACAAAAGAATCCTTGCTCCCACATGCTTGATGTCCAACCCCAAATGTGTTGTTAGATTCGCCTACTATAAGATTCTGACCATTTACCTGAATGTAGTTCAGGTATGTTTGGTTTTTTGGTTGCTTTGTGAAGCCATGCAGCTCCCCCCCACAACAGCTCATCCTTCAGTTAGTTTAATACAGAGTAAAGGTTTAGAAATCCATTAAAGGGATAGCAAGAACAGGTGGGAAATAGAGATCAGAGAAGCTGGCATGTTAACCGGAAAAAGAGCGGTAAAAGGGGCATACATATGGTTTTAATCCATTGCTATACCTTCCTCAGTACTTATCAGCAAACGCATAGACCTTTTCCCCATTAAAGAGAACAAAGAAACGCTCAACTTGGAAGAAAGAACAAAGAAATTGAAAACCCGTTTCTCATCAAAATTTGATCTTTACCTGGATGGCTCTCCTGAAAAGAAGCTTTGAATAAGAGGGGTCAGACTTTCTAAAGACCAAAGAAGCAGCTGCAACTGCAGAAGAAGCTTCAGCAGCAACATCAGAACCAGGGTTGTGCTTGTCTATTTTGTAAACACTTATTGGAGTATCCATGTCTTCGGGCCTCTCCCAACAAGTGTGGTCCTTGTTAACATCCCCAACCTGCAAATGAAACGCCATAACAACATTAGCTCCTCTGTTTTTGTTTCTTCCACCAATCAAATAAGGTTACTGCCCATATAAATGGGAAAATAAAAATAAAAAAGAACACAGAAAAAAACAGAGAAGAGCCTTTAAAACCAGAAATTTGAGGAAAATACAAACCTTAACGTAGATAGTCTACCTGTCAATGTGGAGCAGCGCAGTAATGGTCACATTATCTGCTTTAATCTTAGCACAACGGTTATGAATCCTAAAATACGCCATGAGTTTAGCGATCGTACCTGTTTCTTGGCAATGTTCCGAAGCTTCTTTGGGCTTACTGTGATTCCCCCACAGATCACCACCTTGTGGGAAGAGATTGAGTACGTGATGTAGGTTAGCAAGAGGAATGAGGTGGAGGTCACATACTGCATGTTGGTGTCCCTCATCTTGAATAGAAGCCCACCTAAAACACAAGTAGCCATTAAAATTTACAAATCACAAACTACACACACACATATATGAATACACAAGCACATTAGGTGTATTGAGATTGAGAAAAAGGGGCCCCTGGTATGAAAGAAGATATATAGTTATCTGCATCTCCTTTAAAATCATGGAGTGATTGAACCTTCTGAACAATAAAAACCCGAAAATACAAAGCAGACTCTTTATAGAATATAGCTCCAAGTCTAGAACTTGTTATATGTAACCAATCAAGATGGATAGAAAAAAAAAAAAAAAAAGTGAAATGAAAATGATGAGCTCACCTTGGACAAAAGAATCCTTGCTCCTGCATGCTTTTTATCCCACCCAAATGTGTTGTCAGATTCATCTGCTCCAAGAGTCGGTCCATTAACCTGAATGTAGTTCAGGTATGTTGGATTTTTGGTTGCTTTGTGAAACCATGCAGCTCCCCCACCATAGCTCATCCTTTAGTTAGTTAAATATAGAGTAAAGGTTTAGGAATCCATTAAAGAGAGAAAGAACAGGTGGGAAATAGAGATCGGAAAAACTGACCTGATAATGAGAAAAAGAGCAGTAAAAGCGGCACACATATGGTTTTAATCCATTGCTATAGCTTCCTCTGTACTTGTCAGCAAACGCAAAGAGATATCCCCCATTAAAGAGAACGAAAAAGCTCAACTTGGAAGAAAGAACAAAGAAATCGAAAACCCATTTCCCATAAAAAAAAAAAAAAAAAAAACTGATCTTAACCCCGGATGGCTCTCCTAACAAGAAGATTTAAGAGGGGTCAGACTTTCTAAAGATCAAAGAAGCAGCTGCAAGCGCAAACAGCAGAACCAGGATCGTGCTCGTCTATTTTGTAAACACGTCTTGGAGTATCCATGTCTTCAGATCTCTCCCAACAAGCATGGTCCTTGTTAGCATCTCCAACCAGCAAATGAAACTCCAAAACCATCTTAGCTCCTCTGTTTTCGTTTGCCAACATAAATGAAATAAATAAAAAACAGAACATACAAAGAAAAAAACAGAGAAGAGACTATACAAGCAGAAATTCGAGGAAAATACAAACCTGAACATAAATAGTGTCGGGATAGGCAGTACCTTTGAGAAGGTAATCAGTTTCCCAACGAACGGCTTCTCTTGCATTCTGCAACTCTGCTTTCATCAACCCTCCAAATTCAATAACGCTCCATGAAAGCATAGTCATCGTGAAAGCCATTGGGAACCCAAAATGTAGTTGACAAAAAGGAAAGAAGAAAGAACAAAAGCTGATAAAACTTAGGGAAGAAGAAAGAACAAAAGCATAGTAAAAAATCAAAACAAAGGATAAAGTCTGAAAGTAGAAGAATGGCATTGAGGATCAGCCCAATGCATTTCGTTGCATTCCTGCACGACATTTTGACAGGATGGAAGTTTAGTCCAGGGAAGATCAAACGACATGCTATGAAGCTTGCACACCAAGCCGAGAAGCAAAACACTGCAAATTGCACGATCTTGAGGAACCCAAAAAACATCATTGCAAATTGAAAGGACTGGGCCGAAATTATTAATATATCTGAGGGACAAATTAGGTCACATTGCAAATTGAAAGGAGTGAGGTGGAATTATTAAAAAACTTGAAGGACAAGTTGGGAATTATTAAAATACCTAAGGGACAAATTGGGCCACATTGCAAATGGAAAGGAGTGAGGTGGAATTATTAAAAAACTTGAAGGAAAAGTTGGGAAATGAAATGTGCATTTTACGCCCCAACTCACCTGAATTCTCTTTTATATATAAAGGACTTAGATAGCATTGCATAGTAGTACTACAATGTGGCTTACTGTTTACCTTACCATGTTTCTGTTGACATCCATCATATATTGAACCTAAGCATATAAAAAACGGAATAAAAAATAATAATTATAGGCTAAACTATCTTAGAATCTTGAATAAAAAAAATCAAATCAACTAAGAAACAGAAAGAACATAAAGGAAAACAAATTAGAGGAGGGGGAGAGATCAAAAAGGTCCAAAGAGATTATAGGAAAAAATAAAAATAAAACTCGCTATGCAGTATCCATCACAACATGATTTCTTCAACCCTCCGAGATCAATTCGTTAACAATTTCCATATTAGAACCAAAATTCACCATGAAGGAAAAATCCAATCGATAAGCAAATCAATAAATAAACAAAACAAAAGTAAACATTCACTTATCAAGCCCATTAAACTCCATCGATAAAATGGGATATAAAATTTATATACATCACAATTATTAGAAGACTAATCCCAATGCAAAATTGAATATAGAAACAAGTTCATGAACCCTAAAAATAAGATTGGAGCTTACGAACACAAAAGCTGAATAAGAACTCAGACATACCCAAAAAATACTAAATGTACGTGTAGGCAAAAATCCAAACAAACATAATTAAAGCCAAATGAACATAACATCATGATAATTTTGCATTTTTGCACCGAAAGAGAATGCATAATAATGAGTTCCAAGTAAATCCAAAAGCAGCTCCAAAGCAGGAAAGGAGAGTATTTATAGAAGAAGAGAGGTTGAGTAGTACTAAAACCAATCTACAAGATTGGTAGCATTTTTTTTCTTTTAAACATACTTTTTGTTTGTGGTAGACATAAAGAACCAAGAGTTCGACTTACAATTATAAAGAGTTGATTGCCTCTCAAAACACATTCACCATATATCTTACTCCGATACATACATGATAGCCATATGTCTTGAGCCCCATCCAATGATATTAACAGAGACTACATAATTGAGGATATCCTATTTTAGATAACTATTTGCATAATAGTACTGCAATGTGGCGTATTGTTTACCTTACCATGTTTCTGTTGACATCCATCATATATCGAACCTAAGTATATAAAAAACAGAATAGAGTATCATGTGAAGCATTAGAAGATACTAACTTGGTAGCTTAATATATTTTCTCTATTTATTCTTTCAAAACAAATTGAAGCTTACAAAATAAGAAAGCTGATAAACTACTAATAAAAAGAAGTCAAGGCAATCAAGAAATAAAAATATCCGATATATTTGAAGTAATGTAAAGAAGTAAATGTTAGAAGTCCTCCCGTCCTTGGGACATTGGTAGGACATCCCCTCAAAAGAGGGGTGGGGTAGGGTCAAGGCTTCGATTCAGTGTCTCCCCTATGGGGGAGTGGTCGAGTGACCACCCACACAAAGATACCAAAAAAAGAAGTAAATTTTAAAATTATTAAAATTACTCTTAAGATTGAAGACGAAACATCCAAAACATTTGGAGAAAGTTTTAAAATTTAATATATGAATATATATATATATATATATAAAACTAAAAGAAGCAAAACAGCAAATATTAATTGACTCTCTCTTTCCATTGGAAGACAAAGCAAAAAAGAGAACCAAGTTTCATAAATTCCCATAAAAGGAAATGGGTACAAGCGTTAAAAAGCTGAATGCAAACTGCAATTGCTGAACCAGAAAACCTTGAGAAATTAGAAGAAAAAATTCACTGAAAACCCCAGAACCAGTCATCTCTATTTCCCTTACCCCTTTATAAATTCTTTGGATTGTTACTGACCACACAATAGCAAGAAGAATGTTAAAAGTTTAAAAATACAGATCTAACTCAAATGTGAATATTCTAAAGTCACAAACTTAACATACGCATTGGTCAAACATCACTCTACATATGTTATTAAGGATCCAACCAAATCAAGGGAAAAATCCTAACCCAAACCGGATTCTATCTCACATGAATGAAACTTCTTTCATGAATATGACATGAACCCTTATTAATCCTCAAGAAGAAGAACGTAAGTTCTTTGATGTATAGATACCCCGCAAACAAAAGGCACAAACAAAATGAAATCAAATCACGATAAGGACTGGACAGAAACCGGTCAATGATAATATAGTTCTACATTGACAAAACAAGTTCATTATCTGATTAAAGAAAAAGAAAAATTCTGCAAAAATATACTTGTAAATAACGTGTATTTTAATACTAAACAACCAACAAATGAGTTGAACATCCCAATTGATATCAAAAGGTGTTAGAATAATACATCATATATGAAATCTTCCGATCCAAAATAATAGAACATGCTAACGAACATTCCAAATTAGGAGCACATCCAACATTTAAACCTACTTAAAAATTACAGGAAATGCGGAGAAAAATAAACTTTATAGAACCATAATAAACGAAAATATGAAATCTGCAATGAAAAAATTATGGAGGGATGGTTGGGTAACAGACCTGAATCTCTCAAAACCTCAACGCGCTTCCTAACATTTGATGAGTCTCAAGAACATCAGTGTTGTCCATACAGATCCTGAAGCTTATTCTACGAAAACCCCAAAAACCCTAACGATAGAATCGAAACAGAGGAATATAGTTTGATTCACAAACACAAACCCCATGTGAGAAAGTAGTAGAACTCACTCACATTGAGAGCATTAAGAAAACCTGCTTGATCCTTGACGCTAAGCGCTAGACGTGAAAAGAAAAAATTACAGAGATGTAAGCACATCCAATATACGCAAAGAAGAAAGATTAAAAGAGATTAGGTTTGTGTTAGTTATTACCAGCAACGTCACCATGGAGAGAGCAGGACCAAGATCTGTCGTGTTAAACTGATATTTGTTGTTACTCATGGAACAGATTGATATGGAGAGAGGAACAAATCCAAAACCCTCGCAAAAAATGACTAGTAGAAAACGAAAAAAAACAAAATAAATAAAGATGGATATAAGAGACACCAACAGCGAGACACAAACTGAAAACAATACCAATGTACCTAACCAATCACAAGTCCTTCACTCTTCCATACCTGCTCATAGCCTGCATCGAAGAGTGTAAAAAATATAAGCAAAAATCCAAAAACCCCATCAACGAATAACGAAAACCCATGTCAAAACCAAAGCAACCTTTAAATCATTCCTCTGGAAAATTCCAATAAGTTGTACCGATCCAGAAACGCAATGCTCATCAAGAATTCAGGTCCCGTAAACAATCATAGCTTCTTCCATGAGAATAGTGGCAAAACAAAGCAATCCCCTGTTTTAATGATCTCGCTCTCATTGATCCCCACGAACACAATCTTCTCTCCCGATCTGTAAGTTGTTTCTTCCTCGCTGTCCTCTTCTGAATTGGTAGACCGCGCCAACTACAAATGGTCAGCTTCTTCTTCTCGTTCTTGTTGCAAAGGAGACGTCGTATCTCACTTGCTTGCCTCTTCCAGTTTGCTTCAGAAGAGGATTGTATAGGATTAGGGAGAGAAAAAGAGTAGCAGGATTAGGGAGAAAAAGGAGTAGCAGAGGTCTGTTGGGGTAGCTACTTAAAGAACAAGCTACGTCAAGAAGCTTGCCAAAGAAGCTGGACGAATGCTTTTATGGCAAGTTAAGACATTTAAAAACTCACAAAAAAAAAAATATTTGTAAGGAAAATTTTTAAAAGGGAAGGGAAGAGTTGGGAAGTGAAATGTGCATCTTACGCCCCAACTTGTCTGATATTGATATTTAATAGAATAGATGTGCTACATTTGAACTGAGGAATATGAAATAACGAATAATTCAAAATGTTAATACTTTTTTAATGCTTTTTCTTTTGTAGTCATATAGTTAAAACTTATTTTAATTTCAATATTTGTTGCAGTTGCTATTGAAGATGACCACTTTCTTGTTTGCCATCTCTCAACGTAAAATCACATGTCCTTAATCTCTTCAAACCTGGGAATCAAAAATATTTTGTTAGTTTTTAGCTTGAAATAATATTTAAACATTACCCTGTGCTTTTCTCTTAGGCATTGATTGGGATTGGACTTTAGATTAGTTAACTTCAGAAGAATGAAATGAAAGAGAAAAAAAAAGGAGGGATTAGGGTCCAAATAAGATTAACCAAACAAAGATAGAACTATAAAATGATACTTGATATTAAACTATAAAACAAGTAAAGATTATAAGTGTCCAAAGAGAACTTACAACAAATGTTTCCAACGAAAATTAATACTCTGGTTTACAGTAAATGAATAATGCGAACATTTTAGGAATTGGATGTTTGTATTATTTTCAAGGTGGTTACTCAAAATATCAATTGAGTAGGCTAGCACTTGAGTGTTAGTATTAATTCAAAGTAATACTTATAATTAATACCTTGGTAAATTAAATCAGATCTTATTTCGACAACTTTGACATGGCTATGCTACCAATTTCAACCCAAGAAAAATTTGAGTAAATAGAGATTATAACTAAAATATAAAGTGTAGAAAATATAAACAAGGAAAAACACTAAATAACCTTATCCTTGTATTTGAGGTCAACACCATGAGAAGCTTTCTAAAAATCCCACAACTTACCGTGACCATGGTAGTGGGGTCAAGATAAGATCAAGCAAACAAAAATAGAGTTGTAAAACAAGTAAAGATTACAAGAGTGCAAAGCGAACCTACAAAAAATGCTTCCACCGGAAATTAATACTCGGGTTTACATAAGTGAATAATGTCAACATGTTAGCTGTAACAATATCAATTATAAAACCCATTAACCAGCTTCAATGAAACTCAACCCAACCCATGGCCAAATCCTGCTAAAGAAACCATCTGAAAACCTATCAGCCAATGCTCACATCCTCCAATCCATTCACATTTTTGTAACTCCTCTACTAAAGCATTTAAATAAAAACAAGTACTAAAAAGTTGAACATAGCTCAATGCACCTTGTACATATCCAATTCACATATAACCTACAAGGGAAAGATGCATGCTATATAATGTTATATGCCCATTCAGGAATACCAACTATAATATTTATTCATTATATGATTGGAATATTCCTCTAAAAAATTTGGTAACATCTCCGTATGGTTCTTACTTGTTCGTAAGCTAACCTCACATATTATACTCTCGTTTATCCAAATTGGATGCATAAACAAGAAGAAAATAGTCAAGTAAACTACATATCCGAAGAACATACAAAGATAGTTGCTAAAATTTTAAAAGAAATATTAAAATCATATTGAACAAGTAATGTAGTTATTA
This sequence comes from Pachysandra terminalis, assembly GCA_031762675.1. Taxonomy (NCBI): domain Eukaryota; kingdom Viridiplantae; phylum Streptophyta; class Magnoliopsida; order Buxales; family Buxaceae; genus Pachysandra; species Pachysandra terminalis. The sequence goes on from JAUPMG010000020.1 coordinate 13,636,452, forward strand.
TTCCCAAACCTTCTATCTGACAATCCAAAATGTTATATGTTTGATAATGCTTCTTTATATTTACTTCCTATGAATATATGCAGTATCCATGATAAAGATGCAATCCATCCATAGTTCGTAAATTGAAGAACATATTATACATATAACCTTTCAGACGGGCAATGCATAAAACACTCCATCTATAGAAAATATCCATCGCCGCCTCCACATAACTCTATTTTGTACAGAGATACACACTTCTAATAATTCACAAGAAACATATCCCAAAAAAGAAATTAAAGAACAAAAGACTCTTCAAATCAAAAGTGATCTAGATGATTCTTTATCATGCCACATTTGGCATTTTTTTGTATGTTGTAGATTTTGTACTATCAAGGCCGCAGAGGAAATTAAAGAACATAAAACTCTTCAAATCAAAAGTGATCTAGACGATTCCTAATCATGCCACATCTGGCAGTGTTTTCAGGGCATATAGTGCTAGAAATATTTCTTCCAACTATGTCGAATAGATTGCATGACTAATTTTCTCATCGGGCTGATTTTGTACATAGCGATTAACATGACAAAAATATAAGGTTGTTTTAGGCCCAAAGAAATGAAAAGGTGTGAATATGAGACGTTTCCTATGCACTATGAACAGGAAATTGTCATACTCCTACCAAGAAACTTCTCAATGACGGTGACGGTGACCGGAAATTATTTTTCTAGTGAACCGATATAAAATCAGACATATTTCTTGCCACATCCTACGAAAAGTAAAAAGAAAAAAAAAAAAAGAATTCTTGCCACATGAAAGGACAACTCATATAATTTGACCACGATGACCATTGACCCTCCAAATGAGACTCTTTGAAAGCAGCCCTATTCTTGGCATGTGCACCAAATTACATGATAGAGTGCTCGTAGACAGACTCCACCAAACAGCTTTACCCATTTGTACAGAAAGCTGTCATTACCAAAGATGTTTTGGTTGCTTCCATGACCTTTTGAAGGCATCTTATACCAAATTTTAGCCTAAAACAGCTTTGGCAATAGTAAATTCAATTGTGTGCATACATACATACATGCATACATACATATATGTATAAATTATACATGTATATGTCATACCAAGAAACTACTTGGTGACAGTAAGCATAAATGATTTTCCCAGTGAAATATCAAAAGTTTTCTACAATCTATGGTTTAGAAGTAATGGTGCTTTACTTATTGATTAATGTAAATTTTTTAAGATCAGTCTATTGTTCGAATATTATAATGAATAATGACCTTGTGAGCTTATAAGCACAGAATAAGGACAAGTGTAGCAGGGGATTCTGACTTTCACTTCCTTCCTCCATAAGAAGTTCTTGTAGGTGAAGAATCAGAATGTGATCAGATTAGCATAATGATTTAATCTTCTGGATTCTATTAGGGATCCAAAACATACCAATTGAATGAAGAGTAATCCAGATATCTTGGTGAATATATGATTTGGGAACTAAAGTTGCATCAAATGTGGCCATAAGGAGCTATAATGTTGGATGCCATTATAGTTGCTAGCAATGAAGTCCAGTCCATTGACAGTTGTAATGTCTCCTGCCATAACTTAATATAAGTTTCTGGCATAGCATTCAGATCCCACAAAGGTCTGTCTTGGTGTCTCTATGGCCTAGCAGGAAAGTAATTAGGTTGTATCACTTTGCATAACAAACAATAACTCAGCCACACTCCCTGGTGGTTAACCTTGTAACAAGGTAGTCATAGTTTCTGGCATTGCAAGGCCGCCCCACCAAGGCCACCAGGGTTGATGACTACCAATAGTGAGGCATGGTCATATCGTGGCCCCAACCACACCTAATTCCATGACAGAGTGCTTCTAGGCAGACTGCACCAAACAACTTTACCCAATTGTAAAGAAAGCTGTCATTAGCAAAGATGTTTTGATTGCTTCCATGACATTTTGAAAGCATTTTATACCAACTTTTAGCCAAAACAGCTTTGGCAATAGTATTCTTAATTGTAAAAGCTATATTTGGGCAACCAGTGAAGTGGGTTTGGCAGCATTTAGTATAACAGTCAACCTTAGCTGGAATATTTCAATAATACAAAATATATTGACAACCCATCACTCCAAATGATTCTGCTTGTGGTCATACCAACATAAAAGAGCTAGCAGCTTATTTTTCACTAAATAAATTTACCTATAAAAGGACTTAGAATGTTGTTACTAATGTTGTAACTATTGCTAATGCAACGTTTACTGCTATTCGCCCAAAGTACAGGATTATTAATGATTCGGAAGTCCAAATTCCACTTAATTTCAGGTTTTGTTTTTCTAATACAAATCACTCAAATAAATGAAATAACCAGTTTTAAGTAAACAGAGCCGACTAAATCATTTTAAGCCACAGGATTGAAATCCTAAGTGCCTGCAAACTTCAGATTAGCCGATTAAATCATTTTAAGCTAGAGAATTGAAACCCTTAATGTCTGCATCAAAATAAAAATTCAATATATAAGAAGTCTGAAAACCCACTCGTAGGCATTTTCACAAAAAACATTTAGTCCAAAATTTTTATAATACCAAAAATCAGTATGCAGCAACTGTAAAACCCAAAAATTCAATGCTGAACTTCGGTCATGAATTTATCAAACATATAAGAAGTGGGAATGGTAGGCATTTTCTTCACAAACAACATCAATTCTAATTTTTTTATAGTAGCATACAAATCAATATGCAGCAACTGCAAAAACCAAGAATTCAATGGTGGAATTCATTCATGAATTTTATCAAACACATAAGAAGCGGGAGATATCACATCATTACCTCTGTAATTTCTTCTCTGCAATTTGCAACAAGTGGTACGAACTGTTGGAATTCATTCCGCACACAAGCCAGCAAACTATAAACACAAACTGCCATTAAGAATCAAACGTGAGAACAAAACAAAAATAAATATAAAATAGGCAACAAACTAGAGCAAGCTGTCATGAGAAATCAATCTTGAAAACAAAAGAAGAATAAATAAAATAAGAACCTACAAGTAAGAAAAGAGTGAGACGATGAAGACGGAAGAGTGAGAGCAATTTTCTTTTCTTTACTGTACTATTTTTTGGTTTCTTCTAACAGCAAAGATCTGAAGCAGAAATCAAACTGCAAGAAAATACGTATATGATGCTGGCATTATTTGGAGCGAAACGGAAATAAAAATTTCAGAAAAGAAGACATCTGTACACCTTCCATGGCATCCACTGCAGGCAAAAGACAGCATCTGTAAACATAGTGGCATCCATTGAATCGAAGCATTACTTTTTTTTTTTGTAAGCAATCGAAGGCTTACTTTAGAAGTTAGTAATCTTTGATGAGAACAGAATAGCACGACACGTGTGATGAGAAGTTAAGGTTATAATGGGAAGACAAAATGTAGAAACAAAACTTTCTTCTTTTATATAAGTATAGATTTACACAAATAGTTAAGAAAAGCTTAAGCTACTATCCCCTTCTAAACCAAAGGAAGAAAAAAAAAAGGGGGGGCAACTACCACTAATCTAATTTCATCTTCACCACGGGTTAGTCTTTACGTCCTTTTGGTCCTCTCGTTACCTACAAAACATTCTCAATGTGTAAGAAATGGAAAACATTAGGCGAATATTATTTC
>JAUPMG010000020.1:13647414-13661459 GCA_031762675.1 Pachysandra terminalis
GCAAGGGATGATTGTGGTGCCTAAATCAGCAAATCCCAAAACCTTGAAACAAGTCATTTATAACCCTTCTAAGCAGTTGAAAATTTCGCAAAGTTCATGCAACCCAATCAAATCAGTTGTGAATTGAATGCATGACTAATTATATGGGCATCCTTTGAAAGCACGAAAAGCCTACCAAGTCTCATGCAACCAATTAGAGATATGGACTCTAGTAACAAAATTTAGCATGACTTAAAAAACTAAAAGACATAATTAAGGTTGCATATATACCTTCTTGTATGCTGGCAAAAACTTAAGCAGTTTTTTAAAGGCAGTTATAAACAACCGTATCTTTCTGTAAATATCTTTTGTTATAGCGCTAGCTTGTATATTAGCAACGAGTTTATTAACAACAATATGGTGTGTTCAATTACACAATAAAATATACAGATCAACTGATTTACTCTATGGATAATTTGATATATACTCGAAAATGAAAATCAATATTAATATTGTCTTATAAGAATAATGCTGGAGAATTATGTATCAATTGCATTCACCATAAAAATGCAAGAAACCAAAAGCATCTTCATAGTTTGGAATCATTATTTTAGTAGTCATTGAAAAAGAGTCCCCACAAAATAAGATAAAAATGGTTGTCAAATGGAAGTTCAACATTTCATTAGAATTAAAAAACTATAAACTAATCGTTCTATTGAGTAGGGTAATGCATCCTTTGTGCAATAATACCAAGCAAGAAACTGTTTTTAGAAAACTAACAATCACAATGTGATAATTGCTATTTTGAGGTTAGCATGTTGCTTTTTGGATGTAAAAAATCAACAAGAAACAGATCTAGTACAAACACCACTGCTAGTTGGTAGCTTCATCTTCTTCCTTTTGTTGTGTGTGTATCTGAGAGAAAGAGAGAGAGAGAGAGAGAGAGAGAGAGAGAGAGAGATTAGCATTCTTTATAATATAAAACATGTTAAAATAGACATCTTAGATCTTCAATAGAAAAAACATAAGTTACAAGAAAATGATTAAGAAATGGAAGATCTAATCCATATTTTAGTCACTAAATAAATTAATGTCTAATCATGTTGAAAGATAAATTGTCAATAACCATAATTTTAGCTAAATGTACTTTAAGTTAATCATAGAGAGCACAAACAATTCAATGTGAACCAATAACCAACCTGAAGGAGTCTCGTTTCTTGTAAATAAAACTCATTTTAAAGTAAAGACAATTGAGAGACAAAGTCACCAAGGCTGATTTAAACTGCGATCAGAGATACCCATGCGAGGAAATGACCTAGTTGGTATTCCTTCCGATATCGAACGTGGGTGAGGGTCACTGGCGGTGGTATGGTGTTGTCATGGTGTTAAGGTTATTAGCATCAAAATATAAGTAGATTTGATTGAGGTTCTGAAAAAAGAAAAAGAAAAAACAAGAGTCTTACATGGGGAAGAAGTAAAGAGGTAAAAAAAATGAGTTTTTGAGAAGAGGGGGAAAGAGAGAGAGAATTGTACCGTGGGGAAGAAGTAAAAAGAGTCTTACTGAAGAAGTAAAACGAAAGTAAAAAAAAAATTTGTCAATAAATTTTTTGATTGGTAAAAAAATTTGAACTTTCAAAGAAAATGGCCTTTTGTTATTTTTTTTAGATTTTTTAAAGAAAAGAAAAACCGAATCTTGGGGAGGAAGGCGTCTTCTTTATGGTCTTTTGATTGGTTGGAAATTTTTTATAATTTAAAAAAAAATCATGAAAACTTGGGAAAGAAGTAAAAGAAAAAAGAAATAATGGCCAAACAAATTAAAAGAAAAGAGTTGCGTGTTGTACATTAAACCCAAGAGAGAGTGAGTGTCACGAACCAAATCTAGAGATCTAAATGGAGTCCCTAAATTTAGTTTGTAACTCTCACCCCATATCCCTATGGGAGTGGAAAGTCATACATTACCAAATATTTGAAATAATTAAGATATAATATTCTAAAAAATAGTATCATATATATAATATTCATTCAAAACAATCATAACAACGGAAATAAAATATAATCTAAGTTTTATGATACAAATCAAATCCTTATTGACTAACCTATCTAATAATAAAATACATAAGTCCAATTAAATAACCCTATTACATCTTCTACTAAAAATCATCAAACAATAATCTAATAAATATTAAGGTATTCATCATCTTCTTGGTCTCCATCTTGATTACCATGGTCCTACTGCCCAATATTTAAAGATCCTGAAATATGTTATGCTCGAAAGTGTCAGCTACACTTAGCTCAATAAATAATCAATTAAATTGTATTTTAGATTGAAGTAGGGTCAAAGCGACTCTTCAATGGTAATCCATAAAACTGTAAACATAAATATTAGGTAATATGAACAGATTAGTGAATGAATCATGATATAAGTGTATATGCATATGAATGGTCAAGTATTACAATGCGCATAATGTGCTCATATAATAATCACCAAGTATGATCTAACGAACAATCTAATGTGCTGTGCAATTAGTTAATTAAGACTGTTATTATGAATATATATAGGTTCCTACAAGATCGATCATTCCTTGAGCAAGATGTCTTCTCGAACTATCCCCATACAGGACCATTCTCAAGTTAAAATATTCCATGTGAGCATCATAGTTCTAAGGAGCTTCAACCTAGAGGGCACAATTCCCCCACTTATTTGTGATCAAGGACAATAATTTCAAGGAATTCCAGTTGAAAATTCCTCAGGGAATTGTATATATAAGCAAGAAACAGGAACACTCCTTTAATAAGATAGTTCATAGGACCATTAGTCCATAGGACCATTACTTCATACGACCATAGGTATATTGGGATAGCGACTCCCTCAACTCCATAAATATATATAATGCATAACTCTCCTCACCTACTATGATTTCCAGATCATAATAACCTCTTAATATCCTTAAAAATCCAGGAGTATGGATTTACATGCAAAGGAGTTTTACTTATAGACCAAATCCATGGTCCTAAGGCATATGAGATGCAAGTAATAGGGTGCACGTTAACTAAGCATGCAATTAATGTGTACAATGTGTAATAAGCATATCTAGCATGTTGGGAAATAATTAAAAAATTAATACAAGGCATGCCAAAATATCATAAGTTCACTAAACATAGTCAAATCGTCCATAAAGAAGCAAGTATAAGAAATAATTATAATATAGCAAATCTAACATCAAAATCAGTCTAATTAGGTCAAAATAAGCATGTATGTGAAGTTTCATAACAATTAGCGCACTTTGGGGATTTTATTAGTGTGTTTAGAGGGTTTCTGGGTTCCTGTCAGATGAATAGGCTCAACGTATTCTTGGTATGCTGAGTTGGTTCTTGATGTACTTTCCAGTGTTTTGACAGTTTTGATGTATCATTAGTAATTTGACCATAACTTTGTGTATACGTATCGGAATTATCTCAAATTGGTTTTGTTAGAATCTCAACTCAAAGAGGAATATAGGAAAAATATCAAATAAAATATAAAAAATTATTAGAACAAGTACTTTAATCGATAAACACAAAATTTGACATATTCTGGGTTTTGGTATTGACACAAGATCAGAAAAGAAATCATAACTTAGTCAATTCTCAATGAAATCAGTTCAAACTTTTTTGTTGTGTTCCTAACGAATAGGGGCATCTTATAAAAATATAAAATAAATTATATAAAATACATACATAGGTGCGGTAATCGAAAGTTCAGATCTGAATAATTTTCCAAATTAGGGCTTGTGTAGAAAAGTATAGAAGATAAAGATTTGAGGTAGTGCTATGTCATACTCATTGAATATGACCTAGACACCTAGTTCACCTAGAAAATAAAGTTTAATTTGATTACTTACCTTGGGTTTGTTTGCTGAATCTTCTTCTTCCTCTTCTTTGTTCAAAATCTGAACTTCTTCTTCTTCCTTAGCTCCTAGCTTCAGCAATCTTCTTCTTCTTACTCTCTCTCTCTCTCTCTCTCTCTCTCTTTCTTGGAATATGATCCAAATGTCCATCCCTTGGTGTTTTTATAAGTTTCCAATTTAGTCTTGGAGTTATTATCTAAGTTGGAATGTGTTTTAGATTATAGCCCTTGGATTAGATTAGTTTAATGCAAACCTTTAGATTAAAGTGTCCTAATTCTAGATGCACTAATCCTTAATTCTATCCTATTTGAATCCTAATCAGATTTTAACTCTTTTTCCTTTTAATTCTAAGCTTCTAGATGAATTAATTATTGGTATTGTTTAACCTTAATGCTAATCAGATTTAATGTCTCTTCCTTTTAATCTTAACCATTAGATTAATCTAAGTGTTCCTACGAAATCCTAACCATTAGATTAATCTAAGTGTTTTAGTCTTAATAGGATTACCTTATCTAATCTTAATCCTTTTTAGTTTATGATTGTTTTTAATTATTTTAATTAATCATAGCCATTTAAAGTAGATTAGATGTTCCTGCGTAATCTCAACCCTTGATTATTATCCTAGTCTTAGTTAACTAATATTTAATTATCTTATTTAAAGTATTGTTGATCTCCAAAATGGTTTCCTAAACCAGTTTACTTAGAGTAAGTAAAATGCACAAGTGTTAGCACCTGAGAGGCTTACCAATTTCTAGGTTGAACTGGTCTGGCTATTTGTCTCACACCGGCCTAAACCACAGGGTGGCCGTTCCAGGGTGAGGTTTCCCTGAAGGAGTGAGTGTCAACAGAAAGGTGAGGGCCGAGGTTGGAAGTTGAAACCTCAGGAAAGTGTCAGAGAAGCTGCAGAGCTTTAATGGCTACCTCAGAGAGAGAGAGAGTTCAGTCATATTCTTCTATAACTTTTCCCCCCTCTCCCAAAGTTGCCTTTACTCCTATGGAGTGAAGGCTTTTATAGCCTTCCACCCCTGGTTAACCCCTCTCACTGAGTGAAAAGTGTATGCTACAAGGACACTTGTCACTGCGGGGCTCTAAAAACGAGCACAAATACTTCCTTTTATCCCACAAAATGAAAATTCAAAAAGAACATTGTTAGGAAGATGCAAACCATTTAACATGAAACCCTTTTAAAAAAGATAAAAGATAAATTGTAGATTCAAATTTTGGCATTCAATAATCATGTTTTAGTAGAAGAATTTGAAATATCAAAAAATAAATCTACGTAGATAATATATTAGGAAAATAAGAAATAACCCATTAGTAGAACTTTGTAAACCATATATACAAACCCCCTTTGAGCCCAATGAGAAAAACAAAATTAAGCTGAACATAATCATTTGACATAAAACCAAATTGAAGTCATGAGAAGGAAAAGATAACTCAACCTGGACTTTATAGTATCAAGATAATTAACAACTACAACACAAATATACATTTGACCACTCAAGTTTGCTTTGCATTTCAACCAAAATTTTCAGCCATTAAAACTGGGAGGAGAAAAAAAGAAGACTGCATGAAACACTGATTAAAGGAAATAAATCAAAAAGAAACCTGCAAACCTTTTATGCAAAGTAATGAGTACACTATAGAAGATAAACCCTAATACTTACTGAAATAGATTGAGATTCAACATTAAAGCATGAATCAGTAAAGACATCGACCCACCTCTAATTCCCACTCTTTGTATTCACGAAGACCCCTTTAAAGTCCATAAATGACAAAGTGGGGTAGGAAATTAAATATAGGGTCAAGTTGCCAACTAATAAGCAAGATGACATTGTGGATACTAGAACATATTTGAAAGTTGAATAGTACATTGATCATACCGAGCAGAATCCAGATCCTACTCATATAGTCAAAATAAGAGCCTTGAACTATTCGAGTTATTAAAGCCCCAACACCCAACCAGAGAGCCAGGGAGAATAAAAGCAATTTTACAAATTTTACCACAACAATTAGTCCAGTATTTAAAAACCCCTGGACCTCGAGTGTCTTTAAAATCTACATCAAGCATCCAAAATAAACTCTTCTGAAGTGTCTAAGAACCAATGAAGCAATCCAATGGGCAAACTAAGAATCTCCAAGGAACAATACAACCTCGAATACAAATAAGGCATCAGTGAAAGGGTGTAAGGTCGATTTAGAGAGCAATACATTACTCACGGTGTCACAAATCACAAGTGAACCAAACACGGGGCATCGTTCATTAACGTGCTATTAGCAACGGGCAAATTAAATTGGTAGTTGTATAAAAGAAAATAAAAATGTAATGAGAAAATAATTAAATTGCTAATATCTAGCCTAAATAGACAAGGGCATGTAGTGCGGCATTGCAATAAAAAAAAGGGTAATAAGAGAAAAAAATGAAAAAATAATTCGAGGGAAGAGAAACTGTTGCTATAACTCCAGATTCAAAGAGTATCAACTTAAGAACAAGTTGTCTTACATGTGTATCTTGAAAATATGGTATGCTACATAGTCCCTCTTTTCTGACATGATGGGGCATCAGAAATACCTGATGATGCAAGAGAAACATCCATATATCATGGGTGTGCTAAATGTTAAATACCATAATATAGATATTATTGGCAAACAACAATTTGCAAAATACAAAGAAAAAATTGATATTTGAGGAAATTGTGCTTTCCTTAGCTCTAATGAAAGGTATGCAATATCTTAAATCTCACAAGAAAGCAGTTCAACATGCCATCACAAATCCAATCATATTTACCTCAGATTTTAATGAAAGTAAATAAGAACTACTATTATCATACTATTGAGATGAAGTTTTCATATTCTAAAAGGTATTCTAACAGTAAAAAAAACATCAATTGTACTTACATTTAACAATGGTTCATATACTGACACATTAAAGCAACCAAAAACTGGTGCTCAATTGAGGAAAAAAAAAAAGGAGGTGCTCAAGTTATCCACGAAGCTAAAGCATCGATTTATGGTCACCTATCACCTTGCCACCCAAACTCTACCTCTTGTACCAGGCCTTTAAAGGATACATGTGAGAAGTGAAGGTAAGCATCAATCATTAAACTAAAAAAACAAATTAGCCCAAATAAGGGGAAACAAAAAAGAAGAATGAAAAACATAACATCAATCTAACATAATTGGAGTTGGAAAAACCCAAAAATGTAGACCAAAAGCAATCAAAGGCAAAGCATAAACTCGAAGCTAATTGCTGCCAAGTACATTGATGTACAAATCTAAGGTCCCATTCTAATAAATCAAGACATAAACAGTATGGTCGTGTTCAAAATTTACATCAAAGTGAAATGGGGAGTGAGCCAAGTTGTAGTTGTAAGCCTGCAATCATATTATTTGTATAATAAAACTTTATCAATTGTCACTTTCCACTATGATCCAAACTGATAGTAAAAAATGCATCCAAACCTGCTATAAGTAACTATGCCCATGCTTATACCATCGAATTGTTACTGAAACAAGTCAAAACAGATCTCCATGCCTCCAGAATTTGTAACCCTGAGAAAAAAAAAAAACATTAGTAGAATTTTTTTAAATATAACTATCTTAGGTCTGAAAATAGTCCATCTATGAAAAATAACATAGCACTAAAATAATATTTATATGTTGGATCTAATGAGATTAATTATTCAAAATTATTTAACTATATAATCTGCCATTTATGTCGTAATGCATTCGATGCCTGCTAGCAAGCATATAATATAAACCTAAAAGAAATAAGATATGAAAAATAGGAGCAACATACATTACCTGAAGAAATAGTTGAATACTTGTTAAGTGAATTGGAAACCATCCGGAAAAAAAGGAATAAATCAAAGAAACCTGCAACTGTCATAAGGCAACAGGACCATGTAAAATAATAGAAAAAATGAGTCGAATATAATTATTCAAGACTCAAAAGTATGTTAATTGAAAGATTCAGAAATAAGAATATCAAACAAAGACAACAGGACCATGTAAAATAATAGAAAAAATGAGTCTAATATAATTATTCAAGACTCAAAAGTATGTCAATCGAAAGATTTAGAAATAAGAATATGAAACACAAGCAGAAGATCAATCAACAAATATCAACTTTACATCCCCCACTGAATTTACTTTTTGAAGAAATATTCAAAGACATGCTAGAAAGAGAATATTTGAAGAAAGGCGATGGGATCCTGTGTTATGTAAACGAAATGAGAAATTTATATGGAAAAATAGTTGGATGATTGCATATATAACATAAACTAAATGAAATATTAAGTGAAATAAAGTTGGAAGTTTCTAACAATATTAGAAAAACATTTAGGAGATGTAAGCATGCTACCCTTCTGTCAGAGTACTGTAACCCTCCTAATAATTTCCATGCAGTTTTTCAGCTTCCGAGACAAATGGTTAGGGAGGAAAGCACCTATGATTCAAAATATCATTAACGGGACTGTAAGTCCATCAATCTTCAATTTCCATAGTGATGGATGTTTACTGTTTAATCAAGAATATCTAGGTGGATGTTTACTGTTTAATATCCATGATGATGGCAACACATACCATTAATCAAAGCATTAGAATAATGTATTACTTGGGTTTTCTTTACATAATAGAACAAGAGTTGGATCTTTCTAACCACATCAAAGTATTACAATTTACTTCCAAATTATACCATTTTCCTTCATCCCAAAACTTTGAATATGATCTTATTTAGCAAATTCTAATATCAATCTCAACTGAACAATGAGCGGACCAAGTGATCAGCAAGAATTGCTTCTGCAGTTCAGATTACCAATTACAATAATATGCACTTCTCACTATTCAGCTATTTCAGTAAAAATCATTCATCTTTTTGTTTCTATATAAAAATTAATCATTAGAGAGAAAAGGATAACATTGATTCAGTAAACATAGTCAACGATACTATTTACCATTTGAACCATCACATAATCTCAGCATATGGTAATTCCAAGAAAAGTTTATATGTCTAATCAAATGTATATTTATACGGAAACAAATCAGCTGTGGTCTTGGATGTGGTTTTGGCTGTGGGGTGATGTTTGATTGGCTGTGGGGTGATTTTTCATCCAATCACAAATCATCCCACAGCCAAGACCACAGCTGATTTTCATCCTATTTATACAGCTCTTCAACTTAATTATGCTCGAGATGACTTTAGATTGAATTAAAATTGAACATTTTTCACTGCACAACTCTTTAAATAGAAGATCCCTTATTATATATCCTAACAAAGTTATTTATTTTAGAGAATAAATAAATATCTAAAAACTAATATTAATAGATTCATAATCTTGAATATCTTCATATGCTGTAAATCTAAAGATACCATAAAGAGGAAAGGTCAAATTTGAGATTTTCTAATTACAACCGAGTAGTACCATTTATTCTAGTCAAACCTAAAATCCCTTACACGAGAGGCATTATCCGCTAGACTTAATACGTCCATTCAAAATATATGACCATTTATGTCCTCAACTAAATAATTCTACAATTGTTATCAAACATTAAGCAGGTAACATAATAAATCAATTCATCCCCTAATACCCCCGGATCTTAAATGCGGACAACAATACTTCGATATAGAAAGAGAATTTAAACTAACAAAATTAAACCCATAAAGTCGACAAACCATGAACTTAGTTTAATCAATAGAAGAAATCAAACAAAACAATTAATTCGAAAACATATATAATCAACAAACAAGAGATAAACATACTGATAAAAAACAAACAAACAAACAAGAGATAAACATCCATCTTCAAAATAATAATGGATTAGTTATATCAATTGGGGATTAATCCTCAAATGGTTATTGATCACTTCAATTAGAACTAAGTGATAAATCAAACTATAAATCAGTCCATTGAGACATACAAATAAACACAAAAACATCAAGAGTAATTAGAGAAAGCCGTCCTCAAATGGATATTGAACTACTGCCATCAGATAGGTAGACTCTCTAAAAAACAAACAATCCATGCAAATAAAAAGAAAAACCTACACTTGGGCATGGAAATCAAGGAAATAAGTGAGACAAGCAAAAAACCCATGAATCCCATAGGCATTACTTACCAAAGCATTATGCTGCCCAGCATCAGAAATCAGTGTCTCCTGCTTCATAATTTGTGAATAGAATCAGAAAGACTATTTGCAGCGTTATAGAACAATGCATACAGATTTCTATTGGTTTTAGCATTATGGGCCATCTAGATTCTCCCCTGTGATACTGTTGCTTCACACCAACCAGTTTTTGCATCTCAAACTCTTAGACTAAAAAGCAAACCTTAACGAAAGTGAACATATATAGAAATCCTTGACTCCACCATGTTGAAGGTTCAATGCAGCTTGGATAGCCACCATTGAAATTCTCCTTAATATGTACATCTGAAAGTATACCAAAAATAAAATAGTATACAATTAAACCACAATTTTATCTTAAACTAAAGAAAATAATAGGGATGAATTGTTGTAAGACATTAAATAGTGAGACATGAGCTCAGACTTAACTAGAAGATCTCCCAAAAAATCAATTAAATGCATGGACCCAATAGTTAGATGGACCATAGGTTGTATCTAGTTGCAGTATAGGTTGATACAAAATCATATCATAAAAGCCTAACACTTACAACCCTTCAATAGCATCTATATTTTGCACCAGTTAAATGCATTTGAAACAAATTAAGATGACTAACAAAGATGGACAACTACCTGATGCTCAAAATTAGCTTTTCACCTAGGATGGGTGTAAAAGACATTTGTTCAAGAACAGGTTCAGTTTGCAAAGCAGACTTGCCTAGTCCTGAGTTGTCTATCAGGACAAAGCGTCATACAAGAACAACATGCCCAAGAGACTCCCCAACCTCCGTATATAGAATCAAAAATTTATATAAGTATTTCCTCAAATCATTGACTCAAGAACTTATAAATGTCACAAATGAATAAGGAAAATAACAAAGTTATAATATCAGATACATTACCAGGTGTAGAACAGTAACTAACATTTTAATAGCTAAAACTTAGGATTTCTAATAAATCATGTTCCCTTAACATGCACAGAAATTGGAGCATAATGGTGAGTGTAACATGCTTCCAAGAGGAACAGGTAGGTACTATTTACTTACTTACATATAGTATATAAAAATGTTTATGAAATATATCATACTTGTTCTCAGGATACATGATATCAGTCTACATGTGAAGTAGCGTAACAGAATAACAGGTTACGAATATATATATAGTATGTGTAAGAACAATATGCTAGTAACATGGGCAAAACCTAATGCTAGTCACTAAAACATCAAGTTAAAATCAATATATTTCGTACAAAATTTCTGTGGCTGTAGATAATGACTATATTTCATTTTTGTTATAGCCAACAAACATATATCATAAATAATATCTAACCCAAGTGGGCAAAACATATTTATCTATCTACATAATGCAAAAGTAACCAATAATAGCAAATATATATTCTCATTGTGGAGTAGCTTGTAAAATTCATATGAGATTTTTTTTTCTTAATGAGATGAATATCCAAAAAAATTCAAATTGAGAACTTGAAGCTTGAACATATATCATGGCTAGGAATCTAGAAGAGCATTCTGAACAATAAAGTTTGCATCGTGGTAGCTATTTTTTACGTATAATTACAATCTCCTAACTGACTTGTGAAATAGACCATATGTTTACTCATATGCACCCAAGGAAGGAATAAAGCAGTGCACAACAAAAAAAAAAAAATCAAATAGTCATATGTTTGAAGAATACACATGCCAAGATAGGATGATGGAAATTTGGTAACCTCCAGTCATATAGGTACCAAAATTTTACTTAATTGGGTGGAGCCAATCATCCACTCTATCACATAATCTTTCAATAAGACTACTTAAATAAATAGTATGATGGAAATAGGAGATGTATTGAAAAACAAATTGCAACAAACATTCTTTTACCATTTAGAGATAAGTCTAATTAACACATCTTTGGTTAAAATCCTAGAATCCATTACAAAAAAAATAAAAACGAAAATAGAACAGAGAAGACCCGCGAAAAAAAAAAAGTGAAAATTAAGATACAACTTGTCACACCCCAGATCTCGTGACCCGGATCCCTATGCGGGATGGCCCGAACCTCGAGGTGCGACATTCAGGATCCATTTCTGGACTGCGGAATTTCGTATCATAATCACAAATTCATAAAAGCAATTTCTAGTTATTTTCATTAACTACTCAGAGTACGGAAGAGAAAAAGAATCATTACTAGAGTTTGTGAAAAACTTGTAAATCAGCCCACGTCCTCATTCCACCTCAACCTACAACATAATAAGTTGCGTGAACTTGGAATGCCCAGTAAGAGACAATCTGTCCCCAATTTTCACTAATGACACAGATAGACAGATAAACAAAAAGGATTTAAGAATTCATGTTAGACGGAAACAAATCATAATTTATACTCTACTACTAATAACATGAATTATGCTTAAGATGACATGTTCAAATGATATTAATGACATGATTGTACGAAGTAAAGTTCCATATCAAGTTACTCATTTGGATCAACCTGACTAAATTTCTGGGGATTACCACCATGGCACAGTACAGCTTGACAGAATTCTGGGAACAATGCCTAAGGTACAATACAACATCTGACTGAATTTCTAGGAATGTAACCTGAGGTACAGTACAACCTCTGACTGGATTTCTGGGAATATACCCTGAGGTACAGTACAACCTCTGACTGGATTTATGAGAATATACCCTGAGGTATAGTACAACCTCTGACTGGATTTCTGGGAATATACTCTGAGGTACAGTACAACCTCTGACTGGTCCACTTATAGGGGACTAGTACTCTCACTTCGAAAACTCATTCCACAGGTCACTGTAACCAATTATGTATGCATGCTTAGCTTAGAACTCAAATGATAATACTCGTAGATGTTATCCACGCGCCCATACACGTGAAGAATCTACTAGGAAGCATCATAAGATTCCAAACACAAGAGCAATACCAACACTCTACAATCACATCACATGCGCTTTATCTGTCGCTGCCTGGTTGACCTAGATAGGCTAATCTTACGCATACTCCATCCTTCACAATCTAGAGGACTGGATAAACATATCAATTACCATCAGTATACCAACCTTAGACACCCTACATACCAGGCCTTCCTGCCAGCCTCATTATAGGCCTACCACCAAGACATACTAGGTGAACACGAAACCACACGATCTTCCTTACTCATTCTTAGTAGTAGGATCCTGGTTGACCACACGAGCAATCCGTCGGCTACCATCACTAGTGTCCTTTCACATCATAAGTAGGGTTACCAGTGATAACATTCCTCGGAATCCATTCGTGCGCCCATACACACAAACAATCCGTTGAATGCCATCATGGGTATTTTCCATTCTTAGTTTCATATACACTTAACATTGGTCTTCTAGGTTCGTGTCAGTAGGTTGGGGTCTATTTCACTCTTACAATATAGTAAACCTTCCTTAGGAATCAACAAATCCAAGTAAATTCAACCAATTTAGAAAATTCAGTTAAAATAGTTCATTATGACCAAATCAAGTCCGTCGGTAGGCTCGTCAATGTACCGACGCCTACCAACCAATTCAATCTTCATAATCCTTTTACCGTCGGTAGGGAGTTCGGTGTACCGAAGCCTACCGACTAGTAACAGAGGGTCCTTGTCGATGGCGTGGACGGTGTACCGACCGATTCGAATCGAATTTTTCTCAATTCATCGGTGGTCCAGTCGGTGTACTGACGAACCCACAGTTGGTTCACAAATGTATTTTTTTGGGTTTCTAATTCTTGGGGTCTCGAATACGGATTTCAATCGAATGCATACTCAAACATGGAAATCATCCTACATCACTACCGATCAATCAATATGTAACGACCTGATCTCAGATCCGAGACTAATCAAGATTAGGAACTTAATTAGCGTAAGTAATTAGGTTTAACTTCTCAAGCGACCTAGACTAATGACCTGTCATGCCCTAACCTAGTAACATCCGCCCGACTTGACAAGGTCTATCAAGTTAGGTCACTCACCTAACAAAACAGTCGCAAATTAGGGGTTTAAATATTAAATAAACCAATAAATGAATATTAAATTAA
>JAUPMG010000020.1:13661559-13674673 GCA_031762675.1 Pachysandra terminalis
ATGTACATCTGAAAGCATACCAAAATAAAATAGTATACAATTGAACCACAATTTTATCTTAAACTACAGAAAATAACGAGGAACTGTTGTAAGCATTATATAGTGAGACTTGATCTCAGACCTAAAAATGAGCTTAAATAGAAGATCTCCCAGAAAATCAATTAAATGCATGGACCCAATAGTTAGAGGGACCATAGGTTGTATCCAGTTGCAGTATAGGTAGATACAAAATCATACCATAAAAACCTAACACTTACAACCCTGCAATAGCATCTATATTTTGCACCAGTTAAATGCATTTGAAACAAATTCAGATGACTAACAAAGATGGACAACTACCTGCTGCTCAAAATCAGCTTTTGACCTAGGACTGGGTGTAAGAAACACTTGCTCAACAACAGGTTCAGTTTGCAAAGCAGACTTGCCCAGTCCTGAGTTGTCTGTCGGGACAAGGCGCCATCCAAGAACAACATGCCCAAGAGACTCCGCAACCTTCACATATATATAATCAAGAATTTAAATAAAACTATTTCCTCAAATCATTAAATCAGGAACTTATAAATGGCACAAAGAAATAAGAATGTGAAAGAAAAATAACAAAATTGTAATATCAGATATATTACCAGGTGTTGAACAGAAACTACTACCAGTAACTAACATTTTACTAGTTAAACTTAGCAATTCTAATAAAAAGCACCTTCTCCTAACATGCACAGAAATTTGGAGCATAAGGGTGAGTGTAAGATGCTTCCAAGAGGAACAGGTAGGTATTATTTACATGCTTACATACAGTAAATAAAAAGGCTTATGAAATAAATCGTACTTCTTGTTATGATACATGACATTGGTCTATATGTGAAGTAGCACACTCAGAATAATAGGTTATGAATAGACATAGTACGTGTAAGAACAATATGCTACTAACATGGGTGAAACCTAATGCTAGTCACTAAAACATTAAGTTAAAATCAATATATTTCATACAAAATCTCTGTGACTGACTAGCTTATGATGTGCCCCTTCCACAAAAGGTTAAGGTGACCACCTTAGTAAAAAAATTTGTATATTCCCTTACAAAAAGTAACAATTTTTCAACATCTTAAATATGCTTATTTAATATGCTATACACCTTGGAAAGGACAGAGTGTTAACGTTATAATGGAGCGAGTGTAGTCCAGTGGGTAAAATTCTTTCCGAATCTGTTGACAATGGAATAAATATCACTAATCCTTCCAATAGCTAATATATAACGTGTGTGCATGTGTGTGTATATAAATTTCAAGAAAAAAATCCAATCATAGAAGGATACAGAAATAGAGTAATGCATGTAAGTAGCAATACAGAATTTATTCAAATTACACAACAGTCGAGGAGGAGACAGGAATTATATTAACATTAAATTTCTTCTCAATACGTACCCAACACAAATAAATATGATGCCTATTGAAACATATAGACAGACACAGATAGAACAAGAGAGAAATAACTTCACTCTTTAACATACATCATAGGAGTGTGCTTGCTGCAAAATTACATTACCACCCAATTGCAAATAAGAATTAGTGTCTATATTAACATACATGATAGGAGTGTGCTTGCTGCAAATATACATCAGTGTATATCAAAACACATAATGATTGAAGGAGTGTGGTTTCTTTAAAAGTGCATTGCCACCTAACTGCAAATGCACATTAGTGCTATCAGAGATGCCCTAAAATTACCTCTGTAAACAGTGTCTTGCTTTCTTCCCTGCGACTCTCAGATGTGGGCAAGAAGAACATGCCAACAGCATACTCCCCTAGAGGAGGTAGCTCAAACCCAACATCCTTGGCAACCTGAAAAAAAGATAGCCAGATAGCATATCAGAACAAAAGTTTCAGAACTCAGTTCCAAGTGATTTTAGACGGCATCAAAACAAAGCAAAAGCAATAGGATCCAGTCAAGACCAACATAACCAAAAAGTGTTTCCACGTGTTCAGTAACAAAACTTTAGATTCGCTGAGTATTCATTAAACAGACTCAAAACTAACTAAAACCAAGAAAATTATAAAGGGAAAAAAAAGATAAAAAAATTTAAAGAACAGCATGGACCTAAAATTATCTTTGGAAATATAAAAAATAAAAAATCAGAGGAGGGAAAGACAGAATCAATACTGACTAAAGCCAAGATAATTATCAAGGAAAAAAAAAGATGAAAAATTTAAAAAACAGAATGAACAAAAAATTATATTCAGAAATAAAGCAAAAGCAATAGGACAGTCAAGACCAACATAACCAAAAAGTGTTTCCCCGTGTTCAGTAACAAAAGTGTAGATTCGCAATACTGACTAAAGCCGGGGAAATTATAATAAAGAACAGGATGAACCTAAAATTATCTTTGGAAATATATTTAAAAAAAGGAGGGAAACATAGAATCAATACTGACTAAAACCAAGAAAATTATAAAGGGGAAAGAAAGATCAAAAATTTAAAGAACAGAATGAACCTAAAATTATCTTCAGAAATATAAAAAATAATAATAATAAATAAAATAAAAGGAGGGAAAGAAAAAAAGGAAACAACGAAATTGATTACGCGCCTCAATGAAGAAGTTGTGAGGAAGAGAGACAAGAACGCCGGCTCCATCACCAGTATTAGTTTCACAGCCACAAGCACCCCTATGGGACATCCGTATCAACATCTCCAGTGCATCGGTCACCTGCAAATAGAAGGAATTTATTGCTCAGTAAACAATCCCGATATAGAATCAAAAACCAAACAAAAATCGGTTTATAAAAATTTTCCAAGAATCACAGGAAAAAAAAAAAAAAAGAAAATGAAAAGAAGAAAAAAAACAGAGAAAAGAGTAAAGTCAATACTCACAGTTTTCCGGCTGCTTTCACCGGAGAGCTCCGCAACAAATCCAACTCCGCAGGAATCCTTATCGAAGGAAGGATCATACAGGCCAAGTGGCTTCTCAGGCACCTGCGACAATGCCGAGCGCACCACAACTCTGAGCTTCGGAGAGCATCCAGGACCATCTGATCGCCATAGATGAAGCTTTTCCGAACCCGATGACCGGAGTTTCTCTCCGAAGAACCTATTCTTCAAAACACACTGCCGTATCGTAACAGAGGAACAAGAGGTTCGACTAGCTCGGCGGCTCAACGGAGGAGCATTCAGTTGATGATTTAGGGAAGGACGATTGAGAGAAGGAAGAACAACCGAATTACTTCTGAGATTAAGGGAAGAACCAGGAATCACCGACATTTCAGAAAACAGAAAATCCTTTTAACTATTTGGAGAGAAGAGTTCTCTTCCTGGTAAGAAAAAGGTTGTTTTTGTTTAACAGATTCTCCGTTATACAAGTATAAAACGCTTGTTTCAACAAAAATAGGATCAAATCTTCCAATCCGTTTAGAAAACCGAAACAACCTTAACAGAACCTCTTCACGAACAAGAACTTTCACCTTAAACCGACCCTCCTCAACCTTCAAAGAACAGAAACAACGCTTCAAACAAGAAAAAAACCTCCGATTTCAATCAAGGAGGCTTGAATCTGTATCTGAACCGCTGAAATCACCAGAAATAAGCGAATCGATGAAAGCTTTACTGGATTCTCTGTTCTTTCACGCAGAAACCAGCGTGGCTTATCAGATCTGAATAGTTTGCGAACTTCGAACCAAAGATTCACGAAAGATTCTTAGGTTTTCCTCCTTAGCTCACTCTTTTGAAGATCAGAAATCAGCTTAAATAGATAATAAATTTGATTTCCAGAGGTTTTATACACTTTCTTCAGATCGAAAAAAGAAAAAAGAAAAAAATACAGGAAATCTTCAAATTCCCTGAATCTTCCAAATCCAACAAAGATAAACAGTCAAAAGGATAAACACGAAATCACAGAGACGAAGAAAGAGAGAGGAGACTCGTCACTCGACCGGCAACCTGCTCTTCACTCGCTCGTTTGTTCTCTTCGTTAAAAGAGAAAACTACGTATTTATAGAAGTCATTGGACAGTGTGGGGACCACCAAAACACCTTCTCATGCCCTTGAACTCTTCACATACAAGAACCCTCAAAAAAAACAATTCACATACAAGAACTCCCCTGGGTCCCACACAACCCCTAAGTGACGTAGACAGCTCGAATTTTTCTGGCAAAGACACGTGTATTTTCTTCCATGCGGCAGGCGACAACCGCTCACTGTGGGTCCCATCCCCTGGTGACAACACCTACCTCCGCTCACCGTAGCCGCCTCTAGGCTCGGCTCCGAACCTCCACGACTCATAGTGTTAAAGGTTAAACCAGGGTAAAAAAAATTTATTGCCAGAACTACCCACAACATATAACTAAATGATAGAAAATTTCTTCACTATATTCCACACAGATAGGGTCACTATCGTATCTTGAATCTTTTTTCTTCTGGATATATATACGAACGACGAGCACATGCTTCAAATACAGTTTAACTGAAAGTCACTTCAACAACAAACGATGCATGTGCACTAAATTATTAAACCAAAGTTCAGGTATTTTTTTTGGGTAATAAAGTTCAGGTTTCTCTGTTTAATTATAAATAAGTTTAAGTCCAAGCACCTTTCTGGAATTAAATAAATAGGAAATGCTTGGTTAGAGAACAGGGGAGGGCTTTATGGTCAAAATAAAAAGTTTTAGTAATTAGATAGTTTTTTTTTTTTTTAATTTTGATTTTACTTCGAAAAAGGTAGGTGGGTAGTTGACCGCTTTATATGACGAGTTGAATGACGATCGTAATTGCCAACAGATTTAATTTATGCGGCTAACAGTACAAAAAAAAAAAAGGGTATTTATCTTCGTTGGTTTTGTGTAACTTACCTAAAGTAGCCTTTGCGAGCTTCCGTAGTTTCAGGCTAAAATTACCCTTTTTAATCGGCGAAGAATTAGGCTTGGAGTTTGGTTGATGTGGTTGTGTGCGACACGTTTTGGGTTTCAAACTGGGGTTTAGTAGAGATGGACTAAAAGAGGTAATTGGGTGCGTCCTTATCTACTCTTTAATTACTTCCTTATCTTTAACGATTTGCCGCGTTGTAATTTCAGTTAACGAACAAAACGTTAATTATTTTCTGACAATCTATTTATTGTGGATATTAAACAGAGAGAGTAAAGGGTGGTGCTATTTTCAAGTTCTAGTTTGCTAGGAACAGGGATTTGTTTTTCTAAATCAATTATATGTTTTTTTTTATAAATTTTGATTAAAAGAGCAATGGGTTTTTTTATCGGGTCAATAAATATTGTTGATGTGGAATTTGTATTGTTTGATCTGTTTTAAGTCGCCGATCGGAATCGAGTTGCTTAAAAGGGTGTAAACTGTGCGAGCACGTGATGATGTCGCGTGTCGATCACTTTTGCACTGCTAAAGACTGGATAATGTCTTGCCTGAGCACGCGGGATGTCCCAACCGTCCGCCTAAACCGTCGCGCAACAGTTCAGACAGCGCTACGCTTATACTCGACAAACATAAAAAAAGATGAGGGAGAAGGAGAAGAGCCAGTATAGAGATGCACAGAATTTTTACGTGGTTCGACAATATGCCTAGTCCACGGGGGTTGCCTCGTATGAGGTTTTTTTTCTCTATTTAAAAATACATGAAATATAATGAGCAGCTCAATCATATGGGGATGAAAAAGATAAGATAGAAATGAGGGAGAGGAAGAGATAGAGAGATGGAAATAAAGATATGTTTCCTTCTATAGTATTCTTACTCTATTTCTCTGGTGTTCAGAGCCTTTCTGATTCTCAGATCTTTCAGATTTTTCCGATTCTTTTTTCTTGTACTAAAGTAGTCCTTATATAGCCTAGTCTTACTTGGCTTCAAAGTAAACTTAACCTATAAAAAAACTTAGGCTTGAAGTATACTTAACATGAAAGACATAAAAATATGATGCATGTAGATAGATTATAATAGTCGGGTCGGACCACTTAGACCGGATTAGACCATGTCAAACCAAATTGAACCAAATTTGATCGGATTGGACCAATTAGACCGAGTCGAGTCACCCATTAGACCCATGGTCTATAAGTCAAACAAGTGACACAAGCAGGTGACACGTAACTGCTTAATCTGATCATTGGATCATCAATATCAATTTAAGAGTATATATATTAGAAATCATAAATAATAAGGATCTTTTTAGGAAAAAAAAAAGTACATTTAAAAATAATTTTGAAAGAATAAATTTTGTGAGGTTTTGATCTAAAAGTCGAAACCTTTTTTTAAGTCCACTATATTTTATTTTACCTCTTAACCAAGTGGATTCAATTTTATTTTATTTTTTATTACTGACCACTGAGGAGATGCGGAGTCGAGCCCTATACCCTTCCCACCACCCATCTCTCTTTTGAGGGGATGTCCAATTTAACCCACCCATTGCCATGCCTAGTCTCTCTCTTCTTTCTCACTTTAGGCATTTTTTGTTAGAAGCATTTAAATTTTAAATCTTTTCAAATTTTATTTTAGAATTATTCCTTCAATTATTTATAAGTAAAATTTAATTTTAGTTGTAAAAAGAAAAATTGAGAAGCAATTATTGATTAACAAATCTTGTTCCAGAGTCATTGTCATGGTCCCATGACAATGTGTGATGTAGGGGTGGCAAAATTTGACACGGGGTCATTGTTACAATCCGACGACAAATTTGTGACGTACAGGTGGCAAAATTTGACTCCACTGGCCTATTTATAGAGTCGGGTTTAGTTCTATCTATTTTTTTTTTGGATAGTTACAGACTGATGGTCACTCAACATATCCCCTATAGGGAGGAGACAGATTCAAAACCCAGACCCTCCCCGCCCTATCCCTCTTGTGAAGATATCTACCAACGTTCCAAAGGATGGAAGGATGCATGGTTTAATGTACTAGCATAGGTACCGGACCGGTTCTGGGCAGTTTAGATCCGGTACAAAAGTGATGAAATTTCTGATTTGAAAAATAGATCAGATTGGTGGTATCATTGGTAGGATAAGCGGTATTGATCGGGACAGATTGGTACCGACCCGTTCCAGATATAAACCGATTTGGACCGTTGTAAGAACTTGAACCATTACTCCTAATTAATTAGGATTAGTAATTCGGTTTAGTTTAAAATAGGTAAAATGAAACCCTTAACAATTGGATTAGTAACCATCATATTCCTAACCTTAGGAAGTTAGACTAATTAGGAAAATCAAATTATTTTAGGTAGCCACCTGATTAGTCAGTATAGACCTTAGAGATTAATTAAAAATTTAAATAATTAGATTAGAGAATTAATCATATCCGTCAGCTCCCGCGATCCACCCTAGATCCACCAACAAAAGTGTAATGGCATGAACCAATTAATAAGTAATTATTTATAATTAAAACGTTAATATAAAATTATCTACCCGTTTGATCTTTAGTCGGAGTTAAACCTACCATACGATTGCTTCGATGTGATTGACTAGTGTGTATCATGCTTAGTACTATAGTAAATCCTTGTATGGATACAATTTGATTAGTTATTTTAGTGTTAGTGTAAGGTGGGTGATGTGTATGGTGGGGATGAAGTGGTTAGAAATAGAAGGTTTAGATTGAGTAGGGAAAAGGAAGGGTTAGGATTTGAAATTGTTAGAATAGATTAAGGGGATGGTGACATGTGGCATTGGTAGGATAGAAGGAGAGCGGAAAGAGAGAAAGGGGCAATTGTGTCTTGAGAAGAAAAGAAGAGAGAGAAAGAGGGAAAGAAGTTGGAGAGCAAAAGAGGAAGAGAAGAAGGATTTTAGGGAGACAAACGTGGATTTGAGCTTGAAGAAAAGTTGTAAGCCTTGATTTCATGAACATAATGAGTTGAATCTTGAATTTCTTCATTTTTACCTTCATTTCGATTTTGATCTCATAATGTGAAATCTTGCGATGTTTATTTCATGTAAGAATGGTTTAAATTGCTCTTAGGATGTTCTGGAATGTATAAGACCTAGTGGAAAACAACTAAGGCTGGAAAAACCCACTGTTTTGCCCTATATGCGACGTTCAACGGTCAACTCGGCACGCCAAACGATCGCCGAACTTGAATTCTGGGTCACAGGCAGACACTTCGGTGCGCCGAAGCTTCGCCGAGGTTGAATGCCAACCAAAAAGACCACCGATGACTTCGAGGCGCCGAAAGCAACTTCGGTGCGCCGACTAGGGTGCCGACATGGTCGCTGAAAAGAGAGAGCACTGGAAATGTCGCCGAATCTCAGGGTGGTTCACCGAGGGGGTCACCGAGATATACTCCGGCGCGCCGAAGGGAACGCCGAAAAGGTTGCCGAGAAAGTGGAATCTGGAATCGTCGCCGAATCTCAGGTGAGTACGCCGAGTAGGTCGCCGAAGGGTGGCTTTAGTGTGCCGAAGTCTATACCAAGGACTAACCCGAACCTGTAGACTGGTCTAGGTAGTTATTAGTAATTATAGATGCTTAAGTAGTGTAAGAAGAATAAATACATTTCATTCTCATTCTATGTTGTGTGGTCCAATATTAACTTGTGTGTGATATGGGAATGTATGTGTGTGAATGATGTGAAGGATTGTAGAGTGCTCAATTCTTCCGTACAGTAATATGTATGCTGAATTCACATGCCATGCTTAATGCACCCTGTACACCAAGGCATGCATAATACATAATGATTTAGTTGCACATGGTAGGTTGCTAGTATGATTCTTTCTCAAGTTGGACAAATTGGGTGTGGATTGATGGTATGGGTGACATAGATGAATGTATGTGTTAGTTTAGTTTACAATACACCCTGTACACGAAATGTATGAATAGTTAGTGTGCACAGTTTCACTTCACAACTTCATTGCACAGCATTGACTCTAAACCCTAGTTGGTCTAGGAGATTAACCTTGTATTTCGAGACCTCAAGGTAGGGTCTTGTGACAAAACATGAGTGTGATGTGGCTATCACATCTAGGGAAGGACCGGCTAGACTGAGTTGAGGACATAGCTAACCCAATAGACTTGTTCTTAGCCCAAGGGCTCTGGCCAAGAATGAGAAAATATAAGAAAAGACCTCTGTAGTTAGTCAGCTAGTCATGTTTTCCTGAGGGATACTGCAGGTGGCTGCAAGTCTCGGACTGTGGGCCACTGATAAAAAATAAGTGGGGGGAATTGTGCCTCCTAGGTTGAAATTAGAATTACGCGATATTCGTAGAATAGCCCTATTTCCATGGACCGTACAAACGGGGGGCGAATTCAAGTTGCTGGGACACCCCGAAATAGAGGTTGGATCAGGAGGAAATAGATTAGATTGACTCTCTAACAGAGTTGCATTTGTACAGCATGTAGACTTGTGTGCTAGCTCACCTTGGTGAGGTTCATAACTTAGGATGCATTTTATACATAATAAAATGAATTACCTCATGCATTTGATTGTTTGATTTCCTTTTATAAATTAGAATTAAAAGAACTATAAAGGTAAAGAACCTCAGGATAGACAATTATATTCCTGAAATCATAGTACTTACAAGGTTATAGCTTATGCTTTTAACATTACATTTTTTAGGATCTTTAGTAGAGAATGAAGTTGAGGAAGATCAAGTGAAGGAAAGAGAAGAGTTTGAAGAGGAAGACGAATTCTATTCGTACAAGTGATCTTAGTGTAAAGTCTTGATCATATTCTGATACTTCCATTTTGATTCATTTTGTTGATACCAGTGTTGGTAATCCGTTGTAATTTGATTTAGAACCTAAAACCGTCTTACTTATTTCAGTTGCATATTTGTAATTTTGTATTACTTTTTGTTATAACTTTTGAATGATGGTCTAAATTCGATAGCACTATAACCGTTATTCAACTACCACTCTCTTTTCAAGGAAGTGAAGATCGTAATTCAAACTCCTCTGAACCCTAAGTGGTCTCATGAGTTTGGGTTGTGACAAAAAACCCTCTAACAGAAGTTAATTAGGTGACACATTGGAAAATGTAGGATCAAAAACCCCATTTTACCCCGCTGCTGAACTCATTCTCAATCCGACCCGTGAGCCTATAAATAGAACCCTTAGTCATATTTTCAGCATTTTCTTCTTCTTCTTCTTCCTCTCTTCTATTTTCTTGGAGCTATGGAGCATGTGGGAGACCTATGGAGATCCTGGAGGCACGGCGAATCAACCCAAACGCTATTCCGATAACACCCCAAGTTGAGTATCCTGTCTTTGAAGATGCATTCAGTTGTGTTTTCGCATTTTGACCTAGGAGAAGGGTTGTTTGTTGCTTACCCACCTTCTCCTTGGTATTTAGACCATTAATTGTGATGCACGTGGTAACCCCTAATATCAGACTATCATATCAGACCTCATATGCGGAAAAACCAAACCCCAAGTGGAGAAAATAAGGGGAAAAACCCCAAATCTCCATTGTATACCTAATAACTTCACAAACTAATCACAATCGGACCTTCCCGGGAGTGTGAACAACCTCCTGGTGAAATTTCAGTCAGTTCGGACCATTCCTGAGCTTCAGCGAGCTGAAGAATCCGCCGAATCTCTGAGGTCTTTTAGGCTCTCTGGTTTTGTCGCCGAGGGTAGCCTAGGCGAGCCTAAAAGGTCGCCGAACCCCTTTCGGCTAGCCTAGTAGGTCGCTGAACTATATAAGTGACCAAATCAAGTTGACTTCTCGTCTATCGATACTTATTTGGACGAAACCCTGAGGTGCCAACCCATTTGACACACTTTTGCATTTTTCGGCGCGCTGAAGGATCGCCAAACACCCTGCAGAGTAGCTCCCCTGGTCCAAATTGAGTGATTCAAATGGGAGCGCGTGTATCTTGACTAGTTACATGTGTTTGGTCTATTTCCGGGTCAGTTAGACCTCTCATGCAAAATTTGACCCCTCAACCCGAAAATTTGGATTTCTAGACTTGACTGAGCAATAGGAGGTTTTGGGGAAATAAGTAAGTATGGCCCCCAAACACTCCTATTAGCTCCATACCATCATAATACACATGTTCAAATATAAATGGTAGTTGTTGTGTTTTATTTAATCATTTTATTGTGAGTTGAGGCATGTTGAGATGCCCTTGTATATATTCCATGGGAATGTGGTTTAGTTTGGGCATTTATGATTATGATGGTTGGATCATGTGTAAGGTTTCAAATGTATGTTGATGAGGAGTTTGGTGCCGATGTGCCCAATTTACATTTGTTCTTTT
Organism: Pachysandra terminalis; assembly: GCA_031762675.1. Taxonomy (NCBI): domain Eukaryota; kingdom Viridiplantae; phylum Streptophyta; class Magnoliopsida; order Buxales; family Buxaceae; genus Pachysandra; species Pachysandra terminalis. Next base: position 13,672,723 of record JAUPMG010000020.1, read on the forward strand.
ACTAGTTGGATTAATATATATATATATATAATAAAACTAAAATAACTGTATTCTTACAAGGTAACCAATGTATTCTCGAATTATCCATATAAAGAGCTCAAAGTTGAGTTTCTTATCAAGGAATTCGTTTTCAGAATCAATAATCCTTGTAAAGAAGAGTTCCCTTTTGAAATCGCTTAAGATTCATAGCTACAGTAACTAATCCGAGTGCCTTCTACTTGAATAAAGTCATGAGTAAATATGTTTCTCTGTGATTTCCTTAAAAGTGAGGTGAGAGGACATTTCCAAAGTCTATAAGAAACTTATCATCAGGAAATACTTCTAGAGACAGTGTGCCTTCGACTTCTAAAGCCCTTTTCCACTAGGGATTTGCTTCTAGAAGTGAAAGTCCCAAGATATAACTCGAAGTCAATTCATAAGAATGAATAAAAGTGACTTCGAGTCCCAGTTGGTAATTTGGATGCATAAAATACTGCATTCGATGGGGTAAACCCAAGTCGGTGTTCTTCGAAGATGACAAAATCCTTAGTCTTTTAAGGGTGACAAGCCCTAAAAGGAATTGACCATCTCAAAGTGGTTAGTCTCGAATTCGCCTTAGGAGGAAGGAATATTCCTCCTTCGAATTTGCTTTTTACAGGAGGAACATACCTCTTTCGAATTCACCATCTAGAGGTGGTTAGCCATTGAGTTCACCATCTGGGGGTGGTTAGCCTTTGAGTTTGCCTTTGAATATGCCTTAGTAGATAAAAAATACCTGCTTCGTGATTCATTTAAGACAAAACATAATAAATGGTCCTTCGAAGTCTATTGATTTGATCCAAAAATGACTTCTGAGTTAGAAGGTACAGACAGTTCCCTCGAATATATCCCTTCAAGGGTACTTCATTAAGTGGAACACCTCTAAAATGTAAAGGTATGTAATAAGATTTACTCAAAGTCTGTTCTAGAGAATAAATAGATGTGACTTCGAGGATTTATTTAAAACTTTATCTATTTGAGAAGTCTATTAGGGGTAACATGTCCCTAAATATGTCCTTCGAGTAAAATAAAGTCTTGAAGGAAGAGTGAAATCTTCTTTCCTTCGGGTACCTAAAAAAGGCTGCGCCCCGTAGAAACACAAGTCCTTGTCAACAGTTCAAATTATTAGTAATTCATTCGTCTCGGAGACAGTTAACTTAGAAGTCAACTATTACCTTTAAGTTTTGGACACGTGGAATGGTTCAGTATAATGAACCATTCCCAGAGGTAGCTTCTCCAAGAAGCTTTACCTTTTTCAGGTGATAAGGACGGTCAGATATCTCTGACACGTTCCAAAAGTTGTTTCCAAATCAAATCAACGTACAACCGTCATGACAACTGGCATGTGTAAAGTGAAACGGTGGCAGGTAATTGCTTTTAGCAATCATTCAGTGTATTTGAGAATACTAAAAAGTCTCGTACACTCTTTCTAGGATACTGCCAAGTGTTCAACGAGATTAATTAAAGTTTTTGATCACCAGTAGTATACTAACGTTGTTGAGTATTTCACTCCTCTTCCATGCCATGCCTCGGTACTACACTCTAGCAGCCTTCCAGAGAACGACTTGGGTCTATTTCTTTGGAGAAAAAAGTGTTTAAATATGTTACAGGATCTAGAAGATCCTCATGCTACATAGGATCCGCTTCCGGTCTTTTAGGCCCCACCCACAACGGAAAGTAAATCCATTGATCCCATAAAACATCTTTTGAATATTTCTTCTCAACCTCAGTCCCTACTTTACGAGAACGACTTGGGTCTATGTCACGACCCGAACCGGAAATTTCCGATTACGTAGGTTTTCCAGTCCAACTATAACCTTCACCCCGTATTTCTATGGGTGTGGCTACCCAAATTAAATCATAAGCAGAAGTCCTAAGCAGTTCTAGTAAGATATAAGTAACTAAAAATGCCTAGAATAAAAATCTATACATT
>JAUPMG010000020.1:13674773-13686358 GCA_031762675.1 Pachysandra terminalis
TTAATCCACAACAGCCTCATGAGAAAATTGATTTTTGTCTTCTTCCTATAATCTTCTGCCCAGACAAATATATATATATATATATATACTATAATTCAGTATAAATTAGTTTGATTTAGATTATATACACTGTAGTATAGATTGATTTTCGATTTAATTTGGTATAACCAAGGTTTCAACCCAAAATCAAATAGATCTAATTCGATTTTATAATTTCAAAACCAAAATCGAGCCTAAAATTTAGAAACCTAATTCAAAACAAATCAAAGTCAATTTGACATAACATAAATGTGATTTATAGTATAAAGGCAAAATTAAAAATTATGTTTAGAATTCTTATGAGTTTCTTGGTAACTAAACTCACAAATGATTTTCATTAATAATTATATTAATTCGAGAGTTATTTTCACTTCCTTTCGCATGGTTCCATACAATTTACCTTCTCACACAAAACTCTCGCATTGTCTTGATATACAAACGGAGACTTAGTTGGCTAAGAACAAACACGTTAGCGAGTATAAAACTTTACGCGGGTATAGCGTGTACTTACGTGCGTAAAGCAAAGACGTAGGTGGCACCAAAAGTCAAGAAATACCCGTCACCATCAATAGTATGATAACACGTGACTAAAATTCAGAATTCATACGTGTTGACCTAGCGTTATAAATAAATAGAGCTGAATAAGCTCTGCAAATCTGCATCTCTCCCTGTGTCAAAAGACTCAGACCCACCAGAGGAATACAAACTCCCAGACCAAACCGTTCCCGCCAACTGCCATCTTCTCCATTGATATTTCCAATGTTTTTATATTCTTCTTCTTCTACCCTTCTTCCAAAGCTCTTAGATTCCTGCAACAATGGCGAAATATGAACCTGAAGCAAACCCTAAACCTAAATCTTGTTCTTCCTTTCTTCTGTTGTTGTGCTTGATAATAGTCATGGTAGTTGCGGAAGCTTCACCTCCTTGCAATTGCATCTCCCATGATTCGGGTCCTGTGAAACCCTCAACCCCTTTGATCTCCTTCTTAGAACGATTACAAGTCACGGCACTCGATTCGTTCGGTAGTTCGAATTTCGATCCGAAGCTTTACGTCGACATGTCGTTGAAATTCGATTTTTCGATGACGGAAGAGGCTTTTGATAAGTTGCCTAGGTCGGAGAACGGATCTGTTTCGGTTCAAGATCTGGAAGGGTTTATAAGGAGGTATTTGGATGGTGCAGGGAAGGATTTGGTGTATGTTGAGCCGGTGGATTTTGTGCCGGAGCCGGTTGGGTTTTTACCTAAGGTGGAAAATGCAGAGGTGAGGGCTTGGGCGCTGGAGGTTCATTCGTTGTGGAAGAATTTGAGTCGGAAAGTGGCTGAAGGGGTTACACAGCGGCCGGAGTTACATACTCTGCTTCCTCTTCAGGAGCCGGTAATCGTTCCGGGATCAAGGTTCAGAGAGGTTTACTATTGGGATTCTTACTGGGTCATCAGGTTATTTCAACTTCTTTTCTTAAATGATAATGTTTGATTATTTATTCTTTGGTTTGAAGATACTTGGGATTCAAGATAGATAAACTATTTAGACTTTAGGTTCCTTGTACCCAGAAAAAAGAAAAAAAAAAAAGACTTTGGGTTTCTTAGAAAATCGTCCATTTGGGTATTCATAATAAATGCTTGCGATCACATTTTGGTTCTTGATATTTTTGTTTTTTTTATTTGATTATGTAGTATTTTAATTAAGCATAATTTCTGATAAATAACTATCTAGACTTTAGGTTCCTTGTACCCAGAAAAATGGATGAAAAAAAAGACATTGGGTTTCTTAGAAAATCATTCATTTAGGTTTTCATAATAAATGCTCGCGATCACATTTTGGTTATTGATTGGTTTTTTTTTTGGATTATGCAGTATTTTAATCAAGTATCATTAATGGAGTGGATAATCTTGTTATGCAGGGGATTGTTAGCAAGCAAAATGTATGAGACTGCAAAGGCAATTGTGACTAATCTTATTTCCCTGGTAGATGAATATGGGTATGTACTAAATGGTGCAAGGGCCTATTATAGTAATAGGAGGTAATGCTTCTTCTTATTCTTTTTATTCTACTATTATTACTACTTCAATTACATCTGTATGTTATCTATTTATTTATTTTGTAAGAAACATTTGGTATTTCCTCATCCGCATAACACACTAAAATCACAAAACCCCAAAGGAAAGTACTTGTTTCAGAGCAAGCTATATAAATTTCTCTAAGGCCCAGGTTCTCAATTAAAAAAAAAATCTTGCTAAATATATCCTCACCATCTTTAGTGTGTCTTTTTCTTGACGTTATGTTATGTTGTAAAAATTTTAATTCTGCATTGTTTTGCATAAATTGTGAAGTTTTGCGATGTTTGCAGCCACTTGTATTTTTAATCCTGCATTCTTTTGCGTAAATTGTGAAGTTTTACGATGTTTGCAACCACTTATATAATAGAGCTTAATCTGTAAGTGCCATGCAACTCTCTGCAGTCAGCCTCCACTCTTGAGTTCAATGATATTGGACATATACAAGACGACAAGTGACTTGATTATGGTGAAGAAGTCTCTCCCTGCACTGCTCAAAGAACATGGATTTTGGAACTCAGGTATTATAAGAACATTTTCAAAATGTATTTCTCCAAACTCCTTGATTGAATTTTCTGTTAATTCCTTTCATTTTTCTTTTCTTACTATTTCTCCTTTTAACTTGAGCTATTAAAAATATTTTTGTTGTAGAAATTCATAAGGTGACCATTCAGGATTCTCAAGCATGCAATCACTCTTTAAGTCGATATTATGCAATGTGGAACAAACCCCGGCCTGAAAGCTTTACAATTGTATGCACTTCCAGTTCCAGTTTACTTAGCAAAGTTTGTGTAATAGTAGATATTAGCCAAAAAATAATAATAATAACAAAGATGTAGTTCTTAACTTAATATGGAACCAATCTTACAGGACAAAGAATCTGCTTCCAAGCTCTTGCATGCTTCTGAAAAACAGAATTTTTATCGTCAACTGGCTTCGACAGCTGAATCTGGGTGGGATTTTAGCTCGAGATGGATGAGGTAACATTTTGCAATTAGAATAGTGTTTCTTTCACAATCATGCTAAATAGGAGGAGTGCATGCTAAGGGGAAAAAGCATGCGAGGCTAGATTCCAAATTGCAGTTATATGAATTTAATAAAAAGCAGAATAACTGGTGTAAGAGAGAAGCATGGGACTGACATTGAATATCTGAAGTGTTAAGATGTGTTATTACAGGAACCAGTCTGATCTCACAACATTGGCTACTACATCAATTTTACCTGTGGATTTGAATGCATACATACTCAAGGTATAGTTTTGGAGAATTTCAGCAAAGAAAAGATTTCATACTAATCAATTTGCACCAATCAATTGGTCTCTAATGCAATTATAATGACAAGAGGTGGTGTATCCATTTGTGATAGATGGAGCTTGACATAGCCTTCTTGGCAAAAACTGTTGGGGAGAACAACATTGCGGAACACTTTACAAAGGCTTCTCAAGCGAGGCAGAAGGCAATGAAATCCATCTTTTGGAATGCCAAGATGGGACAGTGGCTTGATTATTGGCTGACCAATAGCAACAAATGCAAGGTGAGTCTACATGTGAATTTTGCTAACAAGACCTATCAAATTTAAGAAACTTGCAGTTTTCCTGATACTTTCTGATGATTTCAGGAAGTTCAAAAATGGGAGGCTTATAACCAGAATCAGAAAGTTTATGCTTCAAACTTCATTCCCGTGTGGGTTGAATTGTTTAACTCGGGTTAGTAATACACAGAATACATTCTTTGATCATCGCATATCATCGGACTTTGGCCATTATTGAATTAGCAGTTTCTGTGATCCTGTTATAAAATCTTTGTGCTAATCTAGTTGGTCCTTCTCACATTAGTTTATCTAAATCAAAAACAAAGACAGGGATAGACCATGAAACCAGATTCAGTGCTCTGTAACGTCATGAACTCTAACAATTGGTTTTAATTTCATAAACATATAAAGATGGTCCAACAGTGGAGAAAGTTATGAAAAGCCTTTGGAGTTCAGGCCTACTCTGTGCTGCTGGAATTGCTACTTCCTTGACAAATTCAGGTCAACAATGGTTAGTACCTAGTCCGATATTCATTTAGATTGGTGCTTAACTTTGAAAAACGCTTATCAATCTGTAGGAAGGCAAAGAACAAGATTCTTTATCCCCTTTTTCGTTCTCTTTCTTTTCAAGTTCTTCATTCTCTTGAATAAAATGGCAACAAACAGGGATTTCCCAAATGGTTGGGCACCACTTCAACACATGATAGTTGAAGGTCTTGCAACGTCTGGGTCAAAAGAAGCAAGGTCCATGGCAGAAGACATTGCTGTGAGGTGGATCAGAACAAACTATGCCGCCTACAAGAAAACAGGAACAATGCATGAAAAATATGATGTAGAAGCTAATGGAGAGTTTGGAGGTGGTGGTGAATACATACCTCAGGTAAGTACTTTAACTTATTATCACTGTAGTAGTTTGTTTGCTATAGGCGATTTTCTTCTTCACATTACATGCTGAGCTGATCTGCTTCATATCAGGGTTCTTTATTATGATCGTTCTTGTGATGATCTTTTCCTATTATCACTTTCCTGCTAGACAATTTACAAACTATCGGATTGTTGCAAATTTTTCATATTTATTTGTGGAATGTTTTACTACAGACTGGATTCGGCTGGACAAATGGAGTGGTGTTGGCATTTCTGGAGGAATTTGGATGGCCTCAAGACCGTAATATAGGATGCCAGTAAGCGAGGAATTTGTAACTCAATGTATCCATTTTTTACTGTTAACATGGATCAGTACGCTAACATGTCAGCAACCTCATACGTCATGCAGCTACCACGAGAGCATTGTTATTGTATCAATCAGACTCACTGAAACATGTTGACAATTCTTCTGTATTCAATTGAATAAATTTTTTTCCTTGGTTAAACTGAACAAGGAGACCACAGGAACTGATATGTTTACAACTTCTATTGTCCGCACAAAGCGAACTTTTTTTTTTTCACTAGCCAGGTTGAGATAGAATCAGGAGGTTCCGGATCTTATCTCAGGGATTAAATAAATCTTAGTCCAACTCAATTCAAAAAGAAAGGTGGTGGCATTTGCCACTCATCAGCAGGACCGTGGAGCTGCAAAACAATTGTCCAATTTGGTTGAAGGAATACCTGAGTAACTTAAATGACAAGTTTGTGGTGTTGTACAATATTGATTATATATAATCTGGGTCCAGGATACTTGTAAATGGTGTCCAACAAATAGAAATGATTTTTAATCCTTTGTCTTGATAATATCCTTGAGAATTGGTTTCAGTTTGTCAAATGTGTAGTTGAAGTTTCAAATAGTGAAGATTATAGAGAGAGACTTGGAAAACATATAGGAATTTCTTTGTGCAGCACCAGCGGTTGGTGGCTTTGCTTTCTCTTCAGTGTATATTGAAAAGATGCTTTTCTTTCTCATTCATCAAAAAAAAAAAGATGCCTTTTTTCTTTCTTTCTTTTTTATTGTTGTTGTTATTATTATTATTATTAGTTGTTGTTGTAATGTTAACTCTAATTTAATTAAGACACTGTTGAAAATATGGGCAAATGCTTTGAGATTAAGGCCCTGTTTCACATTGCTTCCTAGTAGGAGAAGCAATTCCTTCAAAATTGATTCTTATGAAGTTCTTTGTAAACTGCTTTAGATGAAAAGATAGCATTTGATTAATGCTTAATTAAGAAGTGCTTTTAGGTAAAGAAAATAAGAAGTGGCAATATGGGTATTATAAACTATCATGAGGATTAAGTAGTTTCAACAAAAATGTCGCTTAATTTGCCAAACTGATTCTGGCAAAAGAAGAAGAAGAAAACATGTGTTAGTTTGTTGGTTGATTAGCCCAAGAATGGTAAATCCCATTGATGTTCAAGTTTTTAATGCCCACATAGATCCAAGTGTTGTAAGCCTTAAGTCAACTTCAAATAACGAGGCTTGTGAGGCCTAAGTGCAAGGCCCATGCTTAGTCTAGTAGGCACGCGAAGCCACATGTAGAGTTTCGTGAGGCTTTGTTCTATCACTCCCTTAGGTTGTGTTTGGGAATTGAGGATTTTGAGAGAAAAGAAAATGTTAGAGAAAGCACTTTCTCTTGTTTGGTTGAAGAAAGAAGAGTTAGAGATGGAGATTTGGAAAGAAATAAGTGTTATCCGCCATTATCACTTCAATTTTGTCCTCATTCCACATAGTTAGTAATTGGCGCAATGAAGAGGGTACACACCAATTGGAGTGAATCCAATCTCTTCCCAGTAATGCACTATAACTAGAAGAGGACTCCACCACAAAGAAGGTGATCACCATTTTTTTTCTTCCGATCATCAGTTCGATCGAAACAACTCCTTTTGTCGAAGTAATCTCTTATACAAAATTAGTGGCCGTTACTTCTTTCGGGATTAAATCTTTCCTTGTCTTCCCTAATTTTTGTAGCACGCTAATGGGCAGTATATTGATGGTTGCACCATTGTCCACTAAAACTCTGGCGACGGGGATTCTGATCATATGAACACTAATATATAAAGGCTTGAGGTGCTGAGTTATTCTTTTGGACGGCTTTTCAAATGTCTCTTCTTCGGTTGTCCGGGGTAGGATGATCGTTGAGTCAAGGGACTTACCTTGGCCTCCAACTATCCTTACATCTACCACCTGGTCAGTTTTTCCTTCGTCCGGATCGACGATGTAAGCAGCGGCCGGGTAGCTCGCTTTAAAAGGGCTAAGAACAAGCGTAAATGAATCCTCCCTGAGATCGAGTTCATCAAGCTAGCTCAAAACGATCTGGGTATAGAACTTCAAAAGAAATTTGAGGGGATGGAATTTGAGGACTTGTTTGAACTGTCTTCAAGCGTAACTAAATATGAATGGCTTCTCAGAGAAGAAAGCCAAAGGAAAACAATAAGTTGAAAATTTTCTTTTTGGGGACAAAACTTTTCGCCTAAAAAAGGTAGAGATTTTGAAAGAACAGAAAAGAAAAGGTGGAGTACTCTCCAACACTCTTACCTAATTCACAATATCTCTTACCTTTTTGGCCAATCAATCTTGTCGGGATATATGAGAGCCGGTTTTGCAATGTCGTCAATTTTTGAGGAGTCGACATGATATTTATAGGAAATTGACAAATTTCTCAAAATTCCTCATGTCGCAAGAGGTAATTTTTTTTTAAGGCATGTTTTGAGGAGATGTCGCACATTTTGTGAGACATCTCTCCAAAGCACATTCTTCTCTCTTTCAAGTGTAGGTTTTTCTTTACGGCTATATATATATATATATATATATTCATATAGAATAGATAGTGTGGTATACTTATATGTAATAAACAGTGAACAACATAATTTAAAGTAAAATAAATCTGTCATTTATTTTTTTTAAACATATCTTTTTTTGCCAATTTATAATTATATGATATTTATATATATATTATATATATATATAAAATAAAACATTTATAAATTTTATAAAAACATCATATAAAATTATGAAAAACATTTATAAAAAGTTAGTAAAAATGTGTGTCTGTGTATAGTTTCTTTAATTGAAAAACATGCCTTATTGTTTGAATAATGTGTCCATGTAACCAAGTACCTATATCCCAAGTCCATGTTCATTGTATTTAATAACTTATTATAACACCAACTTCAAAAAAGGCCTTATCCCAACAAGTTGGGTTCGGCAACATGAGTCCTGTTCTACCGTTTCAATCTATCAAAAACCAAATCTTCAGCCATTCTATGAAAGGAAAGAACAAAAATAATTAAAGTATTCCATTTTATATCTAGATCAATATCCCTTTGTTATTGATCTGGATGTACATCTAGGAAGCTTTTGGATGAGACCTGGACATGCATGAACTATGAGTACATCAATTCTAAATAAGCACATTGAGTACTCTGCTTGAATGTATTGTCAAAATCACACATGATCCCTTGCAGCCTAGAGCTGAAAAGGTAGACTTTTGACAGATATTTTTTCTGGAAAATTAATTTCTAATCTGCATTTTGGAAACTTTTTCTCTATCTCTCCCTACGCAATCTAAAAAATAATGCATCTGAGTATTTTGGATTATTTCATGATTTTGCAGGAAGTACAAGCCATTTTTGGAGCATCTACCTGAGCGCCAAGTATATTTCTTTAAGCGAATAGATCCTTTGCAAGACCCTGATAGAAATAGAATATTTTCACAGTTTTCTTTTCTGTATCATGCTTGTTCATTGCATTTTTTTTTCTTTCTCCCTTAGTTAGTTTTCCTTGTTTTTGTTTGAAAAAAAGAAAAAGAAAAATGTTAGTAGTTATTACACCACTAAGATATGAGCCTACTTCAATGCCTTAACAATATCACTACCATGCTTGGTGCTGCAATTCCATTAGTACACAAAGTCGATAAGTGACTGATGTCTTCGAGGGGCTGGGATTTTAATGTAGTTTTAGAAATACAATTGATACTGCAGCATAGAAAGAAAGTGTTGATTCAGAGTCTAGGATATTGAGATATATAATTCTAGTGAACCAATTTAGGTCAGCCAATTTTCCTAATTGAGTAGCCATTTTCCGGTTTTAAGCCCGAGACTCTGTTGAACGATGGCCTATTATAAAATAAAAAAATTGAGTGGTACTTGAAAATGATAAAATCCCTTCAATGATTGCATTCTTATCATGGTTTTAAATTTCGCCAAAATGGCCCCCAACGAAACGAAATGTAGAGGGAATTCCCTGATTCTACCTTTTCCCCCATTTTGTCGAAATTTGGCAAAATATAGCCAAATTTCGGTGAAAAATAGTTAAATATAGGCGAAATATTTCCCCAAAATTTCTCCAACCTGGCGAAATATTCTGCCAAGTCGGCGAAATGTCACCAGAAAAATCTGGCAAAATGTCGGGCGGTATCGAAATTTAAAAACTTGATTCTTATTCGAGGTGATATAGATCATGTTTCTCCTTTTCTTCTCCCAACAAGATTAGTGACTGGCTTGTGGCAGGTTGAAACTGACTTTGAAGAGCTCTGGACAGATGGGATGATGCAAGGATGGGTCCTAAAGAGTTGGAGGTAAGTGTGTTTCCTGTTTGTCATTTTCAGAGTTTCTGCTCACTGTTTCCATCAATAAGCTCATCTTGCATCAAAACTGTGAATATGTGAACCTTTGTTTGAAATATAAGTTGAAACATAGTTTCAATATTTCCTTGAATTATGTTTGGCCAGTAGTGGGTTTCTGGGTGAAGGAAAAACAGAAACCTGTGGAAATTCAGATTCATATTTAGAGAATGCATTTGTTTTGGCAAGAATGCATTTCTTTTCCCCATTTTCTTCAATCTGACCGTTAAGAATACACTTGGGCAGCAATGGTTAGCCGAATCACTCCAGATCTACAAGTTTTTGGTTTAATCTTCCATCAAGATCAAATTTTTTCACGATTTAACTTTTGATACTTTATCTGCCATACGATTCAACGTAATTTTCTATATGTTGACAACTAACAGAGAGAGTATTGAATGTTGTTCTTGGTATATAGCACATACATGATTTTTTGCTTTTTGTTCTTTCTGCAAATACATCTCTTTCTTTCTGTTTATATACATGCTACATGTGTACATACACACTTATAAATATTGTACTTTCTGTAATTATTTTGGTTTTTTTTCTCTGTTTCAATTTGATTCACAGATTTCCACCCAACACATGTTTATTTCAGCACAATGTGAGAATTAAACCGAGATTTAAAACTATTAAATTTGTCTCTTGATAGGCAAATATAAGAAAAAAGACACAATACATTAACAAACTAACCAATGTTACTAAAGAAGGGGAAAGATATCAATTAGAAAAAAGAAGCTTGGAAAGACGCAAAGTCTTGAAAGGACCTTGCATTTGAACCAAAAGTCTCATAATTTTCACTCAAATGTTTACACATTATTGGTTTATTCTTATTACTGTTGACAAATCATTCTTTCAAAGTGGTGTTATAGTTGCACATATAAGTCACCACCTCTGATGCAAGTGTTGCAGCCTCGGTTCCTCGAAAATTTATGGTGAAGCATGAGCCTTATCAGACTCTCTCACTCTCAACATACCTTATGCAAAGATTTTCTCTTGCAATACTTGTATCTAAATCTATCAGTTGCAGGATAGAAGAGTGTTTTTTTTAGTGATGTGGAACCCCAGACCAAATTAGTGGGGACAGGGTAAACCCCGGATACATGACCCCACCCACAAGGACCATATATCAGCTGAGTCCCGAGACTCGAACCTGGGACCTCCGGATCCTGAGCTGGAGAGCCTGTGCGAGTCGAGTAAAATCTGGGTAAGCAGATGGTTGGTCAGTAGAATCAAGAGTTTGCTACATCATGTCATTGTAGTTTTGCTGTACAGAACTCCATTCAGTTTATCAAATACATAATGATACTGTTTATTAATACGAGATGGAGCTGTTGCTTGGTGCAATAATAAGAATTTAGCCAAGTGGTTTATATATAATCCATAATGAGTTTTTTAGTTTTGCACTTCCATTTTTGTTTCTTTTTTTTTTTATTTTTTTTCTTCAGGGCAAGTTAAAATAGAATCCTGAATCAATAAGCCCATCTGCTCTGCCCTGAAAATGCAACACAAGGGCTGCGTTTGGTTACCGTCATAGTGCGTCAAGGGAAAAAGAAAGTTAACTTTTCTTTTTTCCTTTAACTGTTTGGTTAGTGGGAAAAAGAAAACTTTGTGGGTCCCACTACTTATTTAAGAAAAAAAATGGGCTCTTTTCTTTCCTGCTGGATCTGTGCGATTTTGTGTCGTGAAAAACTATTTTTAGTTTTCTCCCAAAATTGTCTTTCTCAAAAACCCACATTTACAATGATTGACATTATATATATATATATATAATTAAAAAAATCTTATTAATTGAGAAAAAATAAAAAATACAAATAAAATGATAAAAAAATTAAAAAAAAGTTAAGTGTTCTAAAGTAAAACCAAAAGAGGTGGGATCCATAAATTATTTTTTTTTTAAATTTAAATAAAATTTAATTTGAGTATAATGTTTTTGAAACTTAAAAATATTATAAATCGAACCAAAACCAAACCGAAGCTGGTTTGATACAACATAAATATGGCTTATGATATAAGGGTAGAATTGAAAATTATGTTAGGATTCTTATGATTTTCTTGCTAACCAAACCAAACGCACAATTACATGATTTTTATATAACTTTCATGCAACAATCAAACAACAACAAGAAACTTTTACTTTCTTTTTCCTTTGAGACACTTTGACTGTAACCAAAAGCAGCCAAGAGTTTTCAAAAGATTTCTCATGGCAGCATCTGCAATTCTGCATGCTGTGATGAAGATTTTAGGATACAAAAATTCTGCATATACACACATTAGCATGAGAAAGCGCATGTGTGTGAGAGAGAGAGATAAAAAGGTTTCAGTAGATGGGCTCTCTGGGTTTGGTGTCTTGCAGTCATGAAAACAGAAAAAGAAGAAGAAAACAGCAAAATATATATATATATATTTATA
>JAUPMG010000020.1:13686458-13700300 GCA_031762675.1 Pachysandra terminalis
TCCACAAGATCAAGAGGCACTTCCTTTAAAATCCCCACTGACCACTCCTCACATTCCCCTTCTAAACAAAGATTCATTACAAACTGCTTATTTATTTGCTTTTTTTTTTTTTTTTTTATGTCATTGTTAGATCTTACATTCGTGTTCTTGTATAAATCTTTGGAATAGGAAGGATTCCCCTTGATACTGAGATTCGTTTGCTTCCTTGTGGCAGTAATGTTTTAAAGGTGTCTTCCTATCGATTTCCACTCTAAGACACTTAAGTGATGCCTCCTGTTTTTCAACTCAAGAGTTTTTGTTTTTGTTTTTTTTTGCTGCTGTAGGTATCTTAACTACATTGAGTTCAATTGAAACCCTGCAGGTATATGTATACTGTCTGCTAAATCTCTATAGAGAAGAATTCACATAGAAAAGAACTGTACGTCATGGCAGTGCCTTCATTGTTGCTATGAGGATGATGTTGGTATATTGTGGAGTCTATACTTTTGTTCCTCGTGACCAACTTATAATGGCTATTAAGGTGACATGACTATGAATACATTCACTTGATGTAAGTGGCATCATCTATCACCTTTGTCTCGAGTGTCATTCCCCCCCCCCCCCCACTTTTTTTTTTCTTTTTCTTGCAGATACCTTCATTAGTTCCAGCATGCTTTTTTGATGGTTTGCAACTTAATTTTCATTTTTCTTTATGATTGGTTTTCTTCTAAATTCATTGTAATTGGATAGGTTGCATATATGAGATCCAGAGATTTTTCTATTTTTGAGTACATTATGTTTAGTTAATTTCTAGAAGGCTTCTTTAGTGGCGTTATCTTTTCTTTCTGGAAATTTAGTTTACATCTGATTGTTGTGCTCTTCACAGAGTGTCAACAATAGGCGGCATTCTTCCAAGGATGGAAAATATAAGGATGAAAGGTACAAGAATGAGAGATATAGATACGGGTACCGAGAAAATGTTGACAGGGATTTCAGGCACCAAGATAACAAGCACAGAGATGAACGCTCTTCAAGAGATCGTACGAGTAACAGGAATGATAGTAAGCATTCAAGGGATGAAAATAAGACTGCTGAAGTCCGACATAAAAAAATCTAAGCCCCATGACAGTGATCGTGATGGCAGCCCACATCGTGATGACCGAACTACCAGATGTGGAGATAACAAGGGAAAGAAAAGATCTTCTGATGATATCATGGCTTATATTGACATTAGATATCAAAGCACCTCAGAGCATCATTCCAATGTGGGAAAGAAATCATTGAACAGTGATAAAGTAGAGTCAATTGATGATAGGGGAAGATCTCAATCACGCCATGCGGATCTAGACTTTACTATGAGCAGCATCAGGGGAAGTGATTCCTTGATCCCCAGTTCTTATATTGCCAAAGATCAATACAGGTATCACTTGTTTCATATTTTATAGTTAACTAGATTATTAAGGAAAAAAATAGTTGTTCTTGAAATGTAGTTTAACTTTTAGGGAATATGTTGCATGGTCTCAATGCCTTTTTTTCACATATTTTAATGTGTACAAGAGTAATCATATATTTGTTTACTTGATTCCCACAGGTGTCTAGGTGTGTTTTCTCCGCCATTCTAAGGGTTCTCTTTTCAAAATGGCATTCTTTTAACAATGATATAAAAACTGATACTCTTTCTATTCTAGAAAGTAGGAATTTTTTTTTTTAGGAATTAAGGCATTGTTACGATTTTTTTCAGATTTATTTAAAATGAAAATGAATGATAAATTTAGAATTCCTTTTTAGTATTCTTTTTTGTTGGAATGTTCTGAGTAATGACTTGAGCTTTGCTACCTTGAATCACAAAATTTATCCCAATAACCATTTATGAGGCATTTTCTTCCTTTTTGTAGGCATTCAAAACAAGAGGAATTGAAGTACATGGACTATATCTGAAGAAAGAATTCAGCCTTGTGTGACCTTTATGAGAGAGGTCATTGGTGCTTCTGGAGATCTTGAGTGAGCTTCTGAATCTTGGTCATCGGAGAAACCCATTCAAAACAATGACAACCATTTGGGTGAGCAATCAACTGAAAGGTCTTCAAGGTCAGATGCCCAGGTCTCACCTGGGCATTTGATGGAGAAATGCCCTTCATCAACTAGTATAGACCGCAGTCTTGATGTTGAAGGACGAAGGAGTAGTGGTTCCAAGGATGCAAGGGATTGTTCTGCTAATGAGGACAGAGTTAGTTGGGAGTTTCCTTTGGAGAAGCCTCCATTAGATGCGCCTTCTCAAGCAGATCAAGACACTGTATCTGTTACATCACCTTTCAATAAAGCAGGTCAATTTCATGGAAACTCATCTGCTGTTCTTATTCCACCACCACCTCTTTTCAGGTCTGGGGTGAAAAACTCTTCAGTTATTGGCTCATCAGAAGAAGGCAATAGTGGCAAGTCTGGAAACCGTTACAGGAGAAGTGTTGAACCAAATGTAGGAAGAGGGCAGGGTAATGCTTGGAAGGGTGTGCCAAACTGGCCTTCGCCAATACGAAATGGCTTCCTTATTTTCCAACACGGCCCCCCTCCTGGAGTTTTTCCTGCAATGATGCCTCAGTTTCCTACTATAATTGGTGTTAGACCTTTGATGGAAATGAACTAGACAGGAGTTCCTTATCATATCCCTTATACTGACAGGTTTTCTGGTCATGGGCGTACAATTGGGTGGCGGAATTTAGTGGATGACTCATGCCCTAGTCAGTTACATGGATGCAATGGAAGTAATGGTGTCTGTGGCGATGAATCCCACATGTGTGGGAGGTTGGACTGGGACCAGAACAGACTTATGATGAGTGGTCACAGGTGGGAAACGAGTGCAGACGTGTGGAAGGGACACAATGGTGATGCAAAGATGGTGATACCTTCTGCACCTCAGAAAGTGCACCTTCCAGCACACAACTCCATGGATGACGTTTGGGTTGGCCAGGTGGGGCTTCAATCTCGGAATGAACGGAGCCGACCTGCCCCCTGGGCTGAGAGCATTGAGATAAAACTGTACAGTGGCACTCCACCAAAGAACACCATCGAAACTCCAAAAACTATCCATGAGTTCAAGCTCGCGAACTTAGATATTGAGTTCAAGCTCGGCTCAAGCCCGAGCCGAGCTAGCTTGGCTCGTTGACAGCCCTAGTTACAGGACTAAGAACAAGTTGTTTTCCATAAATTATTATTCCGTATAAAGTTATGACCAAGGAAATCTCTTTGCATCTGTATGTTCTAAAAGAACGCATTTATGACCCTGCCTTGTGCTAATTGTGCTGAATGCCTTGTCACTGATCCTTCTCTTTGTTGAGCTACAGCCTATTAGTATCCTTGATCAGTTAGCTAGAGTTCCTTGTTGTTTTGAGAATCGGAGATGGCATGCTTTGTGTTTTTTGGGTTACAGGCAATTCAAATACACGCGAAACTACTTAAAAATGTTCCAAGTGTTGTTATAGACAGTTTTGTTTCTGTATTCTAGCTGACTAGCTAAAAAGCTAAGAACTGCATTTGTAATTTTTGTCTGCTGGAGTACTTGGCATTTAACTCCAGTTTTTTTTTTTTTTTTTCAGCCATAGATGCTAAACTTGCACTGCTTGAACATGGTGATAATAGTCAAAAGTTTGTTTAACTTTTATTTTGGTGAAAAAATGTGTAAATATCTACTTGGCCTTCTTTAATTTGGCTTAAAGTTGGTCCATGAATTGAGGAGATGGTGGCAGGGTTTAAAGTAACAGTATCTGTAATTAAATCAGCCGGCTCTGATGCTGATAGAGATCTGATGATCCATCTTTGGATTTGGAGAAACAAGAAGAGCGTGTTATAAGTTGGAGAAATCAGAAACGAGAGGTAGTCGTGGCTCTTGATCAGGAGAAAATGGAAACTACCACCAACGATAAAGATTCGAATGGGGCTATTGGCCTCAAAGGCAATCATTCTGCCAATGCTCCTGAGGAACTGCAATTGTTTGGTGATACTATGTGCAATAACTTGGTGTTTTCCGAGGCATGTGAGGTTTTAATGTCAGAATCAATTGAGTCGTTGAGTCGGATACATCTTTCTCCGGAAAGCACACATTGAAACAATTTCTTTTAAATGCGTTTTTGAAATGCCTCTCCCACTGAATATCTTCTTTACCTGCATATTATCTCTTCTTTTTTCCCTGAGATCCTTGAAGAAAGGGATCATCTGATTCTAAGTCATGTTTATCTTCCAATTAAGATTGGGCACAGCCTCTTCTTAAACTAATCCAATAATACAATGTTGCCCATTTGTCACAAAAGTGGTAACAAGTTATGTACAAGATGATGAATGAATCTATATGATACATCTATCTGCAAACACTCGTATTCTAGGAATTGCTCGTATCTATCGGTGGTGGATTATCAATTCTCGGTTTGCAATCAATTTGTAATGGGGATAACCAAGAATCCACCTGAAAATTCTCCGCAACGAAAGCAAAATTACATGAGAACTAAAAAAGTTAAATAAGCAAGGATATGTCTTTGAATGGATTTTTTATTTTTTATTTTTATGCTGGTAAGGTGGAATGGTGGATGTGTACGGTCATCGTGCATATAAATTTGTATGCAAGATACTGCAATGTACCTGGCATACAAATTGAACATGTTTTTATAATCCCAGATTGATGAATGCCTTGTAATCCCAAAATTCACGCCATTTAAACTAAAGAGATCACATCAATAACATTACCCATTCCATTTGGCCCCATTTGGATACCAAGAAGAAAATGTGAGAGAATGCTAGAAAGCACACTTTTCTTGAATTCGTGTTGTTTGGTTACCGAGAATATGAAAGACAAGGGAGGGTCCCCACCCCATTGTGAGAAAATGAATGATGAAAAACTCACTTTTTTTTTTCTTGCAATATTAATCCGAAAAAGCATTGCGAGAAAAGTTTTTTTTTTTATCTTCTTCCTACATTGCCCTTCCTAAACATCCGAATTTACAAGGGTTGACATGGCATAAATATGGCTTACGATATAAGGGCAGAATTATAAATTATGTTCATGATTCTTATGATTTTCTCGCTAACCAAATACCATTACATGATTTTCATTAAATATCATGCAAATTTCTTGCAACATCCAAATAGCATCAGGAAAGTTATTTTCACTCTCTTTTACATTGATTCATACATATTAGTTTCTCACATTACTTTCTGGCATTTTCTTGGTAACCAAACGGGGCCTTAAAGGTTTAGCATGTCTGAGCTCTTAACAGTGTGAATTTGGGGCAGGGGATAAGGCCACAGAATATCCCTGTGGTAACATGTGGAATTTATGTAGCCAAATGAATTTTTCTGATAATAACCAATGGGAACAAGAGTACCATATTGAAGTATGTTTTTAAAAAAAGTTACCAGAAAACCTGTTTATATGAAATAAAATTTAAAATTATAATCCAAATGTATACTAACACTAAATAAGGGGCAACTGGATATACCTGTACTTGAGAGGGGCTTGAGCACTCAAACCGAAGTCCTTGACAAGTTAAGATATAAAATGCATACCGTGACTGCTCATCTTCTCGCACGAAGCTTGGCAACTGACCAACTTCAACAACATCAGATAGTAGGGTGGAATCTTGAGGACTCATGTCTGCACAAAGGTTCTTGTTGAGTTTACCAGTATGAAAAGGAGTATGCAGTTTGGGATCAACAATATGTCAGAAATAGTGAGAATTTGTAGATTTCATCTTTCAACATAAGAAATCATAAGTGTGAAAAATTCAGGCCACTCTATTGGTGCATTATAAGTAGACTGCCTTGCCCAAGGTCAAACTAGATCGGCCCAAGCTCAACTAGATCAGATAACCCAAAATCATATGATAAATCAATTTTATTCCCTTCTCAAATAAATGATAAACTAAATGGAGATATAAAGGAAAATGCAAAAGATTATCGATCAATGAATAAAAGAAAACAGAATTTCGTAGCCTCAAACACAAATTATGCACACAAGTTTTAGCAATAGAGTCTGCAATGTTCTGAATAGAAAATTTCACAACAAAGTTGCAGCATACAGCAAGGATATGGTGCAGGCCACCATGCCCCATCTGCGTAATGGACTCTCTACAGAAAATCATCATCTTCAAACAAATGGCCAAAGACGAGCCAATTAGAATCTAATCTTTCACTAGGTATTTCCTACGTGATTAACAGGACATTCCAGATCAAAAAGCATATCACTAAGCATTCAGCAAGGACCACCAAAGTACAATAAGTACTTGGTGGTGCAGATTGCATCACTTTCTACTGTCGAGTGGTTATTGAGCCTAGTTATTTAAAGCTTCAACCAAATGTAAGTTTAATATCATTCTCGGCAAATATGGCCGTGATTCACATCAATGGGCCTCAAAGTGTTCTCCCAAGTTGATATATATTCACCTTGGAAAATTCATAAGCAGTAATCATCCTAGCTTCTTTTTGCATATCAGGAGTGATGCTGGCAATGGTACTCAAATACGTCTCTTAGAATACCTGTGATGGGGTGAGAAATCTCTTAGCGTTGCTTTCCCTTGGCTTTCAAACTGCTCTAGAGCTAAGAATGGCAAATAGGGGATTCGCTGACATTAATCCTAGTGACATTCCCTGGAATCTTGATTTTCTCAGAAGTCCCAGTGACCCTAATATGAATAATCTTATCTCATTGATCACCACCCAAGGTGGTCCCCAAACAGCCAATTTTGTTGCAAGTCTTACTTCATTGTCCTAGCCAGAGCAAATTTGATTACAGACTCTCCTGTCCTTAGAATTCGGAAATCAAAAGCCCAGCACAAGGTGAGAGGATTTGTCCAGACAGCATCTCTGGAAAACTCAACACATGTTAAGTTTCAGAAGAGAATGAAGTAATATAAAATCATTTCCCCATGATTGTGTAGTATGCTATGAGGTAGGGGAAAGCTCAAACCATCTCTTCCTACAGCTGCTCCTTGGGATAACCAGGTCCTTTAGGGGGAATCATCAGAAACTCATAGGAGAACTCTATTCCTATATTATGGGCTCACAGGCGCGAGTGACTCTTGTATTGAAGACTTTTTACTCCTTCAGGATTTGAGAGAATGTAAAAGGGCAGGAAACACATGTAATTCTTGAGGGGGATTCAGCACATGTAATTAGATGAATTCACATATTTGTATATCATTCTTAAAAGTGAGATCACGGTTTAAAGGGATCAGAGTTCAAGTTACTCAAGTGAATACCTTATTCTCTTGGATCTTGGTCAGCTAATTTAGGGCCAATGAGTTGGCTAAGAAATGTGTAGTTTGAGAGTCTCACTTTAGCAGGAATTTCTTTCCTTTGTAATGATGGCATAGCTTGTAGCCTTTCCCAGTGCTTGCATTTCTTCCCTTTCTTTCTTAATAAAATATCTGTTACTTATTAGAAAAAATGACACTGCTAAAACTGGCAACTCAATACAATATGTATAAGGATTTTTTTTTTCAAAAACAAATATTAATTACCTGTAGAGAGTAGATAGAAGAATATACATGACCCATGAAGGACAACAAAGCGTGGAAGCCAGTCATCAACATCAGTGTCATCAATAGGAGGTTCTCCTGGTAGTGCTGTCCATCTCTATCAATAGAAAGAGAGAAAATATAGATCAACAAAGCTGGAAATGCATAAGAGCATAGAGCAATCTAAAATATAGATGAAGTGAAAAGAAGAGAATAATCATTACGGTTCGAATGTCCAGATATCCAGTCAAACGAGCAGACCTCAAAATTTCATCAATATGTTCCAACCTGAAAGGAATAGAAGAATCTCAGCCGTCAAAATGAAGCAGTAAACCAGTGCATACAGATCCGACACATGGTTTACTTCCCTAACTACGCCTTTTTCATGTAGCACTTCTATTTTCTATTTAGTATGGCTGATGCATATAACTATGAACGCTCATATAACTAAATTAAGGATACGATTCTGATTTATAACTAAATTAAGAATTTAATAACAAAAAAAAAAATCAACCTCAAAATTTTTTTTTACATGTTGCAATGGCTGATGAATAACTGCAGCCTGTAACATTATTGGTAAACTCAAAATTAAACAAGATTTTCATAGCCTATTAGCATAAGTTAATATTTGCTAAGCCAAAAGACAAACAACAGTTACAAGTCAAACATCAATTCTCACTCACTGAGCTTTCAAATGGGCTTCTCTCTCTTCTAAACCAGCAAGTTCGGATCGAAGAGATTCTACTTCGGCCGCACTAAGTTCAATCTGCAAGCAAAAGCCATTAATTAATTAATATGGATATTTCACCAATATCGTATAGGGAGCTGAACAAACACTGTTCAATCAACCTTTTCCTGGTCATCAGTGCTGGATCCCCATGGAAGCCCCCGCAAACTAAACAATTTCAACATAGATGCAGTTTTTACAACTTTCCTTCGAGACCATGAATGACCACGAGACCTGCACTGTACAACATGGAACCTAAAAAAACTGGTAATCAAATCTAAAAGTTTCACCATTTCTTTTCTAAAAGAAATACCTCAGCAGATAATCAGTCCTTGGCTGTGAAATAGTCAAGTTCTTCTTAAGGCAGTTTTCAGAGGGTGTTGAAGCTCCAAAATGGTCTGGAAAAATCTTTATCTTCCCAAGACCATCATCCATGTAGTTGTATTCAATTGCCAAGAAGAAGGAACAGACCTATGGCCTGAACAAGATGAAAAATAGAGATGCACTTTGAAGAATCAATAAACTCATGCTCACAGTTTGAGAAATTAATTCTCATTAAACATCAACCACTAGCTTCCAGTGCAAATCATTGCACAAATTAGCACCATATACAGTTGTCAGGCCAATCATAATATATTTGCACTCTTACCATAACCAATCCCATGGTTGTTGTCTTGCATGATTAGGCTTTTACTATTGCCTTTACTCAACTATGTGACTAGATACATAGAAGAGTCTCATACATTACAATATTATCCCATTTGGGAAGCACATTATAATGCTATTCCACAATATACAGAATAAACCTACAAGAAGTTAAAACTCATGCGATTAGCTAGTCAAGGAACTTATCTGTTACCTCGTACTTGCAAGTAACAACCCGATTGAAATTTTAAGTGCTCTCATGGATTATGGATAAAAGGATTACAAGAACGAAACTTGCCATGCAGTTACAGTTGATGCAGCAAAAACAATAAGAAACTAACTCTGGAAACCCATCATGCTATGACAATATTGTGGAAGTAGCATGATCTGCCACATTACATGGAAAGACATGAAGTTTGATGTTATAATATGCATAAGTTACCCCCCTTATGGGAGGAAATCAGTTCGAATGCTGACACTGGGGCCATTTGGTTGGGATTTTAGAATTCATTTCTGACTAGAATCAGATTTCATAGACTGGGTTGGGCTATACGGTTAATATTATGAGGCTGATATAGAATCGGATTCTAAAATTAGACCTATAATAAAAATCAGCCTCAAGCCTGATTCCAGGATTATATAAACTGATTTACCACCATCCACCACTTACCACTGTCTACCATCACCACCAGCCACAACCTACTAACACCAACAATCATTGCCCACCACATAGTTTCTTTGTTGATTCAGTTCCCATAATCGAATATATCAAGCAAAATTCTGGATTCAGAAAACCAATAAACGAATTCTGATTCTAACAATCCAGAATCAGAATCGAAATCTGAGAATCCCAACCAAAGGCCCCTTCTATTTCCATCAACAGGTTATTAACATATCGAGTCTAGTGGGAGGAACATAAACATGATGTGAGGATCCTGAACTTTAATTATCTCATATCTCTTATGCAAAACCCATCAGTGTTGAAACGGGCTTTTCCAGACCTGCTTAGTGTTGATAAAAATAGAGGGACACACACACTGCGCGCACAATTTTATACACACTTAAATCTTCAAAGACAAAAGCACAACTCAAATTTCTATAACAGACAATTTAAACAAAATTCAATCAGTTCATTTATTGACTTCCCCCGTTGCAACAAATGCAGTTTCACTGATTATTTCCTGCAGATAAAAGTTAGGATGATAACCTCAAAGTAAAATAAATAAACTATTAAAAAAAATTAAATAACATCAAAACCGCAAGAACTCAAAATTTTAACATCAAGTTATAAAGATAAACTACAAAACATTGGATAAACTCTCCACTAAAACCTAATATAAACAAAATACATGAATGAATGAAAATCAGCCCAAAATCCACAATAATCTTCAACAAAACTACTCAAATTCATATCCTAAGCGTCTTCACGTGAAACTCAATTTCCATAAAATAAAATAAACACGTATGATTCATCAAGCTAAACAAGCAAGATAATAGAGCATCAAACAAAAAAAGTAAACGATTCAGTGAATTAAACGCTCGAAATATGTAATTTGAACCATGACAAACTAGATCTAAGCTATTTCTTTGAGATATTCAAGAGAAAAAAACGTACGGATATGATCCATACCTTTAGATGAGGCTTTAGAAGAAGCAAAACAGAGCTCCTCTTCCCGTAAGGAGCTTGACGACCCGACACAGAAAGAGAAAAAAAAGGAGGTAAGAGGTCTTGTGACTGTCCGGTGGTCGTTTAATTGTTAGTGGTTATTGTAAGAAGACATAAATACCCCTAAAGTAAGAATTGAGTCCTTGAAAGCGCAAAGGCTGTGTTTGATTAAACCGAAAACTATGGAAAGGAATGCAAACGAGTCCGTCTACCGATCTGTCACACCGACAATGGGCATGTGACACATGTTTATTTTTGGTGCACGTGATAAGTCGTGTGTCACGAATTTAAGGACTTAACAAACGTCCCGTTAATTTTATTTTTTATTTAAAAAAATTAAAAAATAAAACACCACCATTTTCATTATCACCACCTCCACCCCACCACCACTATCATTACCACCATCCCACTTGTGGGGGGTGGGTGTGGTGGCGGTGGGATTTTATTTTTACTTTTTTAAAAATAAAATATTAAATTAATGGGATGTTTGCCAAGCCTTGTTAATTTCAATTACAACAAGCATATCATTCATCACGTCCACTAATAATGAACACGTACCTATTGTTGGTGCACAGATAGGTTGACGAAAACCGGTGCAGACAATCCGAAACTGTAAAGGAGCATTTTTCTCTCCTTTTTAGTGTTCTGAGGAGTTTTTTTTTCCCCGAAAATGAGGCATTGGAAAAATACTTTCTAAGGGCTCGTGTTTTCTATTGAATTAAACATATATATTTTATAAAAAAAAAAAATTACTTTTCTTTTTTACTAAAATTTTGGATAACGAAACACGATCTGAGGAAATAAAATTTTACATGCCTCAACTCGAGCCCAACCTAAACTCAACTTTGAGCCAAAAACCAAGTCTAGATGAACCCAAAATCAAATAAATTGATCATTTAGGAAATAAAATCATGTATGGGCTGCCCTATAGCCTACCTTGGGGCGTGGCTTGTAATTAGGTAAAAAAAACAAGCAAAATGCTTTAGGAGTTATTTTCTAAATCAATCACAGGCCACCCCACATAATTGGTCACAAGGTAGCCCACACATGATTTGTATCCATCATTAGGACTCTTATTAGACTTGGACGGGTGGGGGTTCAAGCAGTCCGAACCAAGTTTACAGCTCTAAGAACCTTTGTAGAGTTTTTTTGCTAAACTATTGCCCCTTGGGTGGAGTTTCATTTTTATGTATTGTATTTATATGGTTTTGTGGAAGCTTGTCTCGAGAATCAAGTTAAAGGATCGAGTCGATCTGATGTCGCAAATCGAGAAGCTTTACCTAAGACACATAGTCTAGTTGTGGGTTGACGGTCAAACTGATTATTTGTATAAAGAGAAATTTTGAGATCAAAATTCTACTACATGACATGATTTCACAAAATGGGTCTACTAAAATAAGATTATTTCAAATTGAATTTTTGATTAGTTTAAATGAGACCCACAAAGAATTATTAAACTAAGATTATGATAATTCTTATTAAATATGAATTATCCTAAAATACATAAAAAATCTAGATAATTCTCAAAAGAATTAT
This sequence comes from Pachysandra terminalis, assembly GCA_031762675.1. NCBI lineage: Eukaryota > Viridiplantae > Streptophyta > Magnoliopsida > Buxales > Buxaceae > Pachysandra > Pachysandra terminalis. Next base: position 13,698,511 of record JAUPMG010000020.1, read on the forward strand.
CTAAAAGCTATCAAATCAAATCATAATTGAAATAATTCTTAAATAAAGAATTATCTTATATTGGATAATCTCCTAAAATAGTTGAGAACAAATAGAACTCTACCATTCCACATGTAAATAATCCCTAATTAAATTGAGAATTATCTCTAATTCAAATATGACTCTCCCCTCCAAATCTATAAATAGGGGTAGTTCACCCCCATTCAAAGGAACCAGCTGATCAGGAAGAAAAATCAGAATGAGAAGAAATACTGGAGCTCTACTGCTCTAACACTTTAATGATTTGAAGTTTTGAAGACCTGAAGATCTGCAGACTTTAAGCTCCAAAATACAGCATTCAAGCCTAAAAATTTAAGTTCTTCAATATTTGAATATGTTCAAAAGCCCAGAAATCCACATCAAAGTTTAAGCTTTTGACCTACATCTTTTACAAGTCTACAAGCATGAAGATCAAATCGAAGATTTAGAAAGTCATCAAACCCAGGGAAGAAAGATCAAGGAGAAGAAGCCTTAAAGCCCTGCTAATCTATTGCCTATATCAAGGAGAAGAAGCCTTAAAGTCATGTTGGTCTACTGCTTTGAAGATCTGAAGACTTGAAGCTTCAAAATAAAAGCATTCAAGCTCAAAGATAAAGCTCTCAATTTCTGAATACGCTCAAAAGTTCAGAGATTTTCATCAAAGTTGAAGCTTTCAATCTACATCTTCTATAAGTCTACAAGCCCGGAGATCAAGCGAAAAACCTTTTCAAGTTATTCCATCTCTAAATACACCGAAAGACCTAGAGATCTACATCAAAGTTGAAGCCTTCAATATTTTATATAAGTCTATAAGCCTAAAGATAAAATCGAAGACTACGCAACAAATCCCCACAACTTGGTTCATGAAATCTACAAATCTACCACTTTCCATCAAGAAGAATCCCGATTTTAATAATACACTAATTTTAGCCCTTTTTATCGAGGAACCCGAAGAGAACGATCATATGACATTTTATTTTGTATAAAAAAAATACTTAGAGATTGTAATATCATAAATCAATAAAATTGATTTTGTTCATCATATTTTGTTCGTTGATTTTCAATTAACAAAATTTGTGTATGCGTCCATATAAGGTAAATTCAAATCATGAAAGGTGTTTCGAATAAAAAAGGAAGGAGTAGTGACACGTAAGCCTTATATCAATGACTACATACAAATATTACTTAATATTAATTTATTTTTTTTCGTTTTTGAAAATCTAATAGGTTTGTTGATGATTCAGTGTTATGTGGCTTTTTTTTATTAGTTGTTAATCCTAATAATGCGAAAGACCCTTGAATCATTTTCAAAGAAATCGTTTTTAATAAATGTCGATAATACGTCAATTATATTAAGCTAATGTGTTTAATTTTCATTGGTTATTAATCATTCCCTTTACGGATCTTCGATGATTTGAATCCAAGGTGCATGTAGCCACGAGGGTTCGAACGTTTGACCCTGATTGGTCGAGTCACAAGTTGACAGTTCTACTTAAGGATGTAACTTGGTTTGGTTTGGGTTGATGTCAACACAAGACCAAACCGACATTGATGAAGATAAACTCAAAATCAAACTAATTCAAATTAAGAATCGATTTCCCTAACCCAAAAATCAAACTGAACTGAAATGGGAAACCCAAAAACCAAACAACACAACCCAAATTATAGTTTCAGTTCGATTCCGGTCAAGTTACGTCGGTTTACTATAATGATTTTTAGAGTTACATTGTATATAAAATATTATGTTTTATATATCATATATAATATATATA
>JAUPMG010000020.1:13715549-13737482 GCA_031762675.1 Pachysandra terminalis
TTGCAGTTGCATATCTTGGAGAAAAATGGGAGACAGATTACAAAAATGGTCTCATATTGTGCTTTCCACAGGTGAAAATTTTGTATCCTGTCCTTCCACCAAGAGTTCCTTGAAATTTCCATACTAAGACGTGGTCTTGTTGACAACATGACCTGCTCCTGTATTTCTTGTAGGAATCATGTGTGCATCATCTATTAGTTGAGGTTTTATGTTTTGATGATTTTGTTCTTGGTGCAGGGCTCCAAGTCTGGATTCTGTTTTAGTCATACATTCCCCTTTGGGGGTTTTCTGTACCAAAAGCCTGCGTCAAAAAAAGAAAAAGGCTGGTTCGAGGCTAATTTCGTCCAAGATAATAGAATTTACAGAGGCTTCAACCTCTGACACTAATGAATTTGAGCCGTTGTCTGCTGCTAGGTGCCGGGTCTTTAAAAGAATAAACAATAAGGTATCTTATGTATGGCATTTACATGCGTCACTCCTAGTTATTGTTTGCCTAACTATTTTGCTGGATCATTGTTTAGCTTTTAAGTGTCCTCTTTCAAGATGATATCAAATGTACCTTTGAAGTTGTCTGTATGGACGGTCTACTAACAGAGTTACTGGTTGGACACAAAGTAACCTATTCAAATAATCCTAGCTATCCAATCTTTTAGATTGGTTTTTAGATTCCCTAACAAGAACCACCAATCAATTATCACTTTGAGAACTTTTGCCTTGAAGATCATGCAGGTGGAACTGATGGAAATCTGGGTCTCATCCCCTTCCAGTGAGCCTAGTTAGTCATATTAATTACCAATTGACAAGTGCATAGAGAAAGAATTATAATTACCTTGTCATACATGCTTGTAGTCATCATTATTGATCCATATATGACAGACTCAATATTGCATTTATCTGTGTTTTTTCTTTTCCAATATCTATTTTGGTGCTGTTTACTTGCAAAAAAACAAGTTTAAAAAAGGAAAACACTTTGGTCTGCTTGCTAGAGGATGGCAGAGGCCCCAATAGCCCACCGAGTTAGGGGACATCGTCATCATGCTTTGGACACGATTGAAAGCTTGAACACATGCAAGGTAATTTTTTTTTAGTCTTTGTTATAAATATGATTTTGTTGTCCATTCATCATTTTTAAATTGGACGTCGGAAGAAACGAATCTACAAATGATGTGCTTGTGCCTTTTTTTTTTATTTCTTTTTTTTTAAACAGGAAGTAGAGGTTCCAATAACTTTTTCAACATTCAGGGAGCGACTCTACCATTTACAGGCAAATAACCCTCCTCTATTTTCAGTTGATGTGCTTGCCTTTTTCTTACTCTGTTTTTTCATGATACCAGAGAACTGAAAATGATCGGGTTTGCTTTGGTAGATCTGGACTACATGGTTGGGGACTCTTTGCACTCCGAAACATTCAAGAAGGAGAAATGGTACTACTTCAAACTATAATGTAGATTTTGCAGGACCTACTCTTCTTGTTGTGTTTGTTTGTTGCTTGATTCTGAAGAATTTATTCTTTCTTTACATTAATGAAGGCTGAGAGATTGCTTCTTAATGGATTACCACCTTTGATGGGTTGCATAAGATTTGGATAGGTAGACTGATCTGTTTGGTAAGATGACTTGTAGAAAGTTGGTGTTATTGAATGAAAGCTGTATGTAACATTATGTATTATCAGATATGAATGTGAATCATGTGTTTCTAATTTATTTTGAGTTCATTTTTTTTCTCACGAGGATGGATAGACTTGAGAAAAAACCATCGTAAGAATCCTGGCGTGAAAACTTTCCACGTTGTAGATGAGTTGGCGAGGCTCCAGTTTTCCATATGCTCTTCTACATGCCCACTCAAACACACGCCACTGGCATTTGGCAATAAGCAAAAACAACACTTCATTCCATATTTTTTCAAGCTGAAAACTGTAAAAACTTCAAAAAAAGGTCAATTGTTGATGTTCTACATCATAAAATTCACTGTAAGGTACTGATGGAGGTTACATGGGTGGAAATGTTATTGACATGGCGTATCCAGCAGGCCACCTGTCAGGTAGATGATCTGGATTGGTCATGTCATGCCTTGATGTGGCCAAGAACCCATGTATCATTAGGAAGCTAAAGCTTGAAGAGAGTCCCAATATGTTTTTCCCTTTCCCCATTTTCATATTCTCTAAGTACTCTACTGGATGGATCTTCAATAATGAACTTCTGGTATAAAAAATGCTGTGTTTGGTTTTTCAAGAATGAAATAGAATCTCCATTATAAGATACATGCTTGTCTATTTCCAGGTTCTTGAGTATCGCGGTGAACAGGTGAGGCGCAGTGTTGCTGATCTGAGGGAGGCTCGTTATAGATTAGAAGGCAAAGACTGCTATGTGAGTCACTTCTTCTAGACTCTTTTCTGTGGTTTGTCTTTGCAGTAGCTCGAGTAGATTCGAACAGATTGAGTAGGCCAACCCGCCAAGCCAACTCAAGGTTCTTACTATGTTGACCACTGATATATCACTTAAATGAGCATTAATACTAAGATTCACTTTAATTAAAATACAAAAATGAAATTGTCAATGATTAGATCATTACAAAATATTACAGTAGAATGTGAGTGAATGATCCCTCTGTTCTATGTTGCACAAGAACTTCTGCTTTGGATTATGAGAATTATGCAGAGTGCTGATAATTGCCCAATTGAGTTTATTTTTGCTTCGCCGATGCCATAGGTGTAAGCAGTCAAATAATGGGACTCGTGTTGGGATCCACCTAGCTGCATATGTGCCATTTGTTTTTTTGTTTTTGGTGACGTGGAACCCCCGACCCCACTTAGTGGGGACAGGGTAAACCCTGGATACCTGACCCCACCCACGAGGACCATATATCAGGTAAGCCCGGGGACTCGAACCTGGGACCTCCAGTTCCTGAGTTGGAGAGCCTGCCAGTTGAGCTTACCTGTGTTGGTTATGCTAGTGGTAGATTATAGTCACCATCACCATATAATATATAGTCTACCCCAATAGCGCCTCTGCTCTTTCTAATGTTACCAAATGATAAGTATTAGTGGTTACTATTATCTGTAGCAATCTTAATTATTTTTAGTCCAGATGTCACTTTTAGACGGCCCTATAGTGTGTTGTATTTCAAGGTTAAAGTGATTTTAATTTTAATGTGCAGCTGTTTAAGATCAGTGAAGAGGTCATGGTAGACGCCACAGATAAAGGGAACATAGCTCGCTTAATTAACCATTCAGTAAGTTACTATTATTGAAGTTATAATTGAGAAAGAATGGTTCTATGTTTTTCCCCAGTTCAATTAACTTCTACTAGTTATTATTCTTGTTATTTTTCGATTCATAGACTTTAGCAGTTTGACATGTTTAGCTTCCACTTTAGACTCAAAAATTTCTTCTAGTACTGATATGTTGCAGATGTAAGTTTATTGTTTTTCTCTTGCTGGTCGATTTTATGAATGTTTAAGTGAGCTTTTAAAGCATGCAAGTTCTGTGCAAGCTCTTACTAGACCATGTTCTAAACATCTAATCCCACTTGATACAGTGTATGCCCAACTGCTATGCGAGGATCATGAGTGTGGGTGATGATGAAAGCCGAATTGTTCTTATTGCGAAGACTACTGTGTCTGCTGGTGACGAGCTAACGTATGATCTCTCTCTCTCTCTCTCATATCTGTCACCTGCAAAAATAATTAAGTGCATATTTGAACTTATAACTTATTAAAGCACTTTTTTAAACCATAAGTGTGTTTGGTAACGATGGATGGGTAGGTTTCTACCCATAAGAACTAGAGGAAGATAGCCGATAAAGAGAAGTTGCTTGCTCCCAGCAAATTCTCCTTACCACTTATGCGGGAAGTGGTTTCTATACTTTAATGATACTTTGAAAATGACACTTCTAACCTTGAACACAATACTAAACCTTTTGAAAATGACATTTTTGTCCTTAAATTTTAAGATAATTTCTATGAGATTGTCTTGTTAAGGTTTTTATGTTACCCATATTACCAAACACATCTTTTATCCAAACCAAGCGACTTATTGATGCTGTGGATAAATGCTTCCATTGAGTTACTTATCTAAAAGCACAAGCCGGGACAAATGCAGCCTTATCTCTCATTTTCATATGGGTTGGATTAATGATAAATTTGAAATTTGGTAGCTATAAGTTTCCTCTTAATGGTATATATATTTTGATTTTGTGCGTGACAGGTACGATTACTTGTTTGATCCTGATGAGGCTGACGAATTCAAAGTCCTTTGCTTATGTAAAACTCCCGACTGCCGAAAGTTTATGAATTAGGTTGTCACATATCTTCATTGTTTCTCCGCAAGGAGTACTAACATAACTTGCCTAAGTTTAATTTACTAAAAAAATTGTATATTTCTTTCAATTTTTTTGGAAATAATCTTTCAAACTTAATAAAAGGTAAAGATTCCCCAGCTGTTTTGCTGGTTGTATATATGGTAAATGGGCAATATACACATCTTTAGTCAGCTATCTCTGTTATGTATTAGACATATTCAATGACGGTCTATATCTATATGTACAAACACACACACACACACATATATATATATATATATATTTGGTGAACATGTATACTTTTCATATTCCTTTTTTTTTATTTGGTAAAGCATAAAACAAGTCTGCAGTGTGATCTATGAAGAAACAAAGGATTGCAAGAAAACAAGAAACAAATAAAAAATGTAGAAAGAAAGGATTGAAAGAAAACAAGAAATAAATAAAAAATGTAAAAGACAACGATATATGTGGTTTAACAAAGGTGCCTACATCTATAGGTTCACATCGGATTTCACTACGTTTGAAAGCTCCAAAAAAAGTTACAAGAACATATGAAGAAAGTATGATAAATACTTAGCTTGATCGGTAGAGTCGGGGTTTTATCATCAGTACTTCCTGAATGTTTCAGTAGCATCAGCCTCCACATAATAACATGAACATAACGATCACCCATCATATACTTCTGAGATCTGCCCTTCTCTAGAAGAAAATTCTATGCTCGGGTATTGTCCCATCCAATTATTTTCTGTCACGTATCAATCTAAGGCTACGTTTGTGCTGGCTTGTGTTTATGGATAAGCACTCATTAGATAAGTTGTTCAATGGGAGCACTTATTCATAGCAACAATAAACTCTTTTTATATTTTTTTGAAGAAAATAGCATTTGGTAAATAAATTTATTTAGGTGCTTATGAAAGTTTAGGGGTAAAATACGTATTATAAAAATATTATTAAAGTTTAAAAATAATATTTATTTAAATGCTTATAAAAATTTAGGGGTAAAATAAGTATTTTAAAAATATAACTAAAGTTGTGAAATAGCTTAATGCATAAGAGTTTGAGAGAAGTTGCTCTCTAGTGCTTATCAGTAAGCATTTACGCGCAACCCAACACATATTTAATTTTAAAAAGTACTTACATAAGCTATAAGCTGCATTAAGTACTTATAGAAGATAGGTAGACCACGGAGTTGTGTTTGGCTTGGTTATGGTTGGACCGGTAAAAGATGCGGTCGGGCCGTAGAACTGTGAACCATCAGCTTTCTTTGCAATTGAACATAGCGGAAAAAGAAAATGCTTTGGGATCCACTAAACCCTAATCCTTATAGGAGCTACAAAAGTGGCGTAAACTCGCAGTCTGTCGCCTTCTACGTCATCTAAAACCCTAGACATTTTCTTTTCGAAGAACTGGAAATCTCCATCTTTGGTTCTTTCTTAACTTCTTGAATCGAAGATGAGTTCTCAGATTTACAGATCTGTTTCTCGAACAGTTAGGTCACTCGTTTCTGCTTCGAAGAACTCGCCTCTCTTAACAGGTGAGGTTCGATTTTTAGTTTCTAGTGCTGGATTTTGAGTTTTTCTTTGATCTTTCTCTCCGATTCTCGTCGTAATTGTTGAGTAATTAGCTGTTATTATAATGCCTTTCGAGATTCCCATTCGTGTTGATTTTAAACAGATTTGATTATTTATTGTCGAACCATTTTGGATTGATAAAAGTTACAATCCATGTACTTTTCTATCTCTATCCCGTATATATCAGATGTAATTTATCACTTGGAATTGTTAATTGGAATTAGGGTTATAACTCTATGGGAATTGTAGCTTGGCTGATCAATTTTCAATATATGTGTTTACAAGTGCATTTGTGGGTGTATTTAAATTAATTTTTTTTTTTGATCTGATCAAGCTTATTCTCCTCTGTAGAAGGGCAAGCCATTGTTGCAGCAACAGCAACCTCATTCAAAGGGAAGTTGCCTTCTCGAGTTTTCTTTTATGGGAGGGGAACTGATTCTGGGAATGTATCTAGAGGATGGGTTTCAGGAGCTTTGGCTCTTCCTGCAGCAGGTTTCATTACCTTTTTTGAACATTGTTTACATTCTCCAATTTTGAGTTCTGATAAGGTGAATGTAAGCAACTGGAAAGACAATGGAAGTTTGTTAAATGCTTGTTTGTATTTGTACTTCTTATTATAGTACTTTCATGGGGTAAAGGATCAGCCGATCCCTAGTTGGATCATCTGATACAACTCGAGATCGGTTTGCTCCGAGACATGATGCATATGTCGATCAAACTTGGTCAATCTCGGTCAAACTCATTCGGATCGTCCGATAGAACTCGAGATTGTCCAATCCAACTTGGCCGAGTCAAAACAAATCGGATGAGACAGGTAATATGCCATTTTTTCTGTTCTTTTGACTCATTGTTTGACTTGGCCGATCCTTATACGGGTCGCCGATCCAACTCGGGATCAGCCGGGAACAATCCTGACCCAATTCCTGAGTTCAAACACTATGGGTACTGTGCATGTATACAGGACCAAAGCAACATAATTTTCCTTTAACATCTGGTTTCACATTCAGTATGTAGGTTTGTGTTGGAAGCATGGTTATGTTTGTTTTACTATAGCATATACTTGTTTACATTTCGGAAGATGGCTTGGAAATATGTTGGTAGAACTCTCAGGCTATGTTTGGTTAGCTAGAATATATAGGAAAGGAAGGGAAGACCAACTTTCCAATGAAATCTGTGCGTTTGGTTCATTGGAAAATGTGGGCCCATTGGAAAGTACCTTTCCAAAAGTGCCTCATTTTTAGTGAAAACCTCAAATTTTTCTCCTTAAAATGAAGGGGAGCGATGGAAAGGAAAGTGTTCTTTTATTTTCCTTTCTATCATTTTTCAACTAACCAAACACAACCTCAAGGATTTCTCTATGTAATCTGGATGTAATGGGGGTGTTTTCTTCTGTTTGCACTTGCTTTTGTTTCAGGCGGTTGATATGTTACCTTGGCTAGCTGTTGTATCAACTGGTCAATTTGTTTCCTTATGACCTGGAAATTTGGTTTTTCTATTTTTAAATCTTGTTTTCAATGAACCTTGCAGTGTGAAAAAGGACGTGATGACTTGATAGTAAAAGGTATGAGCAGGAAATCAGTGTTGGTAATGACTAGGTGAAGTTGGGTGTAAAGGAAGAGGGCCCTTGTCCTTGTTCAAGTCATAACATTGTGGCTTTCGCAACCTCTTCTACAACAATTACATCGTGCTTAAGCACGGTAACGGGTTGAAAGAAAAGGCGTGGGCTGCATTCTAAACTTGAATGCTAGTCTAGACTTCTCTCGACATTATCTCTTGAACCCCACACCACTTACATCTATCAGCTGTCATCATGCTTCCTGCATTGATCAAACCTTCATACTGATCCTTTCACAGCTTACATTTGCTCCTCTGTATCTCCCCCTCATCCAACACCCAAAACACACACTCACTCTACATAGGAAGATGTGATCAAACACGACCTCCAAGTCGAGATCCAGATTCACATATTTTTCAAAGGGTTGATGATTAACATTTTACTTCTCCTATGATTGTTTTAAGATGTAAGCGTCCGTTAAAATTGCTTATTCATTTTGCAAGTTTCAACGAATATATGTATATATTAGTAAATAATACATCTGATATGTATCTTAGGTATTTTTTTTTTCATCATTGATTTGTATCTTATGTATTTGAAATTTATCTAAATGAAAATTTGAGTAAACAAAAATGAGGCATGTCAATGCATGTAATCTCATTGTTCCTATAATAGTCATGGAGCTGTGGAATCCTTTTGCAGCTTATCTCAATCAAATCTTAGTTTCCATCCTTTTGTTTTTCTTATCGCAGTTTACATGCTCCAGGAGCAGGAGGCACATGCTGCGGAGGTATCTCTATTCATTGTCAACATCAATGTTTTATCCTTGTTTCTAGTCTTTCTGTTTGTTGACATATTTGTGACCACCTTCTGTTCAGATGGAACGCACTTTTATTGCTATCAAGCCTGATGGAGTGCAGAGAGGGCTGGTAAGATAACAATTACACATGTAGTTGTCATCCTCTGATCTCTAAAGCATGCATCATGTCCAGCATTAGTGCCTAAGAAACTGAAACTATATATATTGCCACGTACACTCCTGGTAGGAAATCATGCTTTGGGGATACTAATAGCCTGATTTGCTACCCCAAAATAGGGAGAATAGTTCCTTATTTTTGATTTATGCTTCTCATGTGGAAGGTGACAACACACTGAATGTAGACCCCATTGTGCAGAAAGTGCGAGCTTACATTTCTTTTCTTCTCCTCCCTTCTACCTTATTTAACTTGTCACTATATTCTTGACTTAAAGAAATAGAAAACATTATTTTTTTAAATGACCAAAAGATTCTTTTGAACAAATTCACAAGCATGTCTTTGTGCTCACATCACTCCTGGATTTTGCACCTATTCTCTAAACATGTTACCCGGCTTTTTTTCATATTCGGCCAAGTTGGCTGAACTTTATTTGTTCAACTTTAACTTGAGCAATTTTATTTCAGATGATTTTCTGAGCTTAATCTATTTTTATAATTTCCATGTTCTGCCTTTTATAATAATATTGTTTCTTGTTGGAGGAACAGTCCTATCTGAAGCACCTTTTCCCTCCAGATTGCAGAAATTATTTCACGTTTTGAGCGGAAAGGATACAAGCTTGTTGCCGTTAAGTTGGTGGTTCCTTCCAAGGAATTTGCTCAGAACCATTACCACGATCTGAAGGAAAGACCTTTTTTTGACGGTCTATGTGACTTCCTCAGCTCTGGCCCCGTTCTTGCCATGGTCAGGAAAACAAGAATTTTATTCTTATTTTTTACTACAATAAGTGAAACTTAAATCAAATTTCTAAATTCCTACAGGTTTGGGAAGGCGAAGGAGTCATTAAGTATGGTAGAAAACTTATTGGAGCAACGGATCCTCAGAGATCAGAGCCAGGAACCATCAGAGGTGATCTTGCCGTTGTTGTTGGAAGGTATTGCTTCTATCTGGTATAACATCATAAATTCTTAGCTTTTGAATTCTGTACAAGAATGACATTATATCTAGGAAATGTTTTTTTGCCTCGTTGCAAATGTGTTTGGTGCTGGAACTTAATGTGTTAAAATTGATTTAGCTTTGTTGGAATCAGTATTGCTCCTACCGGTTGAACACTTGAACTATCAACCATCAGGAAATTACCAGACAGGTTGAACCTGTAATGACTTCGGAATAAGTTTCATAGAATATTATTTGAGATGATCAGGTGATTTAATCTAGTCATCCCATCGTATCTGATTTACAAATTAAGAAAGCTTCACACTTCATTTCATTTCTGTGAGGTGATCTCACTAGGGAGAGATTGAAATTGAAGTTTTCTGCAGTTGGGATTCATGGATTAGTCAAACAAATCTCTAATTTCTTTGGCTGTGCTTGAGAAATTCCTTTTCTCAAGATGGTACAGTTAATGTTTGATTTCCTGAAGGCCAATTCTCATGGTCATTGAATTTTAAGACTTTACCTTCCTGTTGCACTTTTTTTTCAACTGGAAATCATTCTGCTTTTCTAAAGCATTGTAAATTGAAATTCTCGTAATCCTGTAATGGTTGTTGCATGCAGAAATATCATCCATGGAAGTGATGGCCTCGAAACCGCCAAAGATGAAATCAACTTGTGGTTCCAACCCGAGGAGTTGGTTAGTTACACAAGCAATGCAGAGAAATGGGTCTATGGAGCCAACTGAAGAATGATGCTTCTTGTTCTTTTAATCCCTTTTTTTGTCTCCCAAAATCTTCTTTCTGCTGATGCAATGGTTGGCAGAAACTGGTATTTGCTTCCCTCTTTGGCAATGTGTAGGGCATAATGATCAAAATAAAATTAATTTTGGGGAGAGGGTGATACAATAAAACAAAATTTTGGTAATAAGAATTGCACCTCTTAGCTTTATGATGGTCTCAACTCTATTTCTCTCTGTGGTGTGCAGGGAACTGAATTCATGAATGGTGTTTCCTCTGTTCTGACTTAGCCTTTCGGTCCTACACATCTATGTTAACTATTCGAGCTTAAAGTCTTAACTCGTGTTTCTCCTTCCAGTTTCTGATCGGAAGGATGCCAACGGATTACAAAAACCTTTATTATAATATAATATAATTAAGTATTTAAAACGGTAAATTACAGTGTCACCCCTTTAGGTTTGATATAATGGCAACAAGTACCCTTCAAACTTTTACCATTACAACTAATACCCTTATTGGCCCATCTAGAGGAGTCTTAACGATCTCTAAAAAAAAGTTAATCATTTGACCGTAATACCCCTTCTATCAATCTGCATTTTTTGGTCTCTCTCAATTAAGCAATCCTTCCACGGATCAACATAAATACTCTCCCTTAAAACTACATAACCAAGATAACAACAAATTGATCAAAATGGAGTCTGAAGAATCTGTGTATGAGATCCATAAAGGCTCAAAATGGAGTCTGAAGAATCTGTGTATGAGATCCATAAAGGCTATAGGTGCATTAGTGAATTTGAATGGTATCATCACACTCGTAATGACTATAATAAGTCCTAAAAGTCAGAATTTTGAATATCCTCTTTTCTGATTCTCAACTGATTTCATTGTTATGAAGCTTCTTTCTTCTTCTATATAAGCACTTATTTGGTTAGTAAATTCATTAAACAAGCTATATAAGGGTATTTTCGTCTTTAAAATATATTGCTATAAGCAAAAGGGAAGTACCCTGTTACTTTATTGATCCTGGTAGTGATGCAGGTTTTGTAATTGATAATATACTAAAAATATCTTTGACAGATAATATAAAATGAATCAATACAATCACCTTGCCAGAGAAATAAGTTCAGGAAGCCTGTCTCAAGATGGCCTAAACCGTCATGCAGTAGTTCTATCCCGAGAGTTCTTTCTTAAACCTGACCTGTGAATAAGACAAAGAGAAGAGACAAAAGGAAGGAATATTGAACTAGTTGATAAGTCAGTTAGAATGCATTTCTCAGAGCAAGAAAACCTCAGAGTTCGAGTGACTCGAAGTCTATTACACGTGTTGAGAGTTATACATTTATATGACTGACTCTCCCTTTCTCTTTCAATGTCTTTACTCACTGTTGTCTTCTACCTCTTGAATTTTCAGATTCGAGATTGGCCTTTAATGGAGGATATATTCTGCTATTTATAGGGAAATTGTCCTCTCAGATTAGGACAAATGTCGTTTAGTCAAATGTCCAGAGAGGTGCTTTAAAATATCCCCATGCATTAAAATATATCCTAAATGCCACGTGTATTTCAACACGCTTAAGTTATTTGCAGAAAGTAGGATGAGTCACCTTGGATATGTAAACTTGCTCTGTGATAGGTTGCTTTAGCTCTAGAAGAGCACGGATAGAGTGACACGTGTTTCATGCATAAAAATCTAAAAGCAATGTTTTCATTCTTGCCGCCATTCCAAATAAGACAAAACCCCCTTTAGATAAGTTATACAACATATATTATAAGTAGCTGACTTTTTATCACGTGCTGTTCATTTTGAGGAATATTTTTCTGGACTTCGTTTATCTCGAGGAAGCTCCGTTTGGCGGCTGTATATCTTCCTTCGAAGGAGGCCAAAAATAACTCAGTATATTTACAAGGTGACTAGTGTATTCTCGAGTTACTTATATAGAGAACTCGATTTGAATTTCTCAGCAGGGAACGTTTTCATGACCAATAATCCCTGCAAAGAAGAGCTTATCTTAGAATCCTTCAAGGTTTATAGTTCAAGCAACCAATCCGAGTGACCTCAACCTGAACTTAGTAAAATCAGAAGCAGTTTGTTTCTTTAAAAGCTTCTTTGAAATAAAGTGAGAGAAAGTGTATCAACGTACATAGAAAACCACCTTCAAGAACTATTTCCTGGAGATAGGGTAAATTTGACTTTTGAAGCTCTTTCCCATAGGGATTTGCTTTAGAAGTCAAGGTATTTTATTCAAAATATTATCCGAAGTCAATTCCTAAAGATGAATAAGTGACTTCGAACTTTACTTTGTAGTTTCAATGAGTTTAAGAGTGCATTCAAGGGCGATAAACCCATATCTTTGTCCTTCGAAGGAGACAAAATCCTTAGTCTTTTTGAGGGTGACTAACTTTTGACGATTTGACCTTCTCGAGGTGGTTAGCCTTCGAGTTCACCATCTGGAGGTGGTTAGCCTTCGAATTAAACTTTAGCTGGAGGAAATATACCTCATTTGTAGTTCTCTCAAGACAAGAATATGATAAATGGTCCTTCGAAGTCTATGGATATAATCCGAGGGCGACTTCTAAGTTAGAAGGCATAAAATGTGCCATCGAAGACCTCTCTTCGAGGGATTATCTTTGAAACATGAAATAAGCAAATAAAATCACTCGAAGTCTCTTCTTGGGAATGAATAGACGTGACTTCGAAATTTTATTTGAAGTTTCATCATATGTTTGAGGAGTCTGTTAGGGGTGGTACATCCCTGTCTCTATCTTTCGAGAAGGATAACGTCCTTTAGAAGGAATGGGGAAATCCATAATCTTTTGGTTATTTTGAGGGCAATTATCATGTGCCTATTAGGCTTTGAACACGTGGCGTTGTTCTATGAGTTACTTTTCAAAAGGTTGCTTCTTAAAGAAGCTTTTCCATTTTGGTGATAAGGATAGTCAGATATCTCTGAGCTGTTTCAAATATCACCTTTTTACCAAACGGTCTAATCAACGTGCAGTTGCTGTTTGCAGCTGGCACGTGAAAAGCAACGGCCTGGCAGGTAACTGCTTTATTAAATGATTCAGTGCATGTGGCTATATCCAATAAATGTGTATGTGAGCTCTCAAGATAGCGTCATGTGTTTAGTGAGATTAATTAGACCGCCTGATCACCAATAACCCCTCGGTCTCTGTTTTCCTACACTAGAGAGGAAAGCATGAGATCGTACCTTGAGAATGGCGGGCATTAAATACGCGTCCCCCGAAGTGGTGCATTTTAAATGTGGGCTATCATGTGTCGTAGGAATGATGATTGTCTTTTGAAAAGAGCCTTCTGAATTTCTGAAGAGAAATCGCCATTTCTCTATAAATAAGAATTCCTTTGAAGAAGAAAGCTTCCTGCAACTTCTCAGTTTTTGAATCTCTTTGAGCTTTTTGAGTTTTCTATGTTCTGAGTTCTTGCTTTCTTTCCTTCTTCTTTCTTTAGCAATCAGTGCCATGGCTTCCAAGAAGGTCACTGCATGCAAGAAGGTGGACACCAAGCTGGTGGTGTCTACTGATCCCTTTTGGGAAGGAGTCAAACGTCGTTCCTTGCCTGATGTTGTTCCGAGTGGAGAGACTCTGCTCAGTCCTTATGAGGAAACCAATTGGATGGAGGTGGGTTTCCCTCGTTTAAGCACGATACTGGTGTTTCGCTGTGAAAGGAGGGATTACCCTTTGTCTGAGATCGGATTCCGGTCTCATTTCAGCCTTCCTCCTGGCTAGTTGGAGTGGGTGGCCCACATTTTGGAGGACAAGGAGCACCGGAGGTTCCTGGATGCTGCTGGAGTGCTGGAAGCTATCCGGGTCTCTATGGGAGATTTCCACAGAGACTACGAAGGTCTGAAGCAGTTCGTCCTCCGGTGGGATCCGGAGGATTAAATATTTGTGATTGCTTTTGGGGAGATTACCCCTACTTTGGAGGATGTTGCTATCCTTTGAGACCTCCCAGTAATGGGAGAGGAGAATCTGGGGACCATAGCCTTGGCCGAAAATGAGAAGCTTGCTATGGACATGCTGAAGGCATGTACGAAAAATTCCTTGAAGATGTCAAGGTTCAAAGGGAGAGGCTGCGGCCAGATCTCAAAGTACTCCTTCAGGGGTTGGGTGCGGTACTTGTGGAATGAAGAAGAGACCCCAAAGGCAGACAACGTCTCCATAAAAAGATGCTGGGGTGAAGGCTTGGACAGCGTAGTCCATCTGGATGCCTTCATAGCCTTTTGGCTGGGAGGTTTATTCTCGAAGGATACCCCGCTGACAAGGTGGTGGAAAGGATATTCTCTCTGGCCGTGAAGATACCAAGGGGAGTTCGAGTGCCCCTTGCTCCGTTGTTCCTGGGATCATAGTACGAGCATCTCGACTTACTGTGTGAGGATATGGCCCGCAGTCAAGGGGAGAGGTTGGTGGAGACATCTGCTGACGTCAACTTCCTGTAGCTATTCCTATGGGAGAGGTACAACGGATATGGCCCTCTCAACTTCTCAATGGTTGAGTGGCAGCTCACTGTGATAGGCTTAGATTCATCCCCTCAAGCGTTGGTGTGGTCTGGGATGAAGCCAAAGCGAAATGTCAGGCTGTCTTCAGTGCTGGATGTGGAGGCAGAGTTCGAGTTCCGTCCCTACTGCCGAGGAGGGATTAGGCTGCTGCAACCCAATGGTACCATGCTGTAAGGAGGGTTCCCTCGGAACACCAACGCATGACACGCGTTGAAGCCAGAGGAGAGGGCCTTTTTGGTGATTGTGTACCCCGGGTACCTTCTGAGCTTCGCGCGAGAGCACGGGAGTAGTTACCCAACATACAACCCCCACCGTGTGTTGCGGCAATTCACAATGGATCATACTGCTCCCTCTCATAACATTGCAGCAATCATGACTTCAGAGCTTGCAATGGAGCGAGTGAGGCAAAGGTTTTCCTAAGGGCACGAGTACAAGGAGGTGCCCCTTAACTGGGAAGCTTTCTCCGCCCCCAAAGAGAGAGATAACAGGGTCTCTCTATGGTGGGTGGATTACTGGAACAATGCTTTGAAGCATTTGGATGATTTCTGCATTGGCCAAGCCGTGAAGTCGAAGGCAGATTATGGCGGAGCCAAAGAGCAGAGGTTGAAGAAGCCAGACGAGAATCATTCTGTCCATAAGGGGGACGGTCATCCCACCCTCCATAAGACCCCCGATCACCTCCTAATCATAAACATTTATGAAATGAGGAAGAGAGGAGGAGAGGAGCATATGCTGAAGCTTCTAATAAAGCCCCTGCTGGCCTGCCCGAGGGACAAGAAGAAGAAGTAAGAGGAGATGAAGAGGGAAGAGAAGGAGGAGGAGAAGATGAGGATGAGGATGAAGACGAGAATGTCCCCATAGGGGAACTCCTAGTTCATAGAAGAACTCGGAGTTTCAGAATCCCTTGTTTTCCAAGGGCACCCTTGCCTCCGGGGTCAATTGTTTTTTACCGGATTATCCCAGAGGGACCTGCCCTTTCCAAGTGTAGTGTCAAGCCCCCCAAAGGAGCATCGCATAAGGGTAAAATCTGTTGCTGCCCTCACTTTAAAGGTATGTATGATTTGTTCATGTATCGCACCCTTCTGTCTTGATTTCTCCTATATACTTATTTGCTTCTGACTTTGCTTTGTTGATTCCTTGGTAGATATTAGCTGGAGGGGAAAGGGAGCGACTCAGAGTAAGCGATACTTCAGTTAAGTCCCCTCCAAAGGAGCCTGTGGGGCAGAGTTCTCAGGTGCCAGCTGGGACCATAAAGGAGAGAGCAGCACCTAGGACTTCTATTAGCCGGGTCTCCCTCCTTTGGAGAGGCCCTCTTCTGGTTCTCCTGTCGGCAGGATTCTTCCTCCTTTAGTAGGGCTTGTAGCTCGAGTTCCTGACAGTAGGAGTCCACCTCTCCACCGGAAGGTTGCTGTAGTTGGCACCTCAAGGGCTTTGTCACACCCCAAAACCCGTGGCACGTATCCCTATATGGGCGGCATAGATCTCGAGGTGAGACCTTCGGGTTCCATGCATGGAATGCGGATCGCTATCAAACCACAAGCATAAAAGTAACAGTTTACCTTTATGAAAAATCAGAGTGCGGAAGTCTAAATAAATTCAAATAAAAATCAAATAATAATCCAAACGATTACAAAAAAGATCCATGGCTTCAGCTGAGCCATGATCCACCTCAATTCCAATGACATGTTTAAAACAACTAATCCAAAATCCAACAACATAGTTATTACATCAAACTCCACGTGGGAGTACCAAATCCAAATAAAACAAATAGAATGAAATCACGAGATAACAAATCAGCACAGCACATCAGAGCCGCTATCATTCCTCCCATCCTGCAACATGAGAGGTTGCATGAGCTAGAAGGTTCAATAAGTAAATCAACAGTTATCATCCCCATATAGAAATCAGACATCAACAAGGGTTAGTATCATAGATAAGAGACAATACGAGTATTTTAAGCATGAATGTAATGATGTGATATGTGTCACGAACCAAACCGGAAAATTCCAATTCTGAAATTTTCAAGCTTTATTCATGACTATCACCCCATATTGCTACGGGAGTGGAAACGATAGTCAAAGCATAAGCGGAAACAATTAATAGTTCTAGTAAGATATAAGTAATATAAACATAAGACCTAATCTATTACAAATACAAAAGGAAAGGTAACCTCTATTGTACTTTCTATATCTAATCCAGTTTTTATACCCATTCCTAGGCTTTCTCTTCTTGACCAAGCTCCAAGACCTGAAAAATATAAATCAACAAACATAAGCTGGAAGCCAAAATGAGTAATCCTTCAATACAAGGTATTTACTCTCATCCCAATATCATGAGAAAAGAATAAATAATATATATACTGTGATAAGGATAATATCTGTGCTTACCGTGGTGAAATAGTAAACATCAGAGATCACGCATTTCATTGTCCTCTCTCAACCTCATTGGGTATATAATCATAGGTCAACATCATAGTATTCACATGCCTAATTCTATATGGAAATTAGATTAAGTGTGTAATACACTTAACACTCGAAACAATATCAACAAGGAATATGCAGTGCGCGTGTAATGGGTGGTGATGTATGATATGTAATATAGTAAGTTCCCACATGATCGATCCGTCCTATGAGCAAGATGTCTTATCAAACCATCCCCTCAATACAAGCCTTCTCAAGGATAGGATATTCTATGTGGGCAACATAGTTTTAAGGGGTTTTCAATCTAGGAGGCACAATCCCCCCACTTGATTTTTGATCATGGGTAGTACTCCAAGGTATCATCAAAATGAATTGCCCTTAGGGAATCATACACATTCACATTCAACAGAAGGTAAAATCATGATTCAATTCTTTTTCCAAGCCGCATTAATGTGACAATCCTTGGGAATCATCTTACCACAAGTCTGGGAGGTATACCAACACAATGGCTCTCTCGCAGCTTGGGCCGAAACAATATGGTCCTCTCATAGGACAAATGGTTCAATAAGTCAAATTATCTCATATGTGGGTCTAAACCCAAAGGTATTATATGGGGTAATAGATTGAGCCACTACAGCTGGAAGGTCCATATGCAACTCATTGTATTCAAGTCCGTTAATTTAGTGCAACATATAATGATCTACAATCATATATTCAACTCAACATTTACATGGGCACAATACCATGATTCTATACTATCACACACTATAATGCACAACAACACGTGTTAAGTATAAACAATCCTTTAACCATGAAGCACATTCTACAAATCAATCATAAGCAAGATCTATGTCTCTAGCCTATAGAATGAAGTATGGATGTGAGCGGACCATTACAAGTATCAAACAATCATTATATGAAAAAGGGGCAG
This sequence comes from Pachysandra terminalis, assembly GCA_031762675.1. NCBI lineage: Eukaryota > Viridiplantae > Streptophyta > Magnoliopsida > Buxales > Buxaceae > Pachysandra > Pachysandra terminalis. Next base: position 13,733,486 of record JAUPMG010000020.1, read on the forward strand.
GTAAGAGTAAAGAAGGAAATTTTGCATGAATCATCACATATTAGGAGAAAACATCAAATATTACCGTTAATGCCAATTTCTGTATCTAGACATGCATAAAACAAGGGTAAGGAACCAAGGGATGGGTTTGTGAACTGTTCCCTCAAGATCCTCAAAATTTCATGCTGTGGTGCTGAATCCAGACAAGCTAAACCTTTGGTTTGAGGGTTCATATTTTGTTCGGCAAGACTACTGAGATCAACAACATGCTAGAACAGTAGGTCTAGGGATAATACACATGCTCATAGCTTAACATTGAGGATTGGACCTGAGGAGTCTCTCGGCGGGGTGCTCGGTGTACCTTCGGTGCGCCAAGATTGGTAATTTGGTGCCAAATGTTATGAAACCTCGGGAACTAGTCCCAATCGGTCCCATTAGACCAAAACTGGTCCTAACTCAATTCTCAAAAAGTGGCTTGACGGGGATCTCGGTGCTCCGAAATTGGTCTTGGTGGCTTTTCCAGAAACTGGAAAATCCCTAGGAAGGCATGGCGGACTCTTCGGTAAACCGAGGGCCGAAGCTCAGGATCAGAGCATTTCTAGGTATTTTTGGGTGAAATTTCACATAGGAGTCTCAAATCACCTAATGAAGCTTCGAAATGGGTTTCTAGGTCAAGGGGATCAGTCCAAACTATGTATCTACTCATTTCTCCCTAAATCCCTAGCCCTAAAAACTGAAATCAATTCAATCGGTTCAAATGGATCGTTAACAAGGTATGTGGTCTCAAAGGCATGGTATTTGATCCCTAAAACATGAAATCAACTACCAATTTTATGGGGGAAGGAAGAACACAATCAATCATGATCTTCCCCCATGATTCATAACATTGAAACACAAATAAATAGCTTACATCCAAGGAAAACTCAACTTGGGGCGTCGTTGGGTCGCATCCGATGTCGCTCCACTTGCATTTGAAGACATTGAAGCTTTTCTCCTCTTTTTCTCCATGAGCTCCACAAGAGAGAAAAGAGATGAGAGGGAGAGAGATGATAAAATTGTGTTTTGAAACCTAAGTCTTCTATTTATAGGCCTCTAAGGTATCATGTGGGGTATTAGACTAGGCTATCACAGCCAGAAGGTCCATATGCAATATCCAAATTCAAATCCATTTATTAATGAATCAAACAAGGTTTCACAGACATATATTCAAATCAGCAAACATATGAGCACAATCTCATAATCTATCCTACTAAGAATTTAAACATACAAACAACTAATCTATATATATATCCTACGAGTACAAGAAGTAATTTAAAATGGGTACCCCGACACCAAGCTCCTCATCAACATACACTTGAAACTTTAAACATGACTCAACCACCATAAATATGTTTACGAGGCATCCATGTGCCTAAACCAAATCACATTCCCAAGGAATTATACTATAAGCACCTCAAATATGCCTTATATCACAATTGAATGATTAAATACATCACCACAACCAATATTTGTATCCAAACACATGTATTATGATGTAATAAAGCTAATAGGAGTGTTTGGGAACCATACTCACTAACCTCCTCAAAGCCCCCTATTGCTCGACCAAGTCTAGAAATCCAAATTCCCGGGTTGAGGGGTCAAATTTTACGTGATAGGTCTAACTGACCCGGAAATAGGCCAAACACGTGTAACTAGTCAAGATGCACGCGCTCCCATTTGAATCACTCAATTTGGACCAGGGGAGTTGCTTGGCTACCCTTCGGCGCGTCGAAAAATGCAAAAGTGTGCCAAATGGATTGGCACCTCGGGGTTTGGTCCAAATGAGTCTCGATAGACGAGAAGTCAACTTGGTTTGGTCACTTATATAGTTCGGCAACCTCTTAGGCTCGCCGAAAGGGGTTCGGCGACTTCTTAGGCTTGCCTAGGCTACCCTCGATGTCAAAACCAGAGAGCCTAAACGACCTCCGAGATTCGGTGGACTCTTCGGCTCGCCGAAAAGGTCGCCAAAGCTCAGGAAGGACCCAAATGGTCTGAAATTTCACCAGGAGGTTGATCACACTCCCGGGTAGGCTAGATTATGATTAGTATGTGAATTAAGTTGGTCTACAATAGAGATTTGGGGTTTTTCCCATTTTATCTCCACTTGGGGTTTGGTTTTTTCCACAAATAAGGTCAAATATGGTGGTTGTGTTGGGGTTACCTCATGCAACATAAATGTAGGTCAAATTCCCAAGGAGAAGATGGGTATAAAACAAACAATCATTCTCCTAGGTCAAAATGCTAAAACACAACCAAATGTATCTTCAAAGATAAAATACTCAACTTGGGGTTTGCCGAAAATGCGTCAGGGTTGCTCCGCCGTGTCTCCGCAATCTCCAAAGGTTTCCCACAAGCTCCATAGCTTCAAGAGAAGAGAAGAGAGGAAGTAGAAGAAGCAGAAAATGCTGAAAATATCTGAAGGCTTTCTATTTATAAGCTCACAGGCCAGATTGTGAATAAGTTCAACAGTGGGGGTAAAATGGGGTATCTAGTCCTACATTTTCCGAGTGGTCACCTAATTAACTTTTGCTAGAGGGATTTTACTGATGGGTCTGGGATGGATCTCGGGAGCTGATGGATATGATTAATTATTTAATCTAAGTATTTAAGTTTTTTAATTAATCTCTAAGTCTTCAGCTGACTAAACAGGCTGGCCATTAAAATCAATCTAATTTCCCACTTAGTCTAACTTCCTGGGGTTAGGGACCTGAGGAGTACTAATCTAGTTTATTAGTGAATTTATTTTACCTATTTTAAGTTAAACCTGGTTGCTAATCTTAATTGATTAAGGGTAATTGGTCGGGTTCTTACAGTCAAACCCCTTAAAATAATTTCATCCCCGAAATTTTTCTAGGGAGTCCGAAGGGCGAAGGTAGGGAGCTACATGAATGCGCACACACAAGAAAAATAAAAATGCTAACATAGAAATCGAAATCATTTACAAAGGAAAAACACATCGGTTTCATTACATCCAAAAAGGAGCCGATACTGCTAACCACAATATAAAATCCGAGCCAAGAAACTGAAGCGAAAATACATAACGAAAGTACATCCGACAGAAGAACGGAAACATCTACACAACAAAAGAAACAAGAACATAGGCACAACTAAGGTCGATCCGCAGGAGGTGGTGGTGGTGGCATGCTCGCGAGGGGCGCTGTATCCGATACTTGCTCGCAACCAAAGGTATCCTGGAGGAAGCGAAGAGTAGCATCCATGGTCCTTTGTAGCCTGGATGTCTGCCTCCGGGTCTGGCAGTGCTCCGCTGCAGCCTCAGTCCTCAACGCAAGTACGCTCGCGAGTTGGCTCTCTCTAGGGCAGCAAGTCTCGCCTCAATAGAAGATCCGCGCCTAGGAACGTGGTCCGGTCTGGGTGCGGCTGACGTGGAAGCTCAGTGCGGTTGGTTTACGTACTCCTCAGGAGGATCAAAGCCCTGCTCCCCATGCTGCTGCTCCTCTGGCTAGAAATGCTGCTGAGGAAGCTCATCCGCATGTCGAGGAAGTCCCATCAAGGTGAGGTTCTAGAAGATGAACGACCTCTCGATCGAAATCTTGTCGGGACGACTCAACATGATCCCCCAGTGCCTAGCCGTGGCGCACATCAAGCAAGGGAAAGGCCACCCACCCTTCCGGGTGTATTTGATAAATCCGATGATATGGTCTATCGCCAGGGAAGGAAGGCAAAGACGTTGGCCGGTCACCACCATATAGAGAACTTAGGCCATAAAGGGCGTGTCACAACCCGAATTCCAAGGTATAACTTGTTGCAAGACACACATATAGCCCCGAATTCCAAGTCATGACTCTGGCCCCCAAATCCAAACACACACATATACGCTACCCTGGGGGTGGAACCACTCAAAACTAACCAGAGAAACCAACAATATGAGTAGGTACCTAGCGGAAAATAAATACACTAAAAACATGTAAAAACTGAATTACATATCATATACATATCACATCATCAGTAATAAACACAA
>JAUPMG010000020.1:13745106-13783797 GCA_031762675.1 Pachysandra terminalis
TTTTCATTAAGTAAAGCCAAGTTAGTCGAGAATAATCATCGACAAAGGTAACAAAATACCGATACCCCTTTTTGGAGATTATACGGTGAGGGCCCCATACATCGAAGTGGACTAACTGAAAGGGACTAGGCACCCGTTTATTGACTTGGGGGCAAATTGAACACGATGATGGTTTTCCAACTGACACGACTCACTTTCTAAAGATGCTAAAGAATGTAAACTAGGAACTAAAAGCTTCAAATTAGCTAAGGACGAGTGACCAAAGCGGCAATGGATCTGATGAGGAGATATTGTAGCAGGATAGGCAGTGGGGGGAGTGACAGGATCGCCATCAAAGTAGTAAAACCATTGAACTCATGCTCGACGTCAATCGTCTTCCGGGTTGTCAGATCCTGAATAAGAACAGAATTAAGAAAAAAAAAGAGACAAAACAGTTAAGATCCTTATTCAATTTACCAACAGATATTAAATTAAATGAAGAACGTGGTAAATACAAAACAGATGACAAGGTTAAAGATGAAGAGGGTTGAGCAGTCCCGATTCCTTCAACATGAGTAGACGACCCATCTGCTAAAGTAACTAGGGGAAGAGATGATGACAACTTGTGAGATGTAAAAAGACTAGACATACCTGTCAAGTGGTTAGTAGCTGCAGAGTCAATTATCCATGGGAAAGAACTAGAGGCTATGCAAGCAGTAAGTGTACCTCTTCTCAGTGCTAGGGAAGTAGACAGAGTAGAGGCCTGGTGAGATGCCTATAGCTGAAGAAGCTGAGAGTATTCTTCTCGAGAAACAGTAACAGTATCTATAGCAACCAGAGCATGAGAGTATCCAGGGTCAGAAACAACAACATTCGCAACCTGAGGACGATGTCCATGGAGTTTCTAGCATGTTTCCTTGTTATGCCCATCCCGGCCGCAAAAAGAGCACTGTCTGGTCTGACCTCTACCATGTCCAGTGCGGCCACCACGAGACCCCTGCCATGTCCTCCATGGGTGGAACCACCCCTACCAAAAACGGGTGGAGGTATTTAAGTAACAAGTACGGAATGATCAACAACCGGAGGAGGTGAGGGTGGCTAGCGGGGGGTGCTCTGTAGAACACGCTGATTGGTCTTAGCAAAAGAGGGAAGAGTAGCACCACCAAGTATCTGAGATCGAATTGGTTCATATTCAGATTTCAGACCAGCAAGAAATTTCATAACCAACATTTGTTCCCTCTGTTTCTGTTGTTCTTGAAATCTGGTAGTCAATGGCATGACGTTATTCAACTCTTCATGTAACCTTTTAAGAGCAGTAAAGTACTCTATAACGGACGAATCGGTCTGCTGCAGCTTGAAATACTGAAAGGAGAGATCATACATGCAAGTCAAATTGTTAGAATAAAGGAGGTGGACATACTCCCAAATCCCCTTACACGTACCCAGGTGATTGCACATATTCGCAATCTCTAATTCCATAGAGTTCCATAGAACAGTAACAATCTGAGCATCTAATTGTTTCCATGCCTTAATGGCTTTTTCATCATCGGATGGAGCAGAATCAGTGAGATGCGCGTCATGGCCTAAGCCAATAAGGGTCATAGTAATGTAATTGGACCACTGAAGGAAGTTGTTACCATTCAACTTCCGAGTGGTGAGTTGGGTGATAGTCTTGGACTCCATAAGTAAACAACTTAGGCCGCAATTAAGTTAGGCCGCTCAAGACCAAAAATGAGGCCGCAATCAAGTTAAGCCGCTCGAGACCAAAATGAGGCCGCAATCAAGTTAGGCTGCTCGAAACCAAAATGAGGCCGCCATCCAGTTAGGCCGCTCGAGACCAAAATGAGGCCGCAATCAAGTTAGGCCGCTCAAGACCAAAATGAGGCTGCAATCAAATTAGGCCGCTCAAGACCAAAATGTGGCCGCAATCAAGTTAGGCCGCTCAAGATCAAAATGAGGCCACAATCAAATTTGGCTGCTTGAGACCAAAATGAGGCTGCAATCAAGTTAAGCCGGTCAAAACCAAAATAAGGCCGCAGACCAGTTAGGCTGCTCGAGACCAAAGTGAGGCCACAATCAAGTTAAATCACTCAAGACCAAAGTTAGGCCACTCGAGACCAAAGGCCGCGACTAAGTTAAGCTGCCCGATATCAAGTTGTTAACAAATCAAGTTGCATATCATCAAGATCAAGTCGCATAATACTTGAAATAAGGCCGTATCAAACAAGGTTACTGATAGCCCCTTGAGAATCAAACCATGTGCAGCCTAACAAATAAGATTGTATGAATACACCAAGTTGGGTAACAAGATTCAATCACATGAGATCTTGAGATATGAAGAGCAGCGGTTGGAGGTTTTGAGATCTGGTTTGAGAAAAGAAGGGCTGCGATTAGGTTTAAAGAACCTGCAAAACAGATCTACAAAACAGGTAGCACCTTGAGAATCAAACCAAGTGCAGCTGAACAAATAAGATTGTATGAACACACCAAGTTGGGTAACAAGATTCAATCACATGAGATCTTGAGATACGGAGAGCAGCGGCTGGAGGTTTTGAGATCTGGTTTGAGAAAAGAAGGGCTGTGGCTAGGTTTATAGATCCTGCAAAACAGATCTGCGGTTAGGGTTAGAAAAAAGAAGGGCTGAAGTTAGGGTTAAAGAACTTGCAAAACAGATCTGCGGCTAGGGTTAGAGAAAAGAAGAGTTGCGGTTAGGTTTAGAGAATGTGCAAAACAGATCTGCGGCTAGGGTTAGAGAAAAAAGATAAGCAATCCCAGAAAAATAGAATATAATATGAGATTTGAAAACCCTAGAAAAGTATTCGTGAACAGTAACCTCATGAATAGTATCAAAGATCTAAGAACCCTAGAAAAGTACTCGTGAACAGTACCTCATGAACAGTATCAAACCCTGTGCTCTGATACCATATAAATGTGAAGAATGAATAATTATATTATATCCAGCTTATGAATAAAAAATACAAGGAGCCTATTTAAAGGTTAGCACTTAACCTATACTTCTAACACTTAACCAATGTGGGACAACCATATAGACACTTTACATATTTACCCTTTAACAAAAGCATAATCACATGCAACCAAAATGCAGATGAACCTTAAATAGTATTTAAGAAACTTAGAATGATCACACTACTTATAGAGTATCATGACAAAGAAATTAACACCTGATAGCTCTGATCTGAAGGCAAATAGCTTAAAGAGTTAACGAAGAAAGGTTTTAGAGGGGTAGCTATTTTGAGCTCGTTTGAGCTTAAAATAGTGGAGAAACGGTGTTTAAAAAATATTTGCAAAAATAGAGGACCGGCTGTTACGACTTCTTGATAAGTATCAGAGATACCTTATAACCCCTTATTTTATGATATTGGTGGTCGTATCATATCTTCCGCCTCAAATTCTGATATGCATTGGCCAATACTTAAAACCATGCATGTCACTGACAGATTTCTTGTTCTTTATCTTTCTCGTCATTTATTAACACCTAACAATGAATTGACTTTGTGTTTCCTGTAAAAAAAGTTTCTAAGTCAATAATGTAGCCAATGAACTAATTAATACCTTAACATTATATATATATATATATATATATATATATATATATATATAATGCAATTAGCCATTTCATCCCACATCTACGTAGGGTTACGAAGACCTTACACATATTTAAGGCAATTAATTAGTTTTAATATTGTTTAATCTAACATATCGTATGAATTTAATTATTTTGTAATCAAAATTATTAAATGTCTTGCTATGTCAATGAATTGTAAATGTCGAATTTACTGAATGCAACACTAAGGAGTACGGACCCATTTCAAATTCTGACACTTTTACTCATACCAATGCAACATAGCTTCATATGAATAATTTGGCTAGTGATGTCTCACACCTGCTTTCTTATAAGAGAAATCCAACATGTTACTTCTGGAACTCACAAGACAACATCTCAACGTTAATTGGCATAATTTGAGACCAACTAGTTTAACTGCCTGAAATTCTTCATTTTGAGACCATGCACGTGGTCTTCCCAAACTTTAACTTCTTAGTTTGAAATGACTCAAATCAGCCAAATCAAACAGCGTGAGTGTTAAATTGTCTGTTTTATTAATACTCAAAAAACTTGAAATGTTCAGCAGCTATTAGTTATTGTAGAAGTGATCCAATTCACACCGGGTATAACGTGGCAAAAAAGGAGACTATACATACAGGTGTCCGATCCAGATGGATGCCTTGTCAATGAAGAGAAGTAGCGGCAGAGTAGTAATTGAACTACAAATATTCCTTTAATTACGAAAGAGAATCTCCTGTTTTCTAGTAAACTGTACTTTCTTGATGTGATTAGTATTTAAAAAATTAATTTATCTTCTGGAGTGCTTTTCTTAAGATTTTTCTAGTGATATCCCACTTCATATTATTTTTTATTATATAGATAACTTTCTTTCTTTCTTTCTTTTTTGTTGTTGTTGTTGCAGTGCTTAGCAATCAAAATTTTGTAGTTAAAAATGAAAATAATAATATACTTTTTAAAATCTATGCATGTGCCCACCACTAATATATAACTAATACAACGATTTTTTGGTCAAGTAAATGGTATTTGAAAACTCAACAATTTTGTGAAGAAAATTATTGTGAACAAAAATGTTTGAGACGACCATAAAAAAACCTGTAATTAACAATATCATATTACTCGAACACATGCTTTATCTTTCCATAGGATGGAAAGACCAAAGCAAATTATTGATAATAGAATGGAAAAGAAAATCTAAGAAAAAGTCTTTTTACCTTTATATGCAATATATAGCTTGAAATTGATTTTCACTTTTTCTTCATAGGTGTTCAAGAATCATGGTGCATCAGCTGGAGCATCAATGACTCATTCTCACAGTCAGATAATAGCTCTTCCAATCGTTCCTCCTACTGTTTCTGCTCGGCTTGATGGCATGAAGGATTACTTTGATAGTACAGGGAAATGCGCTCTTTGTGAGATTCGATGTGAGGAGCTTTTGATCAGCGAATCAACTTATTTTATTTCATTTGTTCCATTCGCAGCTTCATTCCCTTTTGAGATTTGGGTTGTACCTCGCGATCACTCTTCTCACTTCCATGAAATAGATAATGAGAAGGTAAAGATCTGTATCAATTTTACAACATTTTTCAATTACCTGTTAAATTTATACTTTAGCTTGCTTTTTCAAGGTGTAACAAATAGTAAAAATATCTTCTGAAATATGGTTTATTAAAGGAAAAAAAAAATCATCTTGTTCTCTCTTTGACAGGCAGTTGATCTTGGGGGACAGCTTAGGCTCATGCTGCAGAAGCTCTCTCAGCAGTTGAATGATCCACCATTCAATTTCATGATTCACACGTCACCCTTTCAGGTCAGCGACTCACAGCTATCTTACGCTCACTGGTTTCTACAGATTGTACCTCAATTAACTGTGGTGGGAGGTTTTGAGATTGGGAGTGGGTGTTATATAAATCCTGTTTTCCCCGAGGAGGCGGCAAAAGTTCTGCGGGAAGTAAATGTTCCCATATAGCTATTAAGTGTTGATGCTTGTACCGATAACATAAATCTTAAATCAGGGAGATAAAAAATATTACCATCTGGAGCATTTCATGGTTTTCTATTCAAACTACATGTAATCTTTGTAATATGCCCTGTTGGTTAGAGACTACAACCCCAAAGAGTTGCCTTACTCAACCTCAAATATGTGAAAGCACTTGTGCTTAGTGCTATCACCTAATACGTGTATTTATTTATTTATTTATTTGTGGTCATGTTGAACCCCCGACCCCGCTTAGTTGGGATAGGGTAAACCCCGGATACACGACTCCACCCACAAGGACCATATATCAGGTAAGTTTGGGACTTGAACCTGAGACTACCAGTTCCTGAGCTGGAGATGTATTTTGCAAAGCACCCGCTATCTGACTCATCTCCTATGTATTTTGCTGCTTTTCCAACTAATAGGATTGTATGCTCTTGAGATATGGTATGGCTAAATGCCTATTTTAACAATTGTTTTTAGGTCAAAAAAAGAAAAGAAGAAGCGACAAAATCGGTATTAAAATGTGGCACTAGGATAAATTCGTTTCAATGGAAAAATCACTTAAGTGGCGAAACTGATTCTTATGAAAGCAATTTGAGAAAGTAGGAAATTGACTACTTCAGGAGTCAATGTTGGTATTTCTGGTATTGCTTCTCATTAATGATTCTAGGTTCAAAAATCATTTCTAATGTCCCAAGAAGCAACGCCAAACATGTCTTCGTACAAAAATATATATTTTATAATTTTTTTTTTTTTGGTCCAAAGAAGCAACACTAAACACGCCAATTTATGTTAAAAAAAAAAATTTTATATAAATATTCTCACAAAACACAACTTTTAGTTCAAGACTTGATCCATTCACCATAAAGACTTGATTTGCAGGACGTTATGCCAGACAGACCTTCTCTTATAGATAGGCCTATACGTGGTTGTAAGGATCGCTATCCGTACCGGATTGGGCCATGATCGGTCCCATCCCAAGCCGCCATGATGCAACTATTGTATCAAGTGGCTTTGGATCAGGCTGGTCCAACTGATACCGATCAGGACCAGTCCAGTGATTGGATTGGTTCGATCCAATTATTTATTTATTTTTAATTTATAAAACCAACGATTCAACATGTATTGACTTGGACCAGTCCGATATCGACCAATACAACCGGTCTAGTGACCCCATTGCGGCCACTGGTCTTGCCAATCCTTTTTAATTATTTTTTTTTTTTTTTTATTACAAGGAATATCAACTTTTGGAACGGATCTGGATCGACTGGTTTTGTCGACCCGGATCGGATCGGACGGGACTGGTCGGATCACTTAAACACCCTGGGCCTATAAGAGAAGTTATATTCCCCCTATGTTCATTGCAGACGAGCTAGTAGTACAAATTTGGTAGATTTTGTAGTGGTAGCCAAGCTTGCAGAAATAGAATATTGAAGAAAACCTTCAAATAGCTAAGCGTGCTTGGCCTCATACGACCTAACGGCGACATTGGTTCGTTGAGCTACTCTCAACAATTTGATACAGTTAGTTTTGTTTTTTTTTTTTTTTTGAATAGAAAGATAACAACTATATTGATTAAGATAGTTCAGATACAATACAGCCAGTGGCGCGTCCAATAGAACCATCCCTTAGTTTGTCTGCAATGAACATAGGCGCCTGTTTTATTTTTGGCCTTTCCAAAAACATGAACTAAAGGCAATTCCATAGTTGGCTAACTTATCTGCAACACTGTTAAGATATGTCATGAAACAAATTCAAGTTCGTCCCAGCAATAGTGATGATCGGAATCAATCTGCCACGGAATTATGAAAGACGCCCTGCACAACTTTGTATTATGAAATGTGATTCTCTTCTCCCCTTCCCAGAATCAAGAGGTTAATTACTCAATGCCTACTCCTACCTAGGGCTGTCAACCAGCCGAGCTAGCGCGGCTCAGGCTCGGGCTTGGATCATTTGAGCCGAGCTTGAGCTGTAAAATTAGGCTCACGAGCTAAGCCTGAGCCCAAAAAAAAGCTCATTATTTTAACGAGCTTGAGCCGAACTTGGATAGGCTCAGCTCGGTTAAAGCTCGGCTTGGTTTGTATATGTGATTATACGTTCATATTCTTACATCTTATATTATGTATTAATATTAAACACACATGTCAACATATTATATTACATATAATAACAGTTATCAATTATAATGTTAATACATTTGTATTAATCTAAGTTTTTTTACGACGTTGATTTTTATAAGCTGGACTTTTTGCGAGCCGAACTTTTACGAGCCTGAGCCGAGCTGGGAAAAGCTCGGCTCGGCTCGCAGCTCGGCTCGGAGCCTAAAAACTTTTAACAAGCCTGAGCTTAGCTAGAAATTTACGAGCTTGAGCTGAGCTGGGCAAAGCTTGGCTCGGCTCGGCTCGTTTACAGCCCCTACTCCTACGAATCAATGTGAAACCGATGCATGGGCCAGATGAGTCAAGCATTCGCTGTTTCTAATAAGAAGATGTATTTGATTCACCAACATAAATCACAAAGAAAAAACAGAATATATATAATTAGTAATTGGATTGCAATAAGGCCAAAGGTATTTCTTAATGGGTCAATTTGTTGTCACGTTAAAGAATGATTTGATCAATCCAGACTGCTTATTTAAGAGGGAAGTGTACAATATTTTAACCTATATAAGGTCCAATAGTACATGTGTATGGTATATGTATATTAGGTTTTGTCATTTGTATCAATTGTCGTTCAATTTTTTAATGTTTCTTAAGTTTGACAAAGAAAGACGTTAGTTTTAGGTGAGTCCTTTATGCTACATGACAGATGTTTTGGGGATTGAAACATGGAATATGACTTGGGGTTTAATAGAACATACATATACTGCAAATGTCTTTCTCATAACCTATAATAAAGAAAATCTCTCCTTCGAAGTATTCCTCTTTTCTTAAAAAATCTCACTCTGTAACTTATAGAAAAATAAAGGCATGTGATTCCAGTCATTAGAGGGAGGAAAAGATCATGTCTTTACTTGTAAGTACCTGAATGTCATCTATTGGATTGGATTCGTTTCGAAAGCTGGGATCTCAACTGGCTTCTTCCTCCGGCCTCTTAACCGCAACAATACTTCCAAAATAACAAATGCGATTAGAATGATAGCAAGAAAAACCCAATAAACTATCATCAAAACACTCTCTCCATCTCTATCTAAAGCTCCACATTGGATCCCTATGATAATATTCAAAGCTCCGACGAAGAGAGCAACCCTCCCCACCCAAAGGTGGTACCAATTCCAGTACTTGCGAATCTTGGAATCCTTGTTGGGTCGCACAAAGAATGCCATTACCTGATGAGATCTCAAGTAGGAAATACAATTAGTTTGAAATGTAACATCACCAATCTCAAAATATGGATTATTTTTTGTTTAGGTAAGGGGAGAACAAATAACATTGACACGCAGCACATATAGTTCCATTTACATCGCGTTGTCTTCCATGAACTAGATTCATTTATACCCAATTTTAAGTATTTATAGCTTCAACTATCTTTGATTCTCCTATTCTGTCTATCATGGTCATGTGAACATCTTTGCCACTCATTCACTGGAGAAGGTCTAGTGTTTCTTGTTGTACTTGCTTCTGAAGTTTTCTATTATTCCATTAATGAAATGAAATGATGAAAGAAAAAAGAATTTTCATTAGGAACAAATTACAACTCAAACTGCAAGCCAGTTCACCATATTTATAATTAATATGAAACATCTATTACATGTTGATCGCATTTATCTACCTCCCTAAAATGGAATACCAAGTTGGATTGTGGAGACTAACAAACAATTGTGGTGTAGAAGTTGTTAATGTTTAGGACATAGTTTCAGTAAACATGCAACCAAACATTTTGGATCATCCTTTCCTCCCCTCATTTTGCAATGGAACCTTGGTTGTTTTTTCATAGAAAAGAGACTTTTCATTTACAAACTTGACAAGGATAGTGATTGGAAGTCATAGCCAAAGTGATTATGAAATTTCAAAACATCCCTCACAAATTCACAATTCAGCTGGAAGTTAGGGCCATTCAGAGAAGCTGAGTATTCAGTCTGAACTGAGGAAACTTGGCATATAATGAAATGATGAGAGAAAGTTTACAAGTAATGGCAGCAATATCAATAACATCAAGATAAGTTCCATCAATAAATATGTTCCATATCTTCTAGAACAATGTCTAAACTAAGCAAGCAATCAAAACCCATCTCATTCTTTTAAACAGTAGAAGTAAGTAGAAGTGGAAGATTATTGGGCAAAAGAGAGGGGGGATTCAATGAGCCCCCACCTCTGGACTTTATGTGCATGCAAGGAACAAGTCATATTGTACAGCTTAACCCACAAGTTATGCAGAATTTCAACTATATTATCATGTTAAAGAACAATAGAATTTAAGAAAATACTTGGTATCTGGTCAGGGAAGAGCTCATTAACCTGAAGAATACTAAGGACAAAGACAGAGAATCCGGTGCCTCTATGGATTGACATAGGCATATAGGTATGCATCTGATGATAGAGTTCCCTTCCAGCCAACACAGCAGCAAGCCCAATGAGAAATCCCACAAACTGAAATACTGTATGAAGGTAGTACCATAAGGGATCCCGGTACTTGTAGTATCTAGGGATGAGTGCCCCACATGGAAGGAGAACACCCCATCCGATTACACCCAGTACACCATGGATCTTCTTCATCACATGTACTTTTGAGAAGATACGGGATGCAGAAGCTGCGAAAGAACAATTTTCAGCAGTCTTGTCTTTTGCACAAGAAAGATTAACGTTATTATGCAATTGGTTATTATTTACACCAGAAGTAAATTATTTCAAATGCATGGTAAACATGAATGAAGCAACAATGATAGCAAAGAATTTTCTCGCATAAAATATGAAAATGTGATTTCAGTGTTAACAGTTTTCAGGAGTAAGAAGAAACTCAAAAAATATCTCCAAATAAAGTAATTAGTGATTTTTATTGAAAAGAAAAAAAAAAAAGTGTTCCTGTATCCTTCTTATTTTAACTTCTCAACGGTAATATCAAGCGATCAAGTCAGCAACAGAGATTGCTTGAGCAAAAATAACCATAAAAATGTTTAAGAAAGAGGACGGAAGCTTAGCTCTTATAACATAATACCAGAGATTGATATTTTATTTCCACAAGATTTCAAAAAACTAGAATATAGCCCCTAGAAAATTCAAGGGTAGGAAACCAACAAAATATAGAAGTAAAACTTAAATGCCAGTCCTATCAGATTGGAAGTTTTCTGCCTCTTAAACTCTAACACAAACACTTGTAAAGAGTAAAGATGGACACAACAAAGCACGAGGATCCAATTGCAGCAACTAAAGATGTGTATACTTCAATGACCAGTAAATTTGTAAAATTGCAGTATTGTGGGTGTGAAAAGATAGAATATGATACTTCCCCATATATAAAGATGAAGAAGTCCCCTTAGCCCAGAATAATCGAGACTGGCTTTGGACAATGATATTTTTCCCCCACAAAAAGGAAAACAGTCCCCTAACCCAGAATAATCAAGACTGGCTTTAGACAATGACTTGTATATAAAACTACACGCCAAGTCAAGTTTTCTCCATTTGGGCATCAATACAGTGTCAATATCACCTCTTCACCATATTAATGCTGTATGTAGTATATATTACCGCTAAGGATGGCCATTTTTTCACTTTGAAGAAAACAAGAGGACTTGATATCTTGCATATTTCAAGCAACTCATAGGGGTTTCTGTTTAACCTCCTCCACAGTCACTGTGACGATTCACCATGGAAGAAAATAAGGATTGAAAGAAAAAGAAAATAACAAAAACAAAACAAAACATTCGTTCAATACAGAACATAATTGGCTCTTAAAAAAAAAAAAAAAACTGATGCTAAATGAGATTGCTTAGTTTTATTAAGTATTATTACAATTTCAGTTATGATTGATGCAAACAAAAATTACCATTTTCTTTCAGTGGTAATCTTTTCCCTAATTAAAGTACAGATTATCAGTGCAAGTTTCAAAAGAGAAAAATGTTAAAGCAGCATCCTCATTCTGAATTTTAGAATCCTATTTTACAATGTGTATGGAGCAGGGTATTCTCATATTATCCTAAGCAGGCATCCAAGTGAAATCAAAACAAGGAAATAACAGAGATCTTTCTTGAGATAGAATGGATACTGAGA
Organism: Pachysandra terminalis; assembly: GCA_031762675.1. Classification (NCBI taxonomy): domain Eukaryota; kingdom Viridiplantae; phylum Streptophyta; class Magnoliopsida; order Buxales; family Buxaceae; genus Pachysandra; species Pachysandra terminalis. The sequence goes on from JAUPMG010000020.1 coordinate 13,756,856, forward strand.
GATGAAAAATGAATAAACTTTATTCTTTCTTCAATACCCGTAACTTCCATTTTGATACAGCTACCGCTTCAGATGCCCCACCAACCCAGTTCCTGATATTTCTTTTCAGGATGAGGAACTAGTCAGCTACCAATTACTTTGATTTTCTTTATCTGATGAAATTAAACAGAAGAAAAACTCCAAAAACAGCCTACTGATCAAATGGTTAAGATCTGCTTTTCTGTCTTCAAGGTTATCTAGGGTTACATTGATTGAAGGATCTGAATTGAAGAGCTTGTGAACCACCTGTATGGAACAGACCCATACTATTACAAGTACAATAGCACTGGGATTTTACCCCTTCTACCCGATGAGTGTGTTATAGTCTGGATTGATAAGCATGTGAAGCACTTGTATGGAACAGACTTATATTATCAGCAGATTATGTGTCCTTGAAGTTGATCAACAAACTAGCATATAAATGGAAAAGTAATGCATGATAACAGATATTTGCCATAATCTTGTGGATTCAATTGACTGGCCAAACGTGAAAAAGTTTCCCATAAAATTACAAAAAATAAAAAAATTGACATAGGAGAATATGTTCTAAAGAGCCTGATCAGAAGGGGAAAAACCTGCAGAGAAGTCCAACAGAAAACTTGTTTTATCAACATGGACTGATAGCCGGTTCTGAATAGGATTTGCATGTGCAAAAGCGAATATAATCTGTTGATTGGTAAGATGTTCCTCAAACTTCAACTGAAAAGCCAAGTAAATGGTATCCCCATGAAGCACAATAACAGGTGGAACATTAGTCACTTGCAAATTACCCTTATTCGCTATGACTTTTGAGGGTATCAAACCCTGTAAGAAGTACTGCTTGATATGTGCTCGGCCTCCTTTATCAATCCATCCCACCATAGCACTAGAACCATACATAAATCGATACTCTGAAAATCCCATTCCAATCCATCCAGTGGTATATACAGCAGATAATACAATGGTAACGATATGATCTTTACTCTGAGAGAACTGCAAAAGAAAATCCTGGTATCTCAAAGAAAATGCATTTAACAAAACATAATGACAAAAGGATATTCCTACTTATTGCACTTTTCTTTCTTCTCAATTTTTTTCAAGTTGGGCACCTTATGGATAGGTGAATGTTAATTAATTTCAGAATGTTGTTGAACAAATCTAGATTTCATGCTCTCTGAGTTTTCATATTCTAACAAAAGAAAATTTTGACACACCTAATGTAATTCTTGACATTCTCCACAATTATCTGTTATTCCCACTCTTTTTTTACTAGTTTTCTGCATAATCATACTTACAAGATCTGCCCTTAAGCACACTTTAAAACAAGTAAATCATAACAACATGGCATCACACATTCGCCTCCCAAAAATGACGTTCTATCAGTGATATTAGTAATGATCTACTGCTCGTCAAGGCCAACAAGATGTAATAACTTCTATATCAAAACAAACTGCAGTCAAGCACAGAAAGCCATGATGAACTGGAAGAAAATATATATTTTTTTTCATTTCAGATCAAACAACTCCATTTGACAATAACCGAAGTGTCTAACATCCAAAATTTCACTCTAAAACCTAAATCGATCAAAAGAATTAACAAATTCATAGTGTAATTCGAATAGAAGATTGTAAGAATCAGACTTACTCTCAGAACGAAAGTATTCCAAACAGATCGACAGATCATATGAGACATATTGCTGTAAGGAACGGGAAGTAAACTTGTCAGATTGGCATGGCAATGTTTCGAGTCTATATCACTACCACCATTATCCCCGGCGATAAGAGTGAAGAAATTCAACTCCACAAGAAGAATCATAACAACGGAGACAAACCTCATAATCGAAACCCTAGATCTTGATTCCGTCATTATCGTCGGATCAAACCACTCGTAATGGTAGAATAAGAACTTAGGGTTTCGCTACTATTAGTGATGAAGATGGTGATGGTGTCTGCAGGTAGTTGTTGCTAATGGCGGGTAATCTCGCTCCCGCCATTTCCTGCACCATATCATCCTCAAGCGAGTTGCTCCCTCTCTCTCTCTCTCTCTCCTAACTCAACTGAATTTTAAATGTTTAAAATTCAGTTGGGAAAACCGCCAAAACAATATCGACGTGGAAGCGAGATTAGTTGGGAACAGGTCAACCGGGTGTTTTGGGTTAGATTACTGCTTATCCAAGCAAACGCAGCTGACAGCTCCCTTTTTTCGTGGACTTGTTTTTTTTTTTTTAATAGAAAACAGACATCTTATTCAAATAGGTAGGGAAAGTTTACAGAGCATTCTGCTTAATGCGACGTGCAGTTGTACGTCCCATAAGGTCGTCTTGTCAAAACATTATGAAATGAAGAGGGGGGAGTTTGGAAATCCGAACACAAGAAAACTTATTCAGTGCAAAGTGTGCGAGATGATCCGCTGCTTGATTGGCTTCTCTGAAGACAATGGGAGATTCTGACATTAGAGAAACGGTTGATAAGATTTTTCGCATAGTCAATAGCTGAGATAAGGTGCCAAGGGACTTGAGTGTTCGGGTTGGAAATCATTTCAAGGATGAAGGCCGAATCACCCTCAATTTCAATGTTGCCGATATTTTGGTGCAGGGCTAGATGTAGTCCTTCAATAAGAGCCAGAACTTCTGCTTCATTGTTTGTGGCTTCCCCAATCTTGTGAGCAAACCCAGAAAGAAATTTTCCTGTGAAGTCTCCACATAACCCGCCAATGGCAGCAACTTCATCTACTCCTACTCCTCTACTAGCACCATCAAAGTTCAATTTTGTGAAGTTTATGTTTGGGGGGTACCATCTCACAAAGGCCACATCAGCTGGTCCGTTCAAAGCAAATCCCGCCATCTGAGAGTCGACGATAGAGCATGAATCCTTTTGAAGATTAAGGAGTCGAAAGATTGCCTCTTTAGGATTGGGTTGACCTTCCTCAAAGAGTATCTTATTACGACATAACCAAATTATCCATATGAAGTTGGCAAAAGTAGTGATGATGTCTGGCTCGTGACTCCTTCTTTCTTGGTCTTTGTTTGCAGATAGTCTTGTAATGCAGTTTTTGATTGAGATGCAATTGTCCAGTTCCTCTAGATTTCTCCCAGTTACCGCAAACCAAACTGTACGAGAAAAATGACATTTTGTAAATAAGTGCGTTAAATCCTCAAATTGTTTTCCACACAGGAAACAGGCTTCTCTAGGCACCTGCAGGCGAGCATTGAGAAGATCATTAGTACATATCGTATTGTTTGCACACTTTCACAAGAAAAACTTAATTTTATTTGAGATAGGAAGATGCCAAATCATTAGCCAAAATTTTGGGTCAATATTACTTTGGTGTTCAGCGTGAGTGAGTATGTGGTAGGCCGAGGAAACAGATACCATACCACAACTTGTGCCTTTCCAAATTAGCACATCCTTCTACAGAGTAGGATTAATCACAATCTGTTCCATCTTTTTTGCAATACTTGCAGGACATATTTCTCTCAATTTTTGACTATTCCAACATCTGTGGTTTTGATCAATGAACTCAGAAAAATCTTCGTTGGAGTTGTCCATGTTCAAATAAACAAGATTGTCCACATGACCGGTAAGGTTTCTCCATAGGCTTCTAGGAATAGAGTTGCCATCTGAAATAACCCACCCAAGACCTTCCTTGAGTTTTTCTTTGATCTTAGATAATTGCTTCCAGACAATTGAGTTTGTGGGTTTTGCATGGGTATCAAGGAAGTTCTTGTCTCTAAAGTACTTGCTCTTAATAACAGAGGTCCCAGAAGGAGTCGGGTATTTTAGAAGCTCCCATGCCCTTTTATCAGTAGAGCATCATTAAACATTTTTGGGCTTTTGATGTTAATTGACGGATGGAGCTCCACTTTATAGTATGGAGAGTTCTATCTTGACCCAAAGGAAATCCCTGGCATGTCTCTCAAGCCAAGGAGTTTAAGGCCTGCTCATTGAAATAGGGAGTTTAAGGCCTGCCATGATATGTTGGGCTTGACTAGCTAGAGTGGCAGTGATAAGAGTAGTTCCACCGGCTTGGTTAAGGGTGGAGTACTTCCATCCTGCCAGTTTTTTGAAAACCCGCTCATTGGGTCAGAGAACATGGCTTTATTGGGCCTGCCAAGGTACGATTTGAACTCTTTCATCCATTGGCAATTAAAGGCTCTTGACATTCAGAGATCTCCAATCTTTTCATGTTAAGGCTAGTCACAAAATATGATTTGCTCTTGTTAACAGTATGACTTGCTAGCTGACAGAAAAGATTAACAGTCTCAGCTAAGTTGACACCATTCATTAGGGGAAGCCCTTCCAAAATGGAGGATATCGTCCGCATAAGAAAGATGGGTGAGGGACTGCCTACCTCTACATAGTTGGATTCCATGGATGAGGCCCAGGCTCTCGGCCCTATTGAGCATGGATGACAGGACTTGTTGGCATATAATGAAGATGTAGGGTGACAAGGGATCACCTTGCTAAATCCCTCGTTTAGGCCCTAAGTAACCACATGGCACACCATTAATAAAAATATTATAAGATTAAGATAATATGCAGAACATTATCAAATTAATCTATCTATGGTGAAAGCCAAAAGCAAGAAGAGTTTTTTCAATAAATGACCAACTAATTCTATCAAAAGCTTTACTCAGGTCCAGTTTTAAACCAAATAACCCTTTTTTCTCTTTCTTCTTTTTGTTAATAGAATGTAGGGCTTGTGCAAGTAAGATATTGTCGTGAATGTTCCTCTCTAGGGCACAAAAAAGCACTTTGGTTTGGGGGGCAATCATTTTGTCCATTAGCCATCTCATTCTATTGACAATGATCCTAGAGTTACTTTTTAGAGATTACTTTTTAACAGACATTTTCGTGGCCTTCAAACGATGGTTTTAGGTTCGGAGTAGTTTTGAGAAGAAGAAAGGATGGATCCACACCATCGTGGCCATCTGATGAATTTCTTGACATATATAGCTCAAACTCTTTAAGGAAGAAGTATGGTTCCAAGGATCGGATCGATCCGGTCCGTATCAGGATCAATCCCAAGCCATGATACAACTATTGTATCAAGTAGTTTTGGATCGAATTGGTCCAACCAATACTGGTACAAACCAGTCGATACAACTAGTCCGACCGAATTTTTTTTTTTTTTAAATTTATAAATGAAACGGTCCAACAGGTATCGACCGGTCCGGTGACTGATTCGGCTAATCCAATTTTATTTTTTTTAAATAGGCGATCCAACTTTTGTACCGGATGTGGACCGGACGATATCGCCAATCTGGGTTGGATCGGCTGGGACTGGTCCAATCCGTGATCTCAAGACTTACAACCTCGGGAAGAATCAAGGTTTGAGTCACGGGTAATAGACAATCTGGTAGCATAGTATTTAAACCCGGTGTCGGATTGGGGATCATTCCCGGTTAGATACCAAGTTGAATCGGTGATCCAACTCTGAATTGGTCGATCTAAAACATGGCCTAATTTTTTATTTTTCTTAAAAACATGAAACTTTTTGGAAAATGTCAAGATTTCATGTTTGATCCAAATTCAAACATGAGCATTAACACGCAAGTCCAGACTCCAAACTAGCATGAGGCCACTGTACAGGTATTTGCTGGTGTAGCAACAACTTTGACAAGTTTTCAGACCCATGTTTTCTTTGCAATATACTGTACAGGCACCTCATAGATGATGCCGAGTTAGTATCTTGTGTACCTATGATACAAATTTATAGAGGCTGAATTAAATTTAATTGTATGTATGAAATTTTATTGAATCTGCAAAAACTTAAAAAACAGATTCAATTTGAAGATTTGTGTTTAAACCTGAAAACTGTACATGTTCTTCACTTCATTACCAAAAGAAAAGGGTACATGTTGGTCACTTTGGCCTTATTGGCCTGAAAATTCACGTGGAAATCATGTTTTCTCTAATTATGTTATGCAAGTAGTACAAATTTGGTAGCCAAGCTGCACTTCATGAGGGTGGAAGAAATCGAATATTGAAAACCTTCAAATAGCTGAGCGTGCTCGGCCTTATACAACCTAACGGGGCATCGGCCTCCCTCCCACTCTGGTTCTGAGCAAATTGATACAGCTATTTAGGTCAATCAATTATTCTTTACAACTCAGCTGGAAAAAAATTTACGCAAAGCAAGGAATGAAAGACGCCCTGCACAACTTTGTATTATGAAATGTGATTCTTTTCTCCCCTTCCCAGAATCATAATCCACAGAGAGGTCAGCTACTCGATGCGTACCCCTACCAAAAAAAAAACTACTCAATGCGTACTATAAATAAATCAATGTGGATACCGATGCATAAGGCAGATGAGTCGAGCATTCACTGTTTCTATTCAGAAGATGTATTTGATTCACCAACATAAATCACAAAGAAAAACAGAATATATAGATAGAAAATGGATGACAATATAATAGCCCAGTAATAAATATAACGAATTGCATCTAAATTAAATAAGGCCAAAGATATTTCTTCATCGGTCAATTTTTTGTCACATGAAAGAATGATCTGGTCAATACAGACTCCGCTTATTTAAGAGGGGATTTCTGGATTAATCATGTGTACAATGTTTGAACATATATAAGCTCCAATAGTACATGTGTATGGTATATGTATGTTAGGTTTTATCATGTGTATCAATGGTCGTTCAATTTTTTAATGTTTCTTAAGTTTGATTGACAGAGAAAGACGTTGGTTTTAGGTGAGTCCTTTATGCCATATGCAAATATTTTGGGGATTGAAACATGGTATATGCCTTGGGGTTAGATTGAACATACATATACTGCAAATGTCTTTTTCGTAACATTTAATAAAGAAAATCTCTCTTTGAAGTATTCTTCTTTTTTTTTTGCAAAATCACTATCTGTACCTTATAAGTACCTTCTTATTTTTTACTGAAAGAAAAAAAAAATGATGATTTTGAGTGGTATATAAGTGGATCAGTTTATGTGTTTTCTTTTTTGTTTTAGCTTCATATGTGCAAATTAAATTGGTCGAATAACATGTTTGAGATTTAAAAAAATCAAGGAAGTAGATAAGTAGACATTATCTCTAAATCCATTATCATTATTAAATCAAATCCCTAATTCTTTTTAAATGAAGTTACGCGTCCAATATGGTTATTGGGAGTCTATTTTATGGGGTCTTCTTTTTTCAGTTTCATGGAGTTCAGGAATCTATTATACTTATTCGGAAGTCTACTGTATGAAGTCTAAGCAATGGTCAGTTTCATAGCGTCTACAGATGGAGGAATATTTTTTACATTATTTATTTATTTATTTGTACTTAATCCCGAAGAATGGGTTTTTGACACTTTCAGTTATGCATGATTGGGCGACAGTGTGCTGACGTATCATTTTACAATAGGTCACCAAATCTTACACCATCTTTGTCATTGTATGTAATCCTGAATTCTTCCAAGTTCCAAGGACAAGAGACATTCTATTACCATAATTAACATTTGGTGTAGCTAGGAGAAAAAGGGAAGTAAAAAGCAGAAGAAAAAAAAGTAATGACAGCTTGAATCCTTATTGAAAAATAAAGGCATGTGACTCCAGTAATAGATGTAGCATATATTTAATTGTAAGTACCTGAATGTCATCTATTGGATTGGATTCATTTGGAAAGCTGGGATCTCAACTGGCTTCTTCCTCGAGCCTCTTAATCGCAACAATACTTCCAAAATAACAAATGTGATTAGAATGATAGCAAGAAATACCCAATAAACTATCCTCAAAACACTCTCTCCATGTCCAAATTGGGTCCCGATGACAACATTCAAAGCTCCGAAGAAGAGAGCAAACCTCCCCACCCAAATGTGGTACCAATTCCAGTACTTGCGAATCTTGGAATCCTTGTTGGGCCGCACAAAGAATGCCATTACCTGATGATATCAAGTAGGAAATGCAATTAGTTTGAAATGCCGCATCATTAATCTCAAAATATAACATGATACGCACATACAGTTCCATTTACATCGCGTTGTCTTCCATGAACTAGATTCATTTATACCTAATTTTAAGTACTTATAGCTTCAACTATCTTTGATTTTCCTATTCTGGCTATCATGGTCATGTGAACATCTTTGCCACTCATTCACCGGAGAAGGTTTAGTGTTTCTCGTTATACTTGCTTCTGAAGGTTTCTATTATTCCATAAATGAAATGAAATGATGAAAGAAAAATACTGGATCTGAATTTTCATTAGGAAGAAATTAGAACTCAAACTGCAAGCCAGTTCACCATATTTATAATTAATATGAAACATCTAATACATGTTGCTCGCATTTATCTAGCTACCTAAAATGGAATACCAAGTTGGATTGTGGAGACTAACAAACAATTCTGGTGTATCCCAGATTTTAAATTTAGAGCTCATTCTTATCCAGGGGGATTTTCAGTCTAGTTGAACCTGGGGACCTGTGAGGCAATAAGAAAAACAACAAGAGCACAACTCCAATGAATTTGTTAATGTGTAGGACATAGTTTCAGTAACCATGCAACCAAACATTTTGGATCATCCTTTCCCCCCCTCATTTTGCACAGGAGGAATCTTGGTTGTTTTTTCATAGAAAAGAGACTTCTCATTTACAAACTTGACAAGGATGGTGATTGGAAGTCATATCCAAAGTGATTATGAAATTTCAAAACATCCCTCACAAATTCACAATTCAGCTGGAAATTAGGGCCATTCAGAGAAGCTGAGTATTCAGAAATTTGGCATATAATGAAATGATGAGAGAAAGTTTACACGTAATGACAGCAATATCAATAACATCAAGATAAGTTCCATAAATAGATATGTCCCCTAGGAAAGTAACTTCTAGAACAATGTTTAAACTAAGCAAGCAATCAAAACCCATCTCATTCTTTTAAACAGTAGAAGAAGTACAACTGGAAAATTATTGGGCACAAGAGACGAGGGATTCAATGAGTCCCCGCCTCTGGACTTTATGTGCATGAAAGGAACAAGTCATATTGTATAGCTTAACCCACAAGTTATGCAGAATTTCAGCTATATTAACATGTAAAAGAACAATAGAATTTAAGAAAATAATTAGTATCTGGTCAGGGAAGAGCTCATTAACCTGAAGAATACTAAGGACAAGGACAAAGATTCCGTTGCCTCTATGGAATGACAGATAGGGAAGCATCCGAACATAGAGTAACCTTCCAGCCAGCACAGCAGCAAGTCCAATGAGAAATCCCACAAACTGATTTACTGTATGAAGATAGAACCATAAGGGATCCCGGTACTTGTAGAATCTAGGGATGAATGCCCCTAATGGAAGGAGAACGCCCCATCCGATTATACCCAGTATACCATGGCTCTTCTTTATCTGGTCATTTGGGAAGATAAGGGGTGCGGGTGCAGACGCTGTGAAAGAACAATGTTCAGCAGTTTTGTCTTTTGCACAAGAAAGAAGAACATTATTATGCAATTAGTTGTTATTTACACCGGAAGTAAATTACAAGTACAATAGCACTGTAAGGAGTAGACCTATACTGTTACAAGTACAATAGCATTGGGATTTTACCCCTTCCAGCCAATGAGTGTGTTATAGTCTGGATTGATAAGCATGTGAAGCATTGTATGGAACAGACTTGTTCTATGAGCAGATTATGTGTCCTGGAAGTTGATCAACAAACTAACATATAAATGGAAAAGAAATGTACAATAACAGATGTTTGCGATACTCTTGTAGATTCAATCGACTGGCCAAACAAGAAAAAGTTTCCCATAAAATAAAAAACCTGACATACTTGGGAGAATATGTTCTAAAGAACTGGATCAGAAGGGGAAAAACCTGTAGAGAAGTCCAACTTAATAGCTGTGTTATCAACATGCTGTGATAGCTGGTGGTGAATAGGATTTGCAGTCGCAAAAGCGAATATAATTGGTTGATTAGTAAGACGTTCCTCAAACTTCAGCTGAAAAGCCAAGTAAATTATAGCTCCATGAAGCACAATAACAGGTGGAACATTAGTCGCTTGCAAATCGCCCTTATTTGCTATGACTTTTGAGGGTGTCAAACCCTGCAAGGAGTACTGCTTGATATGTGCTCGGCTTCCTTTATCAATCCATCCCACCATAGCACTAGAATTAATCATCATTCCGTCCTTTGAAAATCCCATTCCAACCCATCCGGTGGCATATGCAGCAGATAATACAATGGTAACAATATGATCTTCACTCTGAGAGAACTGCAAAAGCAAATCCTGGTATGTCAAAGAAAATGCATTTAACAAAACATAATGACAAAAGGACATTCCTACTTATTGCACTTTCTTTTCTTCTGATTTTTTCAAGTTGGGCACCTTATGGATAAGTGAACGTATTGCATAATTACTATCATGAATATAAAGTTGGTACACAAAAAAGAGTTATCAGTCTTGTACTCTACAAAAAAAGAAAGGAAACAGACACAAAATTTATGTAATTAAGTTCAGAATGTTGTTGAACAAATCTAGATTTCATGCTCTCTGAGTTTTCATATTCTAACAAAAGAAAATTTTGATACACCTAATGTAATTCTTGACATTCTCCACAATTATCTGTTATTCCCACTCTTTTTTTACTAGTTTTCTGCATAATCATACTTACAAGATCTGCCCTTAAGCACACTTTAAAACAAGTAAATCATAACAACATGGCATCACACATTCGCCTCCCAAAAATGACGTTCTATCAGTGATATTAGTAATGATCTACTGCTCTTCAAGGCCAACAAAATGTAATAACTTCTATATCAAAACGAACTGCAGTCAAGCACAGAAAGCCATGATGAACTGAAAGAAATTTTTTATTTTTTTTCAGATCAAACAACTTCATTTGACAATAATCGAAGTGGCCAGTGGCCAACCTCCAAAATTTCACCCTATAAACCTAACTCGATCAAAAGAATTAATAAAACGAGAGCAAAACCGAATTTCTTTATCGTACCACTACCAAAACGAAATCAGAACTGTAATTCGAATAGAACATTGTAAGAAATCAGACTTACTCTCAGAACGAAAGTATTCCAAACAGGTCGACAGATCATCTGAGACATATTACTGTAAGGAACGGGAAGAAAGCTTGTCAGATCGACATGGCAAAGGTCCGAGTCTATGTCACTACCACCATTATCCCCGGCGATAAGAGAGAAGAAATTCAGCTCCATGAGGAGAATTATAACAACGAATACAAACCTCATAATCGAAACCCTAGCCCTTGAGTCCGTCATTGACGTCCGATCAAACGACTCGTAATGGTAGAATAAGACCTAGGGTTTCGCTTGAGGTTAGGTAGACGAGGAAGAGATATTGCGAGGTTGAGAGGTTTTAATCCCTTGCACTTGAAGCTTCTACTATTGGTGGTGGTGGTGATGATGATGATGGTGTCTGCAGGTAGTTGCTAATGCCGAGTAATCATCGCTCGCGCCATTTCCCGCCATTTCCTTTCTCTCTCTCTCTCCTAACTCAACTGAACTTTAAAAGTTCAAACATATAATAGTAATTTAGTGTAAGTGTCGGAAAACCGCCAAAACAATATCTACGTGGAAGCGAGATTAGTTTGTCAACCGGATGTTTTGGTGGTTAGACTGTCACTTGCAATCCAAGCATACACACACAGCTCACAGGCACAGCTCCCTCTTTTCGTGGACTTTAAATGATGGTTTAAGGTGCGGAGTTTGTTTCCGTCTTGGTTGCACCTAAAAGAAGAAAGGTGCGGAGTCATTTTGAGAAAGAAGAAAGGATGGATCCATATTCCATACCGTCACGGACCATCTGATGAATTTCTCGACATATATGGCTCGGACTCTTCAAGGAACCAAGGTTAGAGTCTCGGGTAATAGAAGATCTGGTTAGACTATCCCGATCGGGAATAGGGATCATTCTGGTCTGATAACGAGTTGGATTTGCGATCCAATGCTGAACCGGCGCATCCAAAGCATGGCCTAATTTTTCTTTTTAAAAAAATAATTTTTTTAAGAGGTGAAGACGATCACTCTGACTAGTCCAAAACGGAGTTAGATCGTCTAGATCAGATAATCTGACTCAATTTCGGACCAAGTAGGAAGACTTTTAATAATTTAGGGATTGGTTTGGGATCGCGAGTCATCCCAAGCCTATCCCTAGTTAGATCGGATGATCTGACTCGATTTCGAACCGAGTAACAGAATTTTTAATAAATTAGGGGTCGGTTTGGGATCACGACTCTTCCCCAAGCCGATCCCTAGTTGGATCAGCTGATCCTTTACATCATGTTTGGTAGTCAAAACATTGCTCATGATTATATCAGCACGTCCATAGAAGATGTCGACTCTTTTCTGATCATTTGGCGCCATTCACATGACAGGACCATGAAAGTGCAGCACCAGAGATTCTTAGCTAGTTAAACATCTTAGCAAAACTCTTACCCAATCCCAAAAAAAAAAATAAAATAGGCCAGCACCAGTTAGTACAGAAAACTGATTCAGTTTGTTAGTATCAATGTCATCAAGTGTATTAAAAGAGAGGTTTACCATTCCATGAGGACAACAATCCAACTAATAAACCCTCAAGAACGATTCGTTTGATCCAAGAAGACCCTTCCTCTCTGTCCTTACTGTACTATCTTCTACAGATTACAAGATAACTCTGGCTTATGATATTTTTGCTCTCGAGAAATCCAATTCTTGATGCTGCTGCAACAATTTAAAGGAATAGATTATGAACATATCTTGCAGGAAACCCAAATGGGAACTCTTCTGTTACAGAACCAATATGGAACTCAACAAATAGGATGAGGGAGAGAGAGAGCGAGAGAGAGAGAGAGAGAGTCGTTTATGTTCACCTCACCCACCAAATTCTTGAACTTCTCTTGCTTCTGAATCTCATCACTTGTTGGAAGACCCATGGATTTCTGTCGCTGTTCAAACTACAAAGTAGAATGGAGAATGTCGCACAAAAGTGAGTATAAACATGGACTACAAACAAACAAATGTGAAATAAGAAACCCGCAAGATGAATTTGCTAAATTCACAATTTGGTTGATAACAAGATCATTAGAAAAACTCAACGAACCACAAAGACAAACTAATATAATCAGTTGAGTTATAATTCAACTTGGGTCTGCCCAAATGAACAAGACTGTATTCTGGTTAATTTGAAATGATGTAAACAAAATAGTCATACCCTGATATTACCAGAAGAAAGATAATCCCATAGGTAACCAACACGAACACACACACACACACAAAAATGATAAAATAATAAAAACATTAAAGCAGTGTTGATAACATTACTATCTTCTTCTCAACAGCAATCCGAATTTTACCGGGTCAAATTCAGAGAGCTTCATGTTCCGAGGTTCTATCTTCTGAATATCAAGCTCTGTATCACCTTTCACCAAAGACTCCCACCACTCCATTTGATTTTGTTTGGTCAAAAGAACAGAAATGAACTTCTCATCCTCTATGAAAACTACAAGTAGTGAATACAAGCTAACAAAATTGAGAGGGATCAAATGAAATAGCGCTTGATGAAGAATGCATGTGCAACAGCCTATAATGATACTGTCATAACGACATTTATGAAACCCCCCCTATAACGAAACCTGAGGAATGAGACTATCAGATGGTTAACATCATATAGTTCATTGACAATTTCAAGTCGATGCAGATCAGGAACACAATTTGCTTTATAATGAAATGCAGCCTCAGAGTGGTCATAGGCCTGCATGTTAATTTATAATAAAAAATATAACATACATATGCTCCAGAAACAATCATCAATCCTTACTAACTTGAAAAGCTCCCCCTGAAAGCATGTCAATAAGCATGACAGTATAGAGAATAATCAGAAAATAATGCAAGGAAATAACAAACAATGTTTGGATCTCGAAAATCGGCTGCGATTTACTTGGTGCGATATTTCTTGCAGTACCAATCTCTTGTCACCACACACACAACAACCGAACCAGTAACCAGTTACTCCGGTTAAGGTGGAAGCCAGTTTAGGGTTAATATATCTTTTAGGGTTTTAGATTGATCGGTAGTCAGTTTTGTTGTGCTTACTTGGCGTCATGTGATTGATACCGCAGGAAATATAGCACCAAAATATCGCAGACGATGTGCTTCCCCTCCACCCTATCTCTCTCTCTCTCTCTTTTTCTCTTGCCATATATATGTGTGTGTGTGTGTGTGTGTGTGACAACATCCACGATGCCTTGTCCCAAGTCAGATTGGTTGCTAAGTACAGCATAATGTATATAATCCATATATACAAACTCACATCATTTATAGGCGGCAGACCTTTTATCCCAACCTTCCGACGGTTCTTTTTTATCACAGGCAACAATCCTCGATGATTTCGTTCGAGGAATTGGGACACCAACAGTGACCTCTTGGAGGGTTTGATTCCAAGAAAATTTCTCCAAATCAAGACCATTGCCCTTATTCGGAACTGTTTAGATATTTAATACAAAACAGAGAAGAGTTGGTCTACAGTGCCGACATTTTCTCATCTGCATAGTGGAGAACTTTATCTAAGCCATCAATTTTTTTTATATATAAAATCTCAACCGTTAACAATCGGTCGGTACTATGCCGAGGTCGGCAAAGTAGAATTCTCCCACAGAGAAAGGAAGAAACAATAAGATTCAAAAACATTTGGTGGAACATGAATAACAGTTAAAACATTCCATCAAATAAGAATGCAGGACATAAGAATGCTGCTTAATACCAAAACTTTCAAATCATTCTTCTCAATCTGTGTTCTGCTTTTAAGTCAAGAATTAGGGTTTTGGCATTCTAAACTTATGAAGGAATGTACAAGTTTTAGCCTCATTGAGACTAATGAGTGTCGAAAGCCTTTCAAATCTGTTGAACATAATCTACGAAATATAATTAATTACTTGTATTTCTATTTAGAAGTTTCACAAATACATCTCAGTTTGCACAATACATTCAAAAATTTACGCAACATGAATTCTGTATTTAAAAATTCAAGAAAACAATGAAGAAGAAATTCAAGAAAACAATGAAGAAGAAATTCAAGAAAACAAAAGTAATCATTATAATTAAGGTTTTACCACTCAATGCCAACACGAGGAACATGCAGGTTATGGTGTCAAGTTCATCTCTCTATTACAATGAACCAGTGGAATTCAATATAAGCACAAAATCAAGTATCAAAAGATTCATGAAACTAAAAGGCAAAATCAAGAACTTTATAATCATTCTTCTCAATGTCTGTTCTGCTTTTAAGTCAACTAACAGGGTTCTGGCATTCTAAACTTATGAAGGAATTTGTAAACTTTAGCCTCATTGAAACTAATGAGTGTCGAAGCCTTTCAAATCTGTTGAACATAATTTACGAAATATAATTGATTAATTGTATTTCTTTCGCCCGTGATTAATTGTATTTCTATTTCCTGTGATCTTAGAAGTTCCACAAATAGATCTCAGTTTGCACAATAATGCATACATTCAAAAATTTATGCAACGTGAATTCTGTTTTTAGAAATTCAAGAAAAGAAAAATAATCACTAGTATTTAGGGTTTTACCACTCAATACCAACACGAGGAACATGCAAGCTATTGGTTTCAAGTTCATCTCTCTCTGTTACAAGGAACCAGTGGAATTCAATAGAAACACAAAAGAAAGTATCAAAAGATTCATGAAACTAAAAGGCAAAATGAAGAACGAACCTCGCAAATTATCTTTTCCTTTCGCCTTGGCCTCAGCTGCTGTTTCTATCTCTTTCTCCTGCTTGCTTTCATTCAACGACGCCGTACCTTTCTTCAAGTCTTCTTCCTTTGCTTCCTTCCTCTTCTCCTCTTCGTCTTTTTCCCTTATCTCCTCAATCCTAGCTAAGATCTCCTTCTTGTCTGCCGTATCGTCTTTGAAAATATCGGTTTCTGGATGAACAAATTCAAACACGGGCTTCACAAACGATCTCGGATCTTGAGGATCAAGAGAAGCAGTGAAGTCTTTTGAAGACAACGAAGAGCAAGGGTTGTAATTCTGTTTCGGTTGTTGCTTTTCTTCTTGGAGATCTGAGACGATCACCATGGCTGAAAGAATGCAGAGAGAGCATTTTTTTTTCCAGTTCTTCTGCACTTCTATGGAGCGACAGAGTGAACTGTGGCGATTTTATGAAATGGATTTGTTTGAGCCTTTGAGGGGTAGCAATTTGGCGGGTTAATTTAAACGGTCTGGTAAGATATTGTGCATTTCGCGGGTTAAGTAGGGGTGTACAACAGGCACGATGTAGCCGTGTCTGCCTCGATTTGAACCGGTCTGGTAAGCCCGAAAGGGGGCTTTTTGGGATATTATTTCACCAAAAAAAGGGAAAATTATCTATATATATATCTTATTTTATAAAAAAACATTCTGTCTAATTTTAAAATCACATTTTAAATTCATCTTTATAATAATATTTACCTAATGGTCTCAGGGTTTTTATTCTCGGGATCTTGGATTGGACCGGTCCGGGCCGAATTGGATCGACCGATCTTGGCCCGATTTTATTTTTTATTTCTTTTAATTTTGGATTAGCCGGACTAGTGTTACCGGTCACCAGAACGGTAATACCGGTCAAGATCAGTATCGGTTGGACCAGTCTGATCCAAAGCCTCACGATACAACTGTTGTATCGTGGGTTGGGATCGACTAGTCATAGCTGATCTTGATCTTGACCGACTGACCGATCCCATCCGATCCAGACCGATCCTTGAAACCATGAATGGTCTTGTCTAGTTGTCTTGTATTCTTCTTCTCTAATTTGAAGACTATGCTTATTTAGTTTTTTTTTATTTTTTTTATTACTATTATTTGACTTATACCCCTCATAATAGATGGACTTGTACCTCATTATACAGGAGAGAGCATTTCGATTGTTCCAAGGTAGTTGTACCATTGATTGTTCCGTGCGTCAATTTTTGTCACGTATCCAGCCGAGGGTCTACTTTTTTACTTTTGAACCAGTTGAAGGTTTATGTTTGAAAATTCAAATTTACTTTTGAACAGACGTGGCAAAAATTAGCGCACGGAATAGCCGATGGTGCAGCTACCTTGGAATAGACAAAATGCTCTCATCATAGAGGTATATGTAGCAAAATTAAGTAAATGTGACAAGTTTACAATAAGTGGACTCATACCTTACTAGTATATCCAACAATAAAAAGAGTATATTGATCATTTTAACTTTTACCATATTTAGTAAAAATTACGTATAATCATTTGGTTATTTTGAAATTAGATAAGACGTTTTGGTTGTTTCTGTTCTAAAGTATGAATTATAGATAATTCCCTCGCCCCTCAAAAACAAAAAAAAAAGACTTGAGATAGTGTGTGTTTGCTTGGGATAGTGTGCATTTGGCGGGTTAAGAGTAAGGGTCTACGACAGACTGGCCGCTTGTATGCTGGTCCGATACGATTTAGTTCGGCTTGAGTTTCATGGCCCACGACTTGGCACGGTCCAACCTGCCTGAGACAGGCTGAAGCACTGACACGATCAGTCTACTCAAGGCACGGTCAAATACGGTAGCACAGTACAGTTGTGCCCATATTTGAGTGCCGTGCCGTGCTATGCTGTGCCCGACCCAAATAGGGCATGATATGGAAATGTATTCTGGTTTTAAAAGTTAACAAACTTATGTAGAACAACCATAATCAAAAGGGGGTGTAGCTCATATGGTAGAGCGCTCGCTTCGCATGCGAGAGGCACGGGGTTCGATTCCCCGCACCTCCACCCTACCGTCCAAATCAATTCTGTCCGATTTTTTTTGCCTTGTTATCACTGAAATCAAAGAGAAAATGATCCATCAATCGAACGGCTTACATTGTCTGATCATAATTTTGCACGTCACATCAAACACACACGAGACTTATCTTCTTTTACGCGATTATTAAATTAAAGAAAAAAAAATAAAAAACAAAACAAAAAACACCTTCCCATATTCTTTTCAGAACCGCTCGTTCTCGTTCCTAATCTTTATCGCCAATGGCACCACACACAGACGCAGAGAGAGAGAGAGAGTGAGAGAGACGCCATTAAAGCTCGCCTAGAAGGAACTCTATAGTCTGAGAGAAAGAGACAGATGGCTCTAAACTTGGGATCTCCATGTCTTACCCGATTCCTTCATTCCTCCACACATCTTTCAAAGTTCTCTCCAATCTCTTACAACAACAACAACAACAACAACGCTCTTTTAATTCTCTTTCTAAGCAGATACAGCTACGAAATCCCTATCTCTGCTTCGCCTTCTTCAAACGCGAAGAACTTCAAATCCAAAGCTTCTTTGAGCGATACTGGAACTGGAAATGCAGAAAATTCTGTTTCCAAGTTATTGGATGACGAGTTGCTGAATCGGATCTCCGGAGCGAAGGACGCCGATGAAGCCTTGGAGATGATTGCAGAAATGTCTAAGCGAAGTGGAGGTGTTGTGAGTAATGAAGATTGTTGCTCGATTATAACGGCAGCACTTGATCGGAACAATGTCGAATTGGCCTTGTCGGTGTATTCCGCCATGCGTTCTAGCTTCGATCAAGGTGCTGATCTGCTACTCTGTTATCTTGATTTAGTTGTTCAGTTCTTTATTTTTATTGTTATTATAAATTTTTTGTTTTTTTATTCCGGAAAAAAATTTCTTTTTTCCTATTTTTTTTTCTCCATTTTGAAATATGAGGGGAAGAAAAAACGATGTGTAAACCTAATTACATTACTGATATTGGAATTCAAACTTAGTTTTAGTGCAAAGTTTGGATTTGATTCGCTGCAAGCGCTGTTATTCAGAGATTAAATCTTGGTTGGTCAAGATAACCCAAAACCCATCTGGATTTAAATTTCAGTTATATGATTCTTGTTTGGCTTCCAGTTTTATTGTTATTTGAAACTTTGAGATAAAGGGATGTATGGACTGGAATCTCACTTGGATTTGTTTATAAGAAAAATTCAGTTCATGTGTTGTGTTTGGATTTTGAAAGCAACCTGACTAAGGTAGACCAGATACAAGCAAATGTAATCGGTTAACCAGATGGAAGCAAATAGACTGAAATGGCTCTGATGCAAGCAATTAAACTAAAATGGAAGGATGCTTGTTATAATTCTTCTGATAGCCTTATACATTTTCGGAAATGAGATACTCTCTATAACAATTTGAGTTTTCTTTTCACTATATTTACTCCTTGTTAGAACTCTTCTGATAATACATTTTTGGATATGAGATAATACTCTATAACGATTTGAACTTTCTTTTTTACCGTATTCTTTTCATTGTTGTATTTTGAAAGGAGCGAATTTTTTGGTGTGATTTGGATGAATAGTACATGCATTTGAACTTTACTGCTAATTTGATGTCAAACAAGTTCTTGTTACTCTTGCCTGTTCTATTGATCTTTTATTTATTTATTATTTATTATTTTATTTTAGTTGAAACACAGGTATTCATGATTGTTTGAACAATTGAACTGCTATAGTTTTTTTTTTCTTGCTAGAAATCTTCAGTTGTTCTTGTTGATGTTGTTCTGTTACTGTGAATTTTGAAAGCTTGGTGTTTTGACATTTGAGCGGACAGGTGTGAGTGAAAAGGATTCTCCTTTTGAGAGATGGAATTGGTCCAGGCCAAATGTACGCACTTACGTGTCATTATTACGGGGCCTTGCAGCCTCACTGAGGGTTTCAGATGCTCTTAGGATGATTGCAGATGTTTGTCGAGTGGGAGTATCTCCTGGTGAGGAGGTATGTGGGTGGTTATTCTTGAGTTCGTTTTTTGAATTTCGACTAATGAATTTTGAGCATAATCTTGCAACCAACTATTTCACCGACCCATAGCAAGCCATCACCACCATGTCCTTCTGACACATTAATGAATTTAAGTTAAATTATCGCATAAACCAAAAGTGCCATGTTGATGTTTTTTACTGGTTTAGAGTTAACGGGACAATTTATATAATTCTTAAATGTTTTTGCAGGTGCCTTTTGGGAAGATTGTGAAGTGTCCAAGTTGTATGATTGCCATTGCCGTTGCACAGCCCCAACATGGTATTCAAGTATGCGTTAATATAATTTAGTCATTATAACTAGTTTTACTATTACTTGGTGGAAAGTTCAGCTGAGGATGAGATTTACTCTTTGGAGGGTCTTGTCAAGGAGATCTTTTGGGTCAAACCCAACACATTGCTGTGAATATTGTCGTAAAATATTTGAATTTTTCCTGAACTGTTGTGTCATAATTTGTTTTTCCCAACACATTGTGATAGAATGGAATGTCAGAACTAGATGCATGCTGCTGGATCCAATTAGGTGGGAAAAAGCATTGTTGATTGGTTAATTTATCATATCGTTTAACTGAAAAGAGATATGCAAATTATTGGATGTTAAATATCATTCAATCAGATCAAATATTGTCCTAAAAGTTATCCTAGAATGGTGCTTCAGAAGTCCCTGCGTGTGTGCCATATGTATGATACAAGGAATTTTTTTTCATTCTATACTGAGTATTGACTTACTCTTTTTTGTATTGGCCTCTGTTGTCTAGAAGGGCCTCCTTTATTAATCTCTATCAGATAACTGACAATAAGTTGATTCTCAGTGTGTATTCCATAAAGTACTAGGATTTAGATTTTCGGATAGAATTTCAATTTCAAATTTACTACTATGATTATTGCAACGTTCGAGGTGTTTTTGATAGCTGATCTTATTTACAAAAATGTCTGATTAATCATCTCAAAATTTGGAAGGACTGAGCAATTTCGAAGAATCTGTAGTAATTGGGCTAGACTGCTAGAATTTCTTATATCCAGTATACTGGAGGCATTGACATGGCTTTTTGCTAAGTCATGTCAATTCCCGTGGTGTCGGATTCAGTGGCTGAGTCTTTACCAAAGTGTCAATGACATAATGGCTTCAAGAGCATCTCTTGGTTAAAAATATTTATCAGTTTCTTCCGTACTTCTCTTTATCTTATTAATGTGTTTTTCAGATTGTATCATGTTCCAAGTGCCGCTACCAGTATGAGCTGGTTTCTGGTGATATAATTAGCATTGACTCAGAAGAAGTCAGGTCAGTAATTTTAAATTCTGTAGTATTTATTGTTCTCTCTTTTCTGTTAAACAACTCATCTCTCATGCAATTGGTTGATTGATTGGTTGTTTGGTCTTATACCACTTTAGTGGTTCTGGTTGTTTTACCAGAAAAGGACCGTAATCTAGTATAGGTCATACCGTAGCAGGGTCCTGGGAGGGGTGGACTGGAAACTGATCTAACCTTTGGCATTTTGACCAGAATGATATTATAATTACATTGATTGTATAAATACTTGTTAATAACATATCTTGTTTATCCAGGGTTATCATTAATGTTAATTTCAAATTAGGAAAAAAAAAAGCAACGAGAGAAATAGAGAGATAGAGTAAGTGAGAGAGGGAGGGAGGGAGAAAAAGGAAAAGGAAAAGAAAAAGAAAAAAGAAAAAAAAAAGAAAAGAAAAGAAAAGAAGGAAAGCTACAGTCATCACGCTTGTGTTTTCATAGGCTACACTTATCATGGTTATGTTCATTGCAATTTAAAGTGTCCTTATTGCAGCTGTTTGCATCTATTAGACATTTCTCAATCATATTTGCTAACTTCATTTTTATTTAACTGTAATTACTTTTTACCTGTTAAGGTTATGATACTGTCTTTCTGTTGAACTATTTTCCACATATACGAGAATATTAGAATGATACAGTTTTACGTATATTCACATTATTCAGTTTTTTATACATACAAGCATTACATTTGTATGGTGTTGATCCTTGGATATTCACTTTTCTAAGGATCTGCTCCTGCCGAACGCAGCATGGATATTCCGGCATGGAAAAGGGGATTGACGTTCCTGAAAGTAATGAAGCAGAGCATTCCTGCTGCAGTTCACTCTATCGTGGTACAATTTTATAGGTTCTATTGTGTTCTTATGCAGATTTCATGTTTTTCTACATTTAATCCAATTAATTTATCTGCTACTGTGTTAAACCTTTAAAGCTGGAGGGTTGTTAATGTCACACAAGGTACATCAAATGTATTAGCAGTCAGCATGGTTTGCATCCTATAGTTGGTGTCCCTTAGAATATGGGTATCCCATTCATCACCAAGGCTTGTATTCACAACTTTTTATGCAGATGTGCCACAGAATGTCATGAAAAATTGTGTTAAAAAAGTTACTATTATGCTGTTGTTCACTTTTTTCTCTTTTCAGGTCCAGACTCCTTCTGGGGTTGCACGCACATACAGATTTGCTACTAAAAAAGTTGAGCTTCCTGCGCAAGAAGGAGAAAGAGTAACCATTTCGTTAGCTGCTCCGTCAAATGTTTATAGGCAGGTGGGTCCTTTAAGGTTTAATCCGAAAGCCCCCGGGTTTTACCCAGGAGAGCCTATGTGTATGACCAATCATACAGATGGCCGGGAGTCACAATTGATACGAGCCCCCATAAGAAACGGAAGTTCATCATTCCTCAACCCTTCATTTCTTTTTCCATTTATCGCTGTCCTGGCTACTGGAGATGCCGCATCGGGATTTATTGATCCCAACTTGCCCCAGTTCATTTCAATTGCTGCCATTGCATCTTTCACGCTTGGAGCTACCGTAAACTCTTTAGTTTTGCCACAATTGAATCGGGTATGATATTTTCATATTTCTTAGTGCATTTTTCTGTTGTTGCTGTGAAGCTAGACATGCCTTTGATGACATAGGCATAGATTTAGATGGTTGGAATCCATCATATATTCAGTCCTGCTAAGGATGCATTCCTACATCAATAATATGGTCAATATATTTTTAATTTATTATTTATTATTATTATTATTATTATTATTTTTACTATCTTACGGTAAGTCTCAAAGAAATTGGGTTCCGAACCTACTAGTGTGTTGGCATTTTCGTGTACTATACAGATGGTAATTAAGTGATGTTTTTGGGAATATGACCCATTGCATTTAAATCATTCAAAAGGCTCAAATTGGTCAAACTATTCATGCCATTGTCAGTATTAGCTTTGGAAGGCATTGTTTTTTTATATACAACAACCGAATGTGTTCCTTTCCTTTTCTGCAATATGATTTTACAGCTTGCTTTAAGCTCCACAGGGGAGTGAATCTTGTTTGTTATGATGTCAGCTTCCTCAAAGATTGGTAGATGCACTCGCTATCAAACAGCAACTTTTATCTCAATATGATATGCTTCAGTCTCGCATTAAAGACCTAAGAGAAGCCACTGAGAAAGAGGTATTTTCTGTTGAATTTATTACTCTGGTGCACTCTACTATTCTTTCCGATGTCACAGCTGGATTTTTGTGAACATCCCTTATGTTTTGTGGTTCCCTAAAATGTTGTATGGTTGTTGAATCCATTTCAAGTTGAAAGATTAACTACATGGCTATTAGACCAGTTGTTATAAATGGAGCAAAATGTCGGGCAACCAAGAAGTATCACATTCATAGAATAAGCATTATTCTGATGAAGAAATTGAGATGGATGTGTAGACAAATTAGAAAGATAACACATGTGAGGGGTATATCCAAGAGGTGAGTGGCCTCAGTAGGCGGTAAAATAAAGGAAAGTTTGTTGAGATGCTTTGGACATATTAAACAGGGAGCTGCGGAGGCTTCTATGAGAAGGTGTGTAATGGTGCAAGTTGAACGATAAAAAAGGGTTAGAGTGAGCATAGTGTGAAGTATCGCCCGATCCTGAGCCGGATCGGCCGATACAATTCGGGATCGGCTAGGGACGGGTCACGATCCGAAGCCAATCCCTAAAGTGTTAAAAATTCTAACTCGGTCTGAAAACGAGTCAGATCGTCCAATCCAGACGATCTGACTCGGTTTCAAACGAGTTAGGTCGGACGACCCATATATTGGGTCGTCTGACACCCCTAAAAAATTTCCTGATTTATTTTTATTTTATATATATATATATTTTTAAATTGGGACATGTTTTGGATTGGCTGATCCAGAGTTGGATCGCAGATCCAACTCGGTATCGGATTGAGACAATCCCTGATTCGATACCGAGTTTAAACACTATGAGAGTGAGAGCAAAAGTATCCGGATAGAGTCAGTTAGAAATGGTTTAGAGGCAAATAAGCTAATTGAAAATTTGGTTTTTTGACACCTTGTGGTGGTACAGTGTCCCACCTAGTTGGATGAGGCATTATTGTTGTTGTTGTCTTTATGATCTCAAAGATTCCATTTGTTCCTTTTCTATTTCTTATAATGTGATAAGTCGGAAGATAGCATACTAAGGTTAGCCCGTTTCTTCTATAGGTTTGGATGTTAGCTCGGATGTGCCAATTGGAGAACAAAATCTTAGCTGTGGGAGAACCTTCTTATCGGTGAAATCTTTGAACTATTTAATGTACCTTTTTATTATAGTATGAGAAGTTTTGACTTATTATCCATTTGCATTTAATTGGATTACACGCATAACAGAGAAAGGCTAGCTTTTGATGCTATGTTGTTCGATGCCCGTCTTAAACGACCACTTCTTTTTTTAGTGCTCGAAGAAGTAGAATCAAAAGAGTACGCGAGAGCTTGGAAAGTTCCCTCATGGCACAGGTTGAACTCATTGATAGCTATGCAAGAGTAAGTGCTCTATGAGAGAAACAACTTTTTATACCGTATCTTAATTAGGGTTTCGATTTGTGAAAGATGACACCGTCAGTTTGCCAGATTTCTTCTATGATTGAAATTGAGGTAGAAATGGACTCTGATATTCTAGCTGCAGAAGCCGCGAGCAATGTGGTATGTACCACTAAATAAATGTTTCTACCTTGTTCCGAATTCTATTCTGGCCTACGTTTAACAGTTTTCTTGTACTCTACCCATATATTGAACCTGGTTAGTTTATGTGCAGGAAATTATTGCAGAACAAATACAGCAAATGATGGAGCTAGAAAACCTTGAAGAGGCAAAGTCTTATTACTTGGAACTGTTGTTTTAAAATTTCGTTGAATTAATAGTTTAGGATTTGCTTCTGACTGTTTTGCTTTGGTGTAGCCATTCTGCCTTACTGTTGAACAAGACATAGTGTAAAGTATTGGCCGATCCCGAGTTGGATCAGCCGATACAACTCTGGATCGGCTTGGGATGAGTCACGATCCCAAGCCGATCCCTAAATTGTTAAAGTTTCTCTGACTCGGTTTCAGACAACTCAGATTGTCGTACAACACCTAAAAAATTTTCTAATTTTTTTTTTTTTTAAAAATTGGGCCATGTTTTGGATCGTCCAATCCCCGATCTGATACCGAGTTTAAACAACCAAAATTAAGCGGCTTCTCTATTTGAATATGCAGTTTTTCATATGATATACATTTATTCATGTAGAGATGGAGAATACAGGCAGAGGCGAATGATGAAGTGGAAGGACTTCTCAGTTCCCAGCCTGTGCCTGATCCTGAACAGGTTTAGAAATCTCTTCTTTGATTTTCTGTCTAGGCAGACGGCGAGCTTTGATCCCCCATAATTATCCGCTTGGTTAATGATGAATTTAGCTAAGTGACAATGGCAAAGGAGGATAATGGCGGCATCAAAGGAAGCTACATGGATGGGATAGCAACTGAGAACCACTGCGCTGACTTATCGGGTGACTTGGGTTCGATTCACTGAACCTGCTTGTTAGTTGTTGATCGTCAGGTTGGCTTTGCCTCTGTTAGAGAGAGCTTCTTGTGTAAAATGTATCATTACTTGTTGAGTTAAATTGAAGTGTATTGCTATTTGTTGAGTTTAACACCTCAAATCACTCTCAATTGCACAAAAGAACTCTTTATACAGGAAGCTCTTGCTTGATTCATATCATTTTTCAAATATTGATCTTTTATAATGTTCAATGCAAAAGAAAGGAGACTTTTTGAGTTTTTAAGAATATTGCTCAAGAACAAGATTAAACAGCATAGCCAATCTCTATATATTTCGTTACTGGAGAGGTTTCTTTGGTCTATATAATGGATGGGTGCTATATACGGATATACAAATGGGCCGGGCCGACATGATTTGGTCCGTTCCCATGCATGGCAAGACACGGCACAACAGGCGCTGTAATGCCGTGCCAAACCTTGGTTCATGGCCCACGGCACGGCCCAGATATGGGGTATGATTAGGTTTTAACAAAATTATAGGAGCCCGGCCCAACAAAACCAGATAGTACCCCGTACTGTGCCGGGTCTGGAGGTCCGAAATTCGGCACCGCAGGAAAGGCACTGGCCTTGTCGTGCCGGGCCGACATGCGCGGCCCATGCTGCGGCCCAAACAGGCGGAGGACGTTTTTGTCTCTTACTTTGCTTTTAGCAAATGTACTTCAGCATTTAATAAATCCAAGTCCAAGTCCAAGAAGTATCCGGTTCATGGGAAGATGAGACGGTTTTTTTTAATTCTTGGGATCTTGGATCGGACTGGTCCGGGTTGATCCCGATCTAGATTGCCAATCCAAATGTTTGATCTCTCTCTTTTTTTTTTAAGAAAAAATTTTGGATCGGCCGGACCGGTGCTACCGATCGCCGAAACAGCGATACCGGTCGGTATCGGACTAATCCAGGCCGATACCAGTTGGACCCTTTATTTTATTAATTAAAAAAAATGGAGATCTGTTGGATCATCCGATCCAGTCACTGGACGGGTTTAGATCAGCAGGTCTGGATCGGTATTGGTTGGACCAATCCGATCCAAAGCCTCACCATACATTAGTTGTAGGGGTGCAACTTGGTTCGGTTTGGTCCGGGTTGACCTCAATCCAAGACCAAACCGAGGTATAATTACATCAACCCAAAACCGAACCGAACCAAATTAAAAACCGAATGTCTTAACCCATAAACCGAACCGAAAATATATAAGAAACCCTAAACCCAAACCGAACCAAAATAAAATTTTCAATTTGGTCTGATTTGGGTTCAATTTAACATAATATAATAATAAATTTTATTTTTAA
>JAUPMG010000020.1:13783897-13798768 GCA_031762675.1 Pachysandra terminalis
GCTAGATTAGGCTGTTGGGGTTTTTTGTAAATACTCACACACTATGTACTGTAATTACCTTTTATAATTATATATAACAGATACCATTATCGATCAAAAAGAAAAAAAAATTTATCTGCTACTATGTTAAACCCTTAAAGTTGGAAGGTTGCTACTGTCACACAAGGTACATCAAATGCATTAGCAGTCAGCATGGTTTGCATCCTATAGTTGGTGTCCTTTAGAATATGGGTATCCCATTCATCACCAAGGCTTGTATTCACAAGTTTTTATGCAGATGTGGCACCAGATGTCATGAAAAGTTGTGTTAAAAAAAAAAATCGTTTTAAAAAAGTTGCTATAATGCTGTTGCTGAATAATTTTTCACTTTTTTCTTTTTTCAGGTCCAGACTCCTTCTGGGGTTGCACACACATGCAGATTTGCTACTAAAAAGGTTGAGCTTCCTGCACAAGAAGGAGAAAGAGTAACCATTTCTTTAGCTGCTCCATCAAATGTTTATAGGCAGGTGGGTCCTTTAAGGTTTAATCCGAAAGCCCCCAGGTTTTACCCAGGAGAGCCAATGTGTCTAACCAATCACACAGATGGCTGGGAGTCTCAATTGATATGATCCCCCATAAGAAATGGAAGTTCATCATTCCTTAACCCTTCATTTCTTTTTCCATTTATCGCTGTCCTGGTTACTGGAGATGCCGCATCGGGATTTATTGATCCCAACTTGCCCCAGTTCATTTCAGTTGCTGCCATTGCATCTTTCACACTTGGAGCTACCGTAAACTCTTTAGTTTTGCCACAATTGAATCGGGTATGAGATTTTCATATTTCTTAGTGCATTTTTCTGTTGTTGCTGTGAAGCTAGACATGCCTTTGATGACATAGGCATAGATTTACTGGTTGGAACCCACCATATATTCAGTCCGGCTAAGGATGCATTCCTACATCAATGATATGGTCAATTTATTTATTATTTATTATTATTATTTTTACTATCTTATAGGCAAGTCTCAAAGATATTGGGTTCCAAACCTACTAGTGTGTTGGCATTTTCGTGTACTATATAGATGGTAATTAAGTGATGTTCTTGGGAATATGACCCATTGCATTAAAATCATTCAAAAGGCTCAAAGTGGTCAAAACTAGTCATGCCATTGTCAGTATTAGCTTTGGAAGGCATTGTTTTTTTATATACAAAAACTGATAGTGTTCCTTTCCTATTCTGCAATATGATTTTACAGCTTGCTTTAAGCTCCACAGGGGAGTGAATCTTCTTTGTTATGATGTCAGCTTCCTCAAAGATTGGTAGATGCACTCGCTGTCAAACAACAACTTTTATCTCAATATGACATGCTTCAGTCTCGCATTAAAGACCTAAGAGAAGCAGCTGAGAAAGAGGTATATTCTGTTGAATTTATGATTCTGGTGCACTCCACTATCCTTTCCGATGTCACAGCTGGATTTTTGTGAACATCCCTTATGTTTAGTGGTTCCCTAAAATGTTGTATGGTTGTTGATTCCATTTCGAGCTGAAAGATTAACTACATGGCTATTAGACCAGTTGTTATATATGAAGCAAAATGTCGGGCAACCAAGAGGTATCACATTCATAGAATAAGCATTATTCTGATGAAGAAATTGAGATGGATGTGTAGACGAATTAGAAAGATAAGACATGTGAGTGGTATATCCAAGAGGTTTAGGAGTGGCCTCAGTAGGCGATAAAATAAAGGAAAGTTTATTGAGATGCTTTGGACATATTAAACAGGGAGCTGCAGAGGCTTCTATGAGAAGGTGTGTAATGGTTCAGGTTGAACAATAAAAAAGGGTTAGAGTGAGCATAGTGTAAAGTATCGCCCGATCCCGAGTCGGATCGGCCA
Organism: Pachysandra terminalis; assembly: GCA_031762675.1. Taxonomy (NCBI): domain Eukaryota; kingdom Viridiplantae; phylum Streptophyta; class Magnoliopsida; order Buxales; family Buxaceae; genus Pachysandra; species Pachysandra terminalis. Next base: position 13,785,770 of record JAUPMG010000020.1, read on the forward strand.
ATACAACTCGGGATCGACTCGGGACGAGTCACGATCCCAAGCCGATCCGTAAATTGTTAAAAATTCGGACTCAATCTGAAAATGAGTCAGATCGTCGGATCCAGACGATCTGACTCGGTTTTGGACGAGTCAGGTCAGACGACTCATATATTGGGTCGTCCAACACCCCTAAAAAATTTCCTGATTATTTAAATTTTTTTTTTTTTATATATATATATAAATTGGGCCATGTTTTGGATTGGCTGATCTAGAGTTGGATCGATCGGACCGAGACAATCCCCGATCCGATACCGAGTTTAAACACTATGAGAGTGAGAGCAAAAGTATCCAGATAGAATCAGTTAGAAATGGTTTAGAGGCAAATAAGCTAATTGAAAATTTGGTTTTTTGACACCTTGTGGTGGAACAGTGTCCCAACTAGTTGGATGAGGCATTATTGTTGTTGCTGTCTTTATGATCTCAAAGATTCCATTTGTTCCTTTTCTATTTCTTATAACGTGATAAATCAGAAGATAGCATACTAAGGTTGACCCGTTTCTTCTATAGGTTTGGATGTTAGCTCGGATGTGCCAATTGGAGAACAAAATCTTAGCTATGGGAGAACCTTCTTATCGGTGAAATCTTTGAACTATTTAATATACCTTTTTATTATAGTATGAGAAGTTTTGACTTATTATCCATTTGCATTTAATTGGATTACACTCATAACAGAAAAAGGCTAGGTTTTGATGGTATGTTGTTTGAAGCCCATCTTAAACAACCACTTCTTTTTTTAGTGCTCAAAGAAGTAGAATCAAAAGAGTACGCGAGAGCTTGGAAAGTTCCCTCATGGCACAGGTTGAACTCATTGATAGCTATGCAAGAGTAAGTGCTCTATGAGAGAAACAACTTTTTATACCGTATCTTAATTAGGGTTTCGATTTGTGAAAGATGACACCGTCAGTTTGCCAGATTTCTTCTATGATTGAAATTGAGGTAGAAATGGACTCTGATATTCTAGTTGCAGAAGCTGTGGGCAATGTGGTATGTACCACTAAATCAATGTTTCTACCTTGTTTCGAATTCTTTTCTGGCATACGTTTAACAGTTTTCTCGTTCTCAGCCCATATATTGAACCTGGTAAGTTTATGTGCAGGAGATTATTGCAGAACAAATACAGCAAATGATGGAGCTAGAAAACCTTGAAGAGGCAAAGTCTTATTACTTAGAACCGTTGTTTTAAAACATCGTTGAATTAGTAGTTTAGTATTTGCTTCTGGCTGTTTTGATTTGGTGTAGCCATTCTCCCTTACCGTTGAGCAAGACATAGTGTAAAGCATCAGCCGATCCCAAGTTGGATTGGCTGATACAACTCGGGATCAGCTTGGGACGGGTCACGATCCCAAGCCGATCCCTAAATTGTTAATGCTTCTCTGGCTCGGTTTCAGACAACTCAGATTGGACCACCCGATATGGGTCGTCCAATACCCCTAAAAATTTTTCTAATTTTTTTTTTTAAAAAAAAGGGCCATGTTTTGGATCGGCCGATCCTCTATCCGATACCGAGTTTAAACAATATGGAGCAAGATCCTGTTGGAGTTTGCCTGATACATGCATTTAGCTTCCAAAACTAACCGGCTTCTCTATTTAAATATGTAGATTTTCATCTGACATGCATTTATTTATGTAGAGATGGCGAATACAGGCCGAGGCGAATGATGAGGTGGGAAGACTTCTCAGTTCCCAGCCTGTGCCTGAGCCTGAACAGGTGTAGAAATATCATGGTAATGCTCTCGGCCCAAATATCCTCTTCTGCATATTGTTCCATGTCTGCATCTCATCATGTATTTTGTTCTGCGATTTTCTGTGCTAGGCAATGGCAACTTTCGATCCCCCATAATTATCGGTTTGGTTAATGATGAATTTGGCTAAGTGACCATGGCAAAGGTGGATAGTTGTGGCATTAAGGGAAGCTACGTAGATGGTATAGCAACTGAGGACCGCTGCGCTGACTTATCGGGAAACTTGGGTTCGATTAACTGAACCTTCTTGTTAGTTGTTTATCGTCAGGTTGGTTTTGCCTCTGTTCGAGAGAGCTTCTTGTGTAAAATATATCAGTGTTTGTCGAGTTAAACTGAGATGTAATGCTAGTTGTTGAGTTTAACATAAAAGAACTCTTTATAGAGGAGCTTGCTTCATATCATTTAATTCTTTAAATGTCGATCTTTTGTTACTTTCAATGCAAAGAAAGGAAACCTTTTGAGTTTATATATTGCTCAGGAACAAGATTAAACAGGAGAGTCGATCTCTGTGTATATATATATATATATATATATTCAATTATTGTTGAGGTTTCTTTGGTGTATGTAATGGATTAGTGTTATATAGGGATGGACAAATGGGTCGGGCGGTGAGATTTGCTCCGTGCCCAGGCATGGCGCAGCACGGCACGACAGGTCTTAAGAGTGTTTTTTCGGGCCTGATTTCATGGCCCATGGCAAGGCCCGACATGGGACATGATTGGGTTTTGATAATATTATAGGCAAAAGCACAAGCCCGGTCCAGAACAACCCGGCACGGTACGATAATACTCGTGCTGTGTGAGGTCTGGGATCCAGCATGGCACGGCACGAGCCTTATTGTGCTGGCCAGCATGTGCAGCCCATTCTGCCGACCAAGCAGGGCATTTGATAACTCCGGGTCCAAGAAGTATCTGGTTCATGGGATGATCGGTGAACCCATGATTGACTGAACCAAAAGTGTGGAGGTGGTGGTGGTCTGAGAGGTTTTCTCTTCAACTTTTTTCTTTTCTTTTTTGTCAAAATCTCTATCATTTTTGGTAGAAAACTTTTTAATCTTAAAAAGAAAATTTGTAAGAGTCGACTCTATGATTTGAGACAGCCACGAGGGGCAAAAATGTATTTTTGCCCCTTGGAGGCTGTCTTTGTGGGGACCGAGGGGCAAAAAGATATTTTTGCTCCTCTTTTTACCCCTCGGAGTTGTCTCTAATCGCAGGGCCGACCCTGTGGTATACACCAGAGTGGATTCGCTCCCAATTTGTGGAAGTTGAGTCATGTAGCTTTTACTTTCAAAAATGATCATCAACTAAGCAAAGGAAAGTTGGGTCATGTATCCGGGGTTTAACCCTATCCCCGCAAAGTGGGGTCGGGGTTCCACGTAATAAAAAAAAAAAAAAAGAAAAAAAACAAGAAAGTGCTAGTGCTTTCTTTATTACTTTTTTTTCTTTTCTGAAATCCAGGTTTCCAAACATACCCTTAAAAATCATTAGTCGTTAATTCACCAATATAATAAACTTACCAACGAATCAAATTCCCCGTATTCGAATTTCGAATGTAGGTCAGATCCCATCATCTGATTTTTTATTTTTTAATTTAAATATATAAAGGCGAAGAAAGCAGTTCCATTTTGCATGTGAAAGTTGAAACCAACCAAGGCCCGCATCACAGATTTCTCTGATCTCTCCCTATCTACATCTCCGGCCAAGTCGCCGGAGTCTTCCGGCATCCGAACGTAGTCTGGTATATTCTTGATTCTCCGATCGGTTTTGGTTTCTCAAATGGAGAACTTGATCACTTTGGTGAACAAATTACAGAGGGCTTGTACTGCCTTAGGAGACCATGGAGAAGAGAGTGCATTGCCGACTCTATGGGATTCATTGCCAGCAATCGCTGTCGTTGGAGGACAGGTTAGTTCCTGATCGCTTCTTTAGTCTTTGTTTTGAAGGATCTGTAGATTGAATCTGTTTGGCAGTTTCGTGGTACTTAGCTTGTTTTTCATCTATGAATCACTAGGTTTTGGACTTCTTCTGTTTCATGTGTTAGATCTTGCTTGTTCTTTGGATCTGAGCTGAATTTTATCCTATTCATGTGCGTTTGGACTGAAAGTTGACTGTTTCCTGTGTAGTTTGGTTTTAATTGAATCTTGTTTGATGTGCTTTTCTCACCTTTAGGATGATTACTCTCACTTAAAGTTTTGTTCATCCGTCAATTTTCTTCAGAAATGCTTGGTTAGTTACTGTTTAGGTAATTTTATCTCTTCAGTGTGGCTTTTTGATTTAAAATCACTGGTTTATGATCATTAAGGCTATCAAGTTCTGGTGGAAATTTTTGTTGATTCCTGATTTATTAAGATATTGAAGAACTTCAAAATTTTAGTTATTGAATCTGGCATATTTTTGAGAACTTTTGATTACTTTTTCGTATTGAATTTGATCGGCCTTGTTCAAGGGCAAATTAACTGATAACACATTACTGGATTTTCACTTCACCATCACCTCTCTATAATTTTGGATCCTGATTTATGGTGATTTCTCTTTTATCTTTCCTTTTTATAATATTTTATTTGAAATTGTAAGTTGATAATATACTGCCTTATATGGCAATACCTAATTTGTTTGACGATAGCTTGAGGATAGTATTCAATCACTACTACAAACTTTCAAGCACTACTATATTTGAAAAGTTACAGATCTATTTGAAATTGTGAGTTGATAATATACTGCCTTATATGGCAATTTATATGTAAAATAGGTTAATTTATGACCTAATTTGTTTGACGATAGCTTGAGGATAGTATTCAATCAGTACTAAAATTTTGAGCACCAATATATTAGAAAAGTTACAGGCAAGATTTGATGGTTTGGATGATGATATTTTTGTGTTATTTGTTCGTCGACATTTTGGCCATGTTATGACACTTTAGTTTTTTAAATAACATAGATATTAGCCTATAAGTTAAATATCAGTTATGATCTTGGATTTTCTTATTTGTAATAAATGAAGTTGTTCATTACTTTACCCTGTTGAGTTAATTATTGAGCTTCCTGATATAATTGAGGAAGAGCTGAAGGATGTATACCCATTCGATTGTTATTGTCTTCTTCTGTGGAAATCCATGGCGCAAACTCAAGGTCATGCCTTCTATGTATGTACATATGTATGTATGTGTTTGTGTGTGTGCGTTACACATGTACATATAAGAAAAATCTATTATCCAAGTATGTATGTATTAGTAACCATATCTGAACATATTTAGGCATGATCTCACTAAGATTCGGTAAAAATAGATAGTTTCATTGCATGACACTTGTTGATATTGATGCTATAAAAAGGCTTGTACTGATTTTTGAAATAAAAGGAAACTTTCGGTATATGTTTATGTGGCTGCACATTCAAATATGCATATAAGAAAATTCTATCTACCAAGTACGCATGTATGTATTAATAATCATATGTGAGCATATTCAGCCATGATCTCCATAAGATGCTGTAAAAATAGATAGTTTGATTACATTACACTTGTTGACATTGATGCTTAATAGACTGTACTGATTTTTGAAATAAAAGGAACTTTTTACAGTCTGTTTATTATGATTTCTTTCAACATTTTATTCTGCTTTTGCATCCTTATTCAAATTTTCTCATAGCATTTTGCAATGTTCTGTAGAGCTCTGGGAAGTCTTCTGTTTTGGAGAGTATTGTCGGAAAGGACTTCTTACCTCGTGGATCTGGTAATGGCACAAATAGGTGTATTTAGTAGTTATTTGTTCATTTACGATTCTTTAAATACCTGGACCATGATTTCAGATTTCAACAGAAACCAAAACACATCACCAGAATTCAATCAGAAACCTAAGTAGTGTTATCATCTGATACTTTGTTAATTCACTCCGATTGTTCGTTCTCTCAGCCAATACATGCTGATATTTGATATGTGTGAGCTGATACGTATTGGTTTCAACAGGGTCCAAAACCCCTTCCAAAAACATGACTTTAAATCATGATCTGGACCGGGTGTTGACCTGGTTAGGAGTTTGGTTTGGTTCAACCACAACCAAGGTTGAATTGGCTGAAAAGGAACCACTCAGGTCACATCGGTTCACATAATGTTGACCAGTTCACACTTGTTTGTCTAGTTTGATAATTCAAATCATCGTTGTAGCTGATTTCGAGTCACATTGGTCAATAATTTTGATTTGGTGGTGACTGGTGACTGATACGAGATATCATTGTGATATGTGGCATGTAATAAGTCACATTGACTCACATCAGTCGTATTAAGTTTTGGTCAATACATATGCATATCTCCAATATTTATCCAGCATTGGCTAATATATTTCACTGATAAAAAAATTCTGTGTTACAACTAGGAAACATGAAACAGTCCATAAATGGTTTTACCTCATCGCTGGATTTTTCTCTTTTTGGATTCCTCACCAAATTGTTGAAAACTTAAAATGATTTCTTCAATTATGATTTTTTTTCTTGATTTAATGAGAAATAAAATACAAACTGCTTTTTAAACTTCACCATCACCATTTTTCAAGCTGCAGTTGGAATTGGGGATTACTGATTTGATTCAACGAATGCTAAATCATTTTCTTTGAAAACAAATTAATAATGAATGCAGATCGTGATTCTTTTCCTATTTTAATATTTTCATTGATCATTTTTATGGTTTGTTTGATTTAAATATTTAAGGTCTTGGTCTGTGTTTGATGCATGTTAGGATTCATTTTTCAAATTTTTTTCATTTGGAAAACTTGAACGATTGGGTTAGGGATCATTCAATTAGGCAAAGGGAAGGATGGGATTGGGATTTGAAGTTAAGAAGAAATATTTAAGACTATGAAATAGAAGAGGTGGCAAAACTGGTGGAGAGAGTTAATAGAGTCAAGGTGAGAGAGGGAGGGGATTGTAGAGTATGGAGAGGAAAAGACGGAGAGGAGTTCTCGGTTAAGGCTATGTACGATTTGATGTCGGGTGAGGGTACGGGGGAGGGTCCTTGGAAACAAATCTGGTATGCAAGTACGCCATCCAATGTGTCTTTCTTTCTATGGGTGGCTTCTCAGAACAGAATTCTTACTTGCGATAATCTCAAGAGGAGAGGGTGGTCTTTGGCTTCGAGGTGCTGCTTGTGTAAAAAAGAGAAGGGAAACGTTTCTCACGTGCTTCTCCATTGTGAGGTAACTACGAAGATCTGGATCTGTTTCATTAAAAGATTCAAAGTGGAGTGGGTGCAGCAAGATTAGATTAAGGCAGAACTCAGCAGTTGGGGTTGGAGGAAGAAGAAGAGAAGAAAGAGCAGAAGCTGTATCGTATGGAATTAATGCCTGGCAGCAGTTTTGTGGATGGTTTGGTGTGAAAGAAATCAGAGGGTATTTAAAGATCAGGAAAATGACATTCATAAGTTGATAGAATCCGTTTTACAATTATTATTTTTTTGGACATCTAACTACACAGAATTTGGGGGGATTAGTTTTGCAGAATTTGATTGTACATGGGGGCTGAGGTGGGATACTTAATTTTTTTTGTCTTTGGTGGGAATTTAACCTGTATATATTACTTACTATGTATATTTTTTGGCCTTCAGGCTATCTTAATAGAAACTTTATTACCGATCAAAAAAAAAAAAACATTTGGAGAAACAGTTTGTTTCCTTGTTTCATTTGGAAACATGTGCCACATGGTTTCAAGGATCGGACGATACCGGTCTGTACCGGCCGGTCCGGACCGGGATCAGACCATACCGGTCCGGTTCCAACCCGCGATACCCCGCCGGTCTGAATTTTTTTTAAATATATATATATTTTTTTGCTTTCTGTACCAGAACCGGACTGGATCGGTCCGGTCTCCGGTTCCGGTTTTTTAAACCTTGATGTGCCCCCCGATTTTTCATGATATTTTGGGTTTTTTTATTTTTAATTTTCTTCCTTCATATTTTTTGTGCAACATAACATTCGGCCTATACCAAGTCATAGACTGATATTGAGAATAGAACCAAGATTTGACACCATGCCCCACAATAACCCAGGGATGATTTGGGGGATGAATCCCAGTTCAACCAGCCTGTCAAGTTCTGTGTGGGTTTTAAAACTCTGTTTCTTTATTTTATAACTTGCTCATTATCACGTGCTTCCCTTAACACCTGCAAAATAATTTGAACATGATATATGCAGGGATTGTTACTCGGCGCCCTCTTGTCTTACAGCTTCATAAAATTGCTGAAGGAAGAGAATATGCAGAGTTCATGCACCTTCCAAGAAAGAGGTTCACTGATTTTGGTATATATCATGTCTGAAAACTGAATTTTTTTCCTATTATGTCACTAATATTTGATAATTTGTTGTTCAATCCTAAATCTATTTTCTTTTCCTTGCAAAGAGTTTATTCTTGGGTTTCATTATGACTGTTTATCGTTCAATCTGACATTCTTGTCTTTATGTAATCATTGAATGTTCCTTCAATGGAGCCATGAATATATCTAGTTTAGTTCTTACAGGAGGTAATTGATCTATATCTTTGTTCAGCCATTGGATCTCATGTGCTGATCCTTACTATATTCGTGTAGCTGCTGTGAGGAAGGAGATATCAGATGAGACTGATCGAGAGACGGGTCATTCCAAACAAATCTCCAGTGTTCCGATTCATCTTAGCATATACTCTCCTAATGGTGAGATCTGGATGTTATTTGCATAGTTGATCACTCTTATTCAACTCCACTTATATTTCTAACTGTATCATGTGCATGTTTATTGTTTATCTGATGCACGATCATGTGTGCTACTTGATTTTGTTATGCTTTCTTGGAAGAGGTATTGCACTTTACTCTGAATGAAGCGTTGGAGCAACTTTTGTAATAATATTAAAAATAATATTTTTTTGTTGAGAAGTTTCGGTAGCCCATGTTTTCATTTGTCCACAGCTCCTTAACAAATGTTATATGAAGCTTGTTTAGATATACAGTTATTTTTCACATCCTCGGGAACAGCCGGTAGTCTGACATTTTCTTTATCCACACACGACTTAATTTGTAACTGCTAATAGTTCTTCTGATGTCTTTAACTTTTCAAGATTGAAGCTGTTGTCTTCATGCTTAGAATTATTATGACAGAGTCTTACCTGTTTTTACGATCTATTATGTCTTAGTTATAATTGTTGAGGCTTTATGCACTATATGCAGTTTACCCCACAGAAATTTATTAATTTGTATATTTTTACTTGTTGTTGCTTTAATATTTTTACGATGTTTGTCCTTTACAGTTGTAAACTTGACACTGATTGATCTTCCTGGACTTACAAAAGTAGCTGTTGGTAAGTTATATGATGTCTTAATTTTGTTATGCCAGCCAGCATTTATATTTTCCACCTTAGTCAATTTGTATATTTGTCTTACACAACTAACTAATTAATGGGGCATGGTAGAGGGTCAACCTGACAGCATTGTGCAAGACATAGAGAACATGGTTCGCTCCTTTATTGTGAAGGTAATTATTTTACGGATCTGGAAATTTATTTTGTAACTCTTGGAGACAAATCTCTGAAAATTTTGTTAGATTCTGCTAATGGTTCATGGTATGTGAACTTCATCAGAGGATCTCTAGTAAAGTTCATGATGTAGGACATCAATCACCCTTACAAAGTAATGGATTTTTGCACCATAGGTCGGACCCTTTAACCTTTAGGTTTTGTAAGGGTTTGAAACTAGAACAGCAAGGTTTTCTGATGAGACATTCAGAGAACTTAGAAGAATAGAAAGAAACAAGAGAAAAAGAAGTTACTGATCTACCTTGTGTTGGACAATTCTTCAAGATGAAATCAGTCAATCTAGGGTTGGATCACCAATCACACAAACAATGAGAAATGCTCTTGATTACATTGAAATCTTAAACAAAACACATTGCTACAATATTGGACATCTGACCTTTCATATAGACTAGGACTTTTTGTACCATAGTTACTACTTCTGTTATGACTTCTAATGGCAAACCCATATTTTCTAAAATATTTCAATTTTTAGAATATGCTTACTTCCTAAATTAACTATAACAACTATATAATGCTCTTAACAAGAAATATAAAGTAACAAAAATAGAACCTAGTCCTAAACTAAAAATCCTGTCATAGGCTGACAGATTCAGTGTTTTAACTATAGCTTTCTCACATCCAAGTCACGTGATCTTAGGCTTGTTGAATAGTTAATTGCATATGCTATTAAAGAACACCAGAATCAAAGTTTTTGGATGCTCTCTGATGTTTGAAGATCTAGTCTAAAGTAAAATGATAGGAATCTGCTCAATGCTTCTCAAACAACAGCTATTCATACTCTTAACAGGAACGCTCAAAAACTTCCAAACTCATGTCAACTGTCGAGCCATCTGCGTCAGTTCAGTAATAAGGGGATTGTATTGTTAGAAGAATTTTCCAATCTCCTGTATCTATGAATAAGTAATATGAAATGCCTTATGTGGATAGATTGCACGGATAATTGTACCCATCTTTATGTGCTCTACTTTTACCTGCTGAAGAGCAAAGCTGCAAACTGGTTTCTTTTGTCAGTATACAAAGGTGGCTCTCGATTCATCATTGAATTAATGAATTCCTATAGATTCTGTGAAGTTAACATTTTGTAGGCAAGGTGAGCTTCTAGGTTTCTAGGAAAAGCTAGAATTTACAGGTTATGATTTATAATCTGGAATAATTATCTGTTTATTGCAATTTAGGCGTTGAATTTTGAGTATAGAAGAGATGAAGAAGGTAAAAATTGACTTAAAGGTAAAAGAATGAAGAAAATAAGCAAATTTAACTTAAAATTCAAGAAGAATATATAAAATTGCGAGAGAGTGCTAGGTAGCGGAACATATCATCATGGAAGTAGAATAAACTATCATAAGTGGGACACTCTACCATGAGAAGCTCCACAAGGGAGAATTATTTATTTATGTTTCTTTAAAACTCATCACTTTTTGATCGGTGAAGTAATATTGTATAAAATGACCAAGAGGTCAAAATGTACAGTGAGTATATACGTACTCTATACAGACATCAAACAAAAAGTATATAAGAAACTGTAGTCACATGCAAACTTCCCCCTCCTATTCACCAACATACTAGATTAGTCCCGAAATAGACCCCATGAGCAATCAAAATCCATGTATCGAATGCCTTCAAATTCGGAGAAATTGGACACCCAGAAAAATAGTAAAGACAAGGTCTTATCAATCAGCCTTTGAGTACAAGATTCTGTTCCTTCAAAAATTCTGCAATTCCTTTCACTCCATATCGTCCAAGCAATTGCTGCTGGGCAAAGATTCCACACGATGGAAAATTACTAAATTTGGGAACTGTATAAACTCATCACTTTGCATTACATTAATATGTATGCCCTTATTTAAGTTTATTTCTCAACCCTAAATAGCTTAAAAGAGTCCCAATCCATCACCTAAACACTGAAAATCCTACCCCTCACCCCCCAAAAAAAAAAAATAAATAAACTCAAGGTTATTTCTAAAAGTAAAGGTCAAAGCTTACCGAGATTCCATCCATTCATCTTTTTTTTTTATTCAAATATTAGAGCATATACTCATTAAAAAAAAATGATTTTCTACTTTTTCTCTTAGTTCCATATAACCTGGGACTGTCCTTATAGAATGCTCTTACATCATAACAACTCATATTTCCTTGGTATTTTTACCTGATGTGATCCATAATTTTTGGTTGGCGAGGTCTTATTGTCTAATCAGTTTTTCCCCTCACGTTTGTTGGTCACTTTTTTCTTGCATTACACTCCATAATATTTCTGACTCAGTTGTTTGATTTATTGTGTTATGCTTAATGAATATATCTTAGATGGTGGGGGATCAAGATGAATGCCATACAATTTACTTTCTATGTGTACAAGTGTTTGCGTGTGCATATGCAGGCCAGTGTGCAGGTGGGTGTGGGTGTGCGACCATGCATGCCCATGCGTGTGTTTTAAGTTTATACTTTATTGTTCCATGTGTTTATGAAATGAGGAAAGTTTTCCAGTGGGACTTTATTCAATGTTTTAGACAGGGCTGATCAGATTGGTTGACCTGGGACATTACTCAATGTTTTATGATGGGACATTATCCACAATTGCAAAATCTTTGTTTGGCCTTGTTATCAGTCTCCTGGGTTGGCCCAGATATACCATCTGGACCACCCTCCTAACACAGTCAACCTTGGTCCCAATTTTAAACATTGCTTCTATTTGCTTAAATCTTTTCGTGTGCATGTATGCAATGTTTTTGTTATATTCCGACGTGAGTCTATGCATGTGTTTATTTTATAGTCTCACATGATTCTTAAGGAAGAAGGTTTACAATGAGACATTAGTTTATTTTCTGAAACCTGCCTTTTGCCTTGCAGCCTAACTGTTTAATTCTAGCAATTTCACCTGCCAATCAAGATCTTGCTACCTCTGATGCAATTAAGATTTCTCGTGAAGTAGACCCAAAAGGTGAGCTTTTGATAACTGTCCTGATGATCATGTTTGCGTATAGTTAATTTGCGTGACCTTCATAGTTCATTTGGCTCAAATCCGAACCTGTTTCAACTGATAACTAGTCTAACATATATTTCTGATGAGATTATTATTGCGTAAAATGTCAGTAAACCTATAAAGTGTTTCAATTTTTGATTTCGTTGGTTGATTTTTTCAGGGGAGAGGACATTTGGAGTGTTGACGAAGATTGATCTTATGGATAAGGGTACTGACGCAGTTGATGTAAGTTACCTTACTGTTTTTTAATGTTTAACATGTAATGATAATGTGATGCTTCATTATTACTTGTAGATACTATCAGATATGTTTGTTCTTACTTCTTACCTTATCTTTCCTAGTCTACCACATATCCATCTCAATTACACTCATTCTGTTAATACATTGCTTGTGTCTTGCACACCATTCTGCCCCATAAATCATAGCAGGCCTAATAGCTGGCTAGCAAAAATTATTTGCGTCTAAGTGAAATTGTAATTACCTGGTTAGGGTTTTACTTCAAACTAATAATTTAACCTTTTTGGAAGGACTTTATCTGAATTTTACTCTTTGGGTTGCATAGATTCTGGAAGGGAAATCATATCGGCTGCAGTTTCCTTGGATTGGTGTTGTTAACCGTTCTCAAGCTGATATTAACAAGAGTGTTGACATGATTGCTGCTCGACGTAGAGAGCGGGAGTATTTTGCCAATAGTCC
>JAUPMG010000020.1:13799764-13816836 GCA_031762675.1 Pachysandra terminalis
TGTAATCAAGTCTCGAATCCCAGGAATCCAGTCCCTTATCAACAAGAGTATTGTTGAACTAGAAGCAGAATTGAATCGTCTTGGGAAGCCTGTAGCAGCTGATGCTGGAGTAAGTGCATTGTATTATTGGTTTTCAACTTTAGAATTACTTGTCAATCCAAGACCTATTGTATATATTAGGTTGATCTGTTTTGAGGCTACAATTCATTGGGCCTTCTCTCTTCGCGTGTCTTGATCTTTTGTTCTTTCTGCTTGCTGTGGGAAGCATATCTGACGGTTTTCTCCCAACATGCAGGGGAAGTTATATCTGATCATGGAGATTTGTCGTATTTTTGATCAAATATACAAAGAGCATCTTGATGGCACGTATGTATTATATTTGATTTCAACTAAGTTTTTCTCAGAATTCAATTTGGTTATTTATTACCTCTTAGGGTTTGATGTTCACTCATTTCAACTTGCCAAGTAATCTTTTCCTTCCCCCCTGCAGACGCTCTGGTGGTGATAGAGTGTACAATGTTTTTGATAATCAACTTCCTGCTGCTCTCAAAAGGTTGCAATTTGACAAGCATCTTTCCATGGAGAATGTACGAAAGCTTATTACTGAAGCTGATGGATATCAACCTCATTTAATAGCTCCTGAACAAGGATACCGTCGACTCATTGAATCTTCTTTAGTTGCCATCAGAGGTCCTGCTGAGACAGCTGTTGATACGGTATGCCCTTAAATTTAGAATAACTAGTCCAATTTAATTTCACAATTGTAGCTCATGCGAAGATTATCAAACTACATGCTTGCTAATGTTTGATGATCCAGTGACATGGTTTTTCTTTTTCTTTTGTTCAGTTTATGTGTGCTTGGTGTTAGATGGTTTTGTTTTACAGGTTCCATCTAGCCACACTTACTGTAACATTGTAGTAAATTTACAGCAATTTGTCGCATCAGTATTGTGTTTCACTCTTTTCAAGGATTGCTTCCAATTCGATAAGTGTGATTTAACTCCTATGTGGGCATATCTGAATTCTGAAGTTTGATCTTCCTAAATAACTATAGACAAATAGTTCAGAGGTTCCATAGAGATTGGGGAATTGCTTTGCTATAGGATCTTCACTTCCCTTTTCTTGTTCTTTTATCTGCTTTTAATTTTTTTTTTCATGTTTTCTACCATCGCTGAGATATTTTGAGACTTCGTCACAGGTAGTTCCATATTTTTAGCATATTATTATGTTGTCAAATGCTACGAAAGGCTTCAATCTTCTAGCGTTAATTGGTCCTATATTTATATATTTGGTTAGACATTTTGAAAATTCAGTTGGGATTGGATGAATTATAAGAGTTGTGCTGTTCTAGGGAGTTCTCTTTTCTTGTTTCTTTTTCCTTTTTGTTTCCTAAGATGTCTCTTTTAAGTTTAATGACATGTGAAATTAAGGGAAAAAGTAAAAAAAAAAAAAAAAATTACTCTTAGTCATTACACATAAAACATATGTTTCTCCATTAATTATTTCACTGTTCACTTTTTTATTTCTACTTTTTATGAAGGACAAACAGCAGATGTAAGTTTGTGATTATTTTTATACTGATTTTCCTTTTTCATCAACACGCTATATATCTAAAATTATTTTGATTAAATTTTTGCTGCTCGTGATTCCAGGTTCATTCGATTCTGAAAGAGCTGGTTCGCAAGGCTGCCAGTGAGACTGTGGTAGGTTTCTGGTCATGCTAAATTCTAGCATCTCTATTTCTTGCTTTTCTTTTTTCCCTAAATTTCTATTCTGCTATGGCACTAGCAAGTATATGATCCTCCATTTAATGAACTACATATATTTGTTAGGGATCCCAAAAGCATAGATATTTTGAGATGACTTGATAGCTCTTTTTCTTAACAGTTACAAAAACAGAAACTTCGCCTGCAAGGTGGTCTTTTTTATTTGGGTATAAACCTGCAAGGTGCTCTTATATTCTCCTTATAAGCTTCAAGAATTTTGTATGTAATTTGATACTAATCATCCAAACGATAAGAATCAAAATTAAGAATACTTTAGACTTGCAGTTTCTTTCATTGATTGCAGACTTATTATGTATGAATAGTCTACATTGCTAGATCTGGTGTTTTAATCATACAAAGTACATATTCTAAAAGTTATATGGAAATGTTGAGCATTCTTAAAAGTTTATGGAAATTTCACTCGGTATTCTAAAACTTTACTTCATTATCGGCATCTTCTACTCCAATTATTTGGAATTGGCTTCACTTATTTTTTTGGTGATCTCTTCGTCTAACTATTTTGCAGGAAAAAAATCCCATGGATTTTCATTTCAATTCTTATAGTGGACAAAAGAAATTCAGTAAAATCAAAACCAGAGTGTGATCTTATTGTTTGTCTTTCATATATTTATCAAAAGAAAGAAAAGAAAAAGTCATCGTTCATATTCCCCGATCAAGAAAGATTTATTCAGTCTCCATCACATGTTATTTTGTGGATGATGATTGCTAAATATGTTTTTCTTTCAGTTCGTTTTACTTATTTTGTCTATTATGACAATCCATAGTTTCCTACACTGTTAAATGGATATTTGTCCTTTCTGCAACAGGAGTTTAGGCAGTATCCCACTCTCCGAGTGGAGGTTGGAAACGCAGCTCTTGATTCATTGGACAGAATGAGGGAAGAAAGCAAGAAATCAACTCTTAGACTCGTTGACATGGAGTGTAGTTACCTGACAGTCGATTTTTTCCGGAAGCTTCCTCGAGATATCGAGAAGGGCGGAAATCCAACACATTCAATTTTCGATAGATATAATGAATCATATCTCAGGCGAATAGGTAAATAGAGAGAACTTCCTATACAATACTCTTGGTTCTTCTTTTCTATATTGCTGGAAACCCAACACATTCAATTTCTGATAGATACAATGATCTTTTTATTTCTGGAACTCCACTTTTATTTATTTCCATATTCTTCCAGTACATTCAATTTTTGATAGATACAATGAATTTTTATTACTTGAACTCCACTTTTATTAATTTCTGTATTCATATCTCAGTTGATTATAGTTGAGTCCCTCTGCTTAGGGGGGTGACTCAGTAGGTTCACTTAGGGGTGTAATGCCGTATGTTTGGTTCGGTTTTGTGGTCAAACCTAAACCAAACCGAATTACATTACACTAAACCGAAAACAGAGCCAAACTGAAATAAAAACTGATTTAGAAAACCGAAAACCAAACAAACTATAGTGAATAAAACCGAAAACCGAAATAGAAACCGAAAAATTCAGTTTTTTGGTTCGGTTTGACAAAATTAATATTATTCTCTATATAAAGCGCACACACACACACACACATATATATAATCTACTTCGGTTTTTTCGGTTCGGTTTGGTTTAGTTGAAGCCTTAACCGAAAACCAAACCAAATTAATTCTTTTTTTTTCTAAAACATAAACAAACCAAAATGAAAAAAAAAAAAAGCAAACCAACTTTTTTCGGTTTGGTTTATTCTTTTTTTTGGTTTAAACTGAACCAATTGACACCCCTAGGTTCACTTGGTGAGTAGGGTGCGTGTGGGATATGTTTGTAGCACTTTAATTCCATATCCACTTTCTTAGATGAAAATTTTGCTAGATTGTTTGAAGTAGTATTCTGCTGTATGTTTTTAATACATTTTTACATTTGGACCTCTATATTGTCATGTTCTAAGTTTATCATTCATTTATTTATGGTCAAATGTTTTCTTTAGAGGATTTAAGGAATGAAATGTATATAGAGCTAACTTCTTTATGTGAAACCTGTATTTCTTTTTTTTTTTTTAGTAAATGTTATATCTGATCCTAATAAACAAGGATTGGACGGATTCGACACGTAAACATACCGGCAAGACCCCATATTAATCACATTCGAAACATGGCAAGCTATTAGCTGTTCTATTTGATTTGGTATTGATTTCGTTTCAAAACAAACAGGTACGACTGTCTTGTCTTACGTCAATATGGTTTGTGGAGGTCTGAGGAATTCTATTCCGAAGTCGATTGTTTATTGTCAAGTGCGTGAGGCCAAGCGCAGCCTACTTGACCATTTCTATACCGAGTTGGGAAAAAAGGAGGTAAAAAGGGATTTAATTGCTCCAAATTTTACTTAATTTTGTTTTTGATTCACTCTTTTGTAATTTCGAAGAAAATGGTATTTGACTTCTAAACTCTGTTTTGCAGCCAAAGCAGTTGGCGTCATTGTTGGATGAAGATCCGAGAGTTATGGAGCGGCGCGCTGCTCTTGCAAAGAGGCTGGAGTTGTACCGAGGTGCCCAAGCGGAGATCGATGCAGTTGCCTGGTCTAAGTAGAGACACCAGACTTAAAATTCTTTTCTATTTGGAATTTGGTTAGAGACTTAAGAGGCAGTTCCTTGGTAGAAGGTGATAGATGGAAATGCGATTCTTTCATTCATTACTAGGCATGGAGGTTTGTTGGGGGTTGGAAGATTGGGGGAATGTTCTAGTTCTATATTCCCACGCGACATTTAAGGACAAAAATTCACACAAGTAGTATATTGTTATACAAATTTCATCCCCTTTGCACGTTGCATCAGTCTCTCTATTGCTTTGTATATATTCCAAGGATGAACACACCCAGTTCTACTATTTTTGAAAATTTAGAATAATGTGTTACAAAGAACAGCCACAAAAGTATGAATAAATATCCTGAAATTAAAGGCTAAACATAATGGAAATGAACTTACTATTAAATCCTTAGGATACGTTTAGCCCGGCTTGTGCTTATGGTGAGCACTCATTGAATAAGTTGCTCAATGGGAGCATTTATCTACAACAACAATAAATTACTTATTTGAAGAGAATAGCGTTTGGTAAATACATTTATTTAAGTGCTTATACAAATTTAAGGGAAAATTAATTATTATAAAAATATTATTAAAGTTTGAAAATAATATTTATTTAAGTGTTTATGAAAGTTTAAAATAGGTATTTTAAAAATATTACTATAATTGTGAAATAGCTTAACGCATAAGAGTTTGAGAGAAGCCGCTCTCATTAGTTTCTCCTTATGGGTAGCCTTCTTTTACTGCTTATGGGTAAGCATTTACCCATAAGTGCTACCAAACACATATTTAATTTTAAAAAGTGCTTGTATAAGTTATAAGCTACAATAAGTACTTATAGAAGCCAGGCCAAACGCAGCCTTAGTCTTCCAAAAAATTCGAATGCAAGTACTTCCCGATTGTCCCAATAGCATCAGTCTCCACATAACACCACGTCTTATTGGTCTGGTTGTTCAATTGGTGGGATAAGGAATACCCATGTGATGGTTCATTTATTTTTTTCTTTTTTTTGTCTTTATAGTTATAATCTGGGTACTGGATCCATGGACCACTTCCCACCAGAGAGAGGACCCAGTCCACAGGAATCTCGTACTTGGTTCACGCAGATCTACTTTTCCAAAGTTCCAATTTGGTCTCTCTCTCTGTCTCTCTCTCTTACTTGAAGTAAGATACAGCTATATCACTTCTGTTTGAAACAAAACGTAAAGGACAAACAAAAATGACTTTTTCAACAGAAAATTTCAAAGATGGGCTCCCCCCGATCCATGCGCGCCGTGGAATCATGGAGTGGTTAGCTTATCGTTGTTGCAACAAAAAAAAAAAAACGGAGTCTAGTGTTTGTACACGATGACTTTTTCCTTGTAGTCCTTTAGACCCTGCTCAGACATGGATGGATAAATCACCCCCATTGGAACATCAATGTATCTATCATACAAAGGGCAGATGGGATGCCAGATGCTTCTGGTGCTGCTTGAAGGGTGGTGGGACATCATCTCATCAGTCAAGTAAAGCCTTGTTAAAACCTTCCAAATAATGTCAAGGATGTAGAATGATGGTTCCCTGTTGTTGTTGTTGTACTGAATGTTTTAAAGCCAAGAGATCGTTAAATATATATTATTTTAACTTCATTCATGATCTGCACGAAAGTCATAAGTTGATGTACCAAATGCTTTTACTCAGATGTTATGAATGTTTTGATGCTCCTCTACAGTGGGATGGTTCCGGTCATATTTTACAGTGCAATTTAGAGGGTGTCATGTGTATATGGCCGTTGTCGGTTAAGGTAAAAGTGGGTTTCAGGTTTATAGGTCTCTTAGATTTTTAGAAATGTCGGTCACACTTTTTAGTGGGGCTAGCACGAGATTGGTAGAAGAAGATTTTTACTCCCTCTAAATGGGAGATTATAAGTTCCACTCCCATTAGCAGCAAGATTTAAGAGTGCAATTCGATTCGATTCAATTGGTTTAAGTTCGGTTCAATTTAACAAAAACTTGAACCAAAATCGAACCAATTTTAGTTCGATTTAATAATTTCAGAATCAAACCTGAACCAACTGTTTAGAAACTCAATTCGATCGGTTTTTGGTTTGAACCAATGAAGAAAAAATTACAATTTTGCCCTTCGATGATGTTTCCCCTCACAGCCCCCCAAAAAAATAGGGTTTGCATCACAAAGGATAGGGCTCCAGAGTGACATAGTGTATAAACCGTCCGTAGAGTCAGTAACTAGTGGAATTGGATCTCTATAGTGTGAAACAGGACAAAATTGTAATTTTGCCATCACCTTGATGTACTTTATGAGACAATTTTGCCCTGGGTGATGTTTGACATAACAGGCAACCCCCACAAGGTTTACATCACAGAAGATCCGCGTCCGTAACTAGTTGCTGTCCAAATTTTAAATCAGAACTGCCTTAACTAAGCTATGAAAGCTTATATACATAACCACCGATGTGTGGCTCAGTTGGTAGCAAACTGGGCTCTAGTGGGCGCCTCTGAAGGTAAGTTTGGAATTCGAATTCCACTAGAAGCACTCGTAGTCAGGGGTTTATCTTTAATGCTCCCGCCCCGAAGTGGATTAGTCTCACACCTATGTGGGTATGGTGAAACCATGTGGTTAAGACAAAAAAAAAAAAAAAAAAAAGCTTATATACATACACAAGAATACGTACATCCAAAAAGGCAAATGTAACACGATAACGACCAATTCAGAACCAGTCATCTTCATATATATGATGATGCTGTTGGTAATGATGGTGATGCTGATGTATGGTGGACGTCCCACATAACATGGTCTATCCATAGACTATAATTAGATAAGAAGTTGATGAATGCCATGCTGATGCACTTATATTATTTGTGGAAGATTATCATATCATTGTTGGATCTAGCTTCCGGTGGTTCTTCAAACAAAGTAATGTAATGTAATGCGTCTCTCTTGAGTAAAAGCTAGCAACTGAGTGAGTGTTTTCCCAAAAAAAAAAAAACACTACTGAGTGAGTGGAAATCGTCGGAGTGAGCGAGATAAGTGAATTATCGTCGGAGTGAGCGAGATAAGTGAATTATCAACTGTAGAGTGCATATGCGTATATTGTGTTTTAAAATTTTTAATAATTTGGATATATAGTGTGCATATGTGTATAAGCATAATGTACACAGATATATTTTACAGTTGATACTTTAGCCATCTCGTTCCAGACGATATAAAATCTTAAAGGATCCATTACTTGAAACATCACCAATAATGATGATGCAAACAATGTGAGGTCCATCATCATCCATAGACCTTAAAACAATCACCTTAATAATGACTATCAACCAACCCATTCATCCAGACCATCAGAGATGCCAAAGCATGATATTAGTCTTACAATGACTTTCCCTTACAAATGATAATATAGATCTACTTACTATTTGACTTCAATAACTTTTTTGAGTAAACATCGTATTAAACTTGATATTTTTTTATCGCATTCTTTTTCATATATATATATAATTTTTTGCTAACCACGTTTTCAATTATATTAAAATGACAGGTTGAAAGGGTTTATCTTTTTTTTTTTCTTTCTTTTTCTTGAAAAGACGGAAAGTATTAATTAGCAGTACATGTCCATGTTTGTAGGGTTGTCAACGAGGCCAGCTAGCTCTGCTTGGGCTCGGGCTCGGATCATGAGCTCTAAAATTAGGCTCGGGAGCCGAGCCTGAGTCCGAAAAAATGCTTATTATTTTAACGAGCTTGAGCCGAACTTGGATAGGCTCGGCTCGGTTTGTGTATGTGATTATGCGTTTATATTCTTATATCTTATATTATGTATTAATATTAAACACACATGTTAACATATTATATTACATATAATATCAGTTATCAACTATAATATTAATACATTTGTATTAATCTAAGCTTTTTACGATGTCGATTTTTTATTAGTCAAACTTTTTGCGAGTCGAGCTTTTACGAGTCTGAGCCGAGCTGGGCAAAGCTCAGCTCAGCTAGGAGCTTAAAAACTTTAACGAGCCTGAGCTTTCCTAGAGATTTACGAGCCTGGGCTAAGCTAGGCAAAGCTCAGCTCGTTTACAGCCCTACATGTTTGGTCACAAGATCTTCAATTCTTTATTTTTTTTGATAGAAACATGATTATCAATTTTGAGCCGAACTTTTTTTTTTTTTTTTAATTAAAGCATCATTTGGGTGGCGCAAATTCTTGGTGTCAAAATCATTTGTCCTAGCTTAATGCGTAGACAGTCCAAATTGATTGTTACACAAATATCACATCAAAATAGCTGGTTTTGTTCAATCAAGCCAGAGTAAACTGCACCAATTGGGACTTTAGCCCGACCCACTTACCCCATTGCCCAGGACACTAACGGGGCGGGTCAAACAGGTAAAAATCCCATTACGCTCCCATCCCAAACGGTTCAGGATTTGTCAAAACCAGAAGACCTTGATTGAAAGTGGGTCAGACCCAGGCCCACAGAATTATCAATCCAGATCTAACTGTGTTCCACATGGGCCCATGTATTTATGTACGTATTATATCTGCACAACAGCATGCATCATGACTAACTTTGGCTTCATTCAACACTTGTCGAGACTAGAGAGGAAGGAAGCAAACAAAACTCAACAAAAGAAACCCACAACCACTACTGTGGAAGACTTCACATGAAGACATATGAAAACGCGTGAGTGGATAGAATAGATACCCTTAGAATTAAAGGCAACTTTGAACGAAAAGATATCTTGACAAAGGGGTGTGTAGGTTTCTTTCATTATAGTTTATTCTACTCCTCACAGCGCGAGGTTTCTTTCATTATAGTTTATTCTATTCCTCACAGCGCGAGTGGGGTTGGGATAGGTGTCCTTAGTTATTTCTCATCCGCATATAATCGTTAGGCTGTGTTTGGTTAGCGTCAAAGTGTGTTATAATAAAAAGAACATGAAAAAAAAGTGAAAGTAATATGAAAAGAGAGTGAAAGTAAGTTTTTTGTTGCTGTTTAGTTGTTGCACAAAAATTGAATAATTCTGAATGAAAATTTCGCATAATGTGTTTGGTTAGCGAGAAAGTCATAAAAATCCTGAACACAAACTATTTATAATGACATAAATCATATTTATGCTATGTTAAATATTCATTTAGTATATTAAGCCCAAAAAATATTATTATAATGATATATAATCATATAAGCAGTTTATATCACATGTGGGACCTAGAATATTATTATAATGATATATAATTATTATAATGACATATAATTATTTTAACTTGAAGGGCAAATTTGAAATAATGTATTTTCTTGAAGGACAAATTTGAAAGTTATAATTATATTAAGTACACAAAATATTATTATAATGACATTTAATTATTGTAACTTGAAGGGCAAATTTGGAATAATACATTTTCATTTTCCTTTGATGCAAAATCGGATCATGTGAGCGAGAAAACAAAAGTTGGCTTTTTTAGCCAAAACTTTCTTAAAAAATTTGTGGGACCTACACTTTTTCCACTTTCTTGCAAACCAAGCGATCAGAGGAAAAACAAAAGTGCATTTTCTTTTTTACTTTGACGCATTTTGACGCTAACCAAACGCAGCCTTAAGGAGTGTCCTTAAAACAATTCTTTGTTACCTAAAATTACCCTAATATATAATAAGGAGTGGATATCGTCTGGAGCGAGATGACTGCAGCATGCGTTTGTAAACGTCGGGTATTTATAAGTATTACATTATGATTTCTAGAAGATTTGATTTCATTGGGTTGCGTGGTGTGCATCAGAAATTTTTTTTTTTATCCCCCGACATTGTATTTGTTATGTACCCTAACGCCATTCAACACATGACATGTCAATGTCATGTATGCATGATAGATGGGGATCACATATGCAAGTGGGTACCACATATGAAAAACAAACATGTTCTGTGTTTTGAATGGTGTTAGAGTACATGACAAATAACCGTATTTTTAGGTGTGCATTTGTACAAATTTAAGGCTTGCGCGGACACAAGCTACAACTGATGTTTCAGTCTTCGTGCTCTAGAGGATGTGATGTGATCCCATAGATAAGTGCTTACTTCAAACATGATAAAAGAGAAAAAAAAAAGAAAAGAAAGAAAGATGGATTGAAAATGTGAGAGCTTATATTGTCTTTATAAAAATCATAAATTACTGATAGAAGATGCAAAATGGTTCAATAATAATGTCAATCTTAATGCTTCATTAAATATTTGGTGGGAGGCTTCTCTCTCTCTAAATAATTTCATCTTTTACCTGTCATCATCTTTAATATCCTTCCCCTTTGGGAAAGAATAAAGAAAATGATAAAATTAATGAAAAGAAAGAAAAAGAAAAAAGACAATCCCTTTAGAATATTAATTAGTTGATAACTACTGGTTCAGTTCCATTTATACCTAGAATTAAACCTTATTAAAAGCATCCACAGTGGTTTCTCTTTCATTTATTTTTAAAGATACAAAAAGAGTATTATTTATTTAGCAAAGTTATGTACATCGCCTATAGATGTTGCCGATAGCATCGTCAAACAAAAATAAACACAAGGCATTGGAGACGGATCAGTAAATTGTAACTAGGTTGCTTCTTCTTCAGATGCAGCCTCTGCTCCCAATGGATTTTACAAATTAGAAGCAAAGCTCGTTTGAAGAAAGATAAACAGAAATGAAGAACACAAATCAAGTACACAAAAAACAACTATTTACGAGATTTGATAACAGTGCTTAAATCCACAGAGTCACACTACTAATTCAACTATTTTCACAAGCAGTAAAAAAAATGTTACAATAATAGTCCGGAGTCGATAACTGGATTTTCAATATTTCCTGAATGTTTCGTTAGCATCAGTCTCCACATAACAACAGAGCTGTTCTATATGAGATCCTTGTTTTCTTTTGAAAAGCATTATATATTGTGTTTCAATACTAAATAAGTTTTCAAACAAAAACAAATAAAAACAAGAGAAGATGGAAAAGGGGTCATGTGTTCCCATAGGAACAAACATTTTCACGTTCATTCAACAGAAATATGATACACCCTTCCAAATGATTTCTCCAAGCATAGATCTTCCGCCCATTAAATGTCTATAAGAAAGTAGAGGGGGTTAATTCTTAAATTCCCTTTCAAGGTCCTTTGAATTCTCCTGGTTTTGTTTTGTTTAGACTATTGATAATCACTTCCAATCTTGTCGTAAACTTTTCCTATAAATAAGCAAATTAGCTTAAATTAACAGGGAAAAAACATGTCTCACCAAGAAAGTACTTTAGACCCTTGAAAGGTAGGGAAAAATACCTCCCACCAAACTTTTACCTAATTATAATTAATAATTCATGCAGTCGATAACTCGACTAATATATATATATATAAATTATACTTTCTGTACAAATATATTTTAATTTTAATTTTTATGCTCAATTACATATACAATAGAAAGGACATAGTACCAAAAATATCTCAATTACATCGTATGAAAATGAATGATATAATTCAAAATGGATATATATTAATCCAATTTAACTTTCATATCAGAATGAAACCAATATATTTTGTACTTTAAAAAATAACAAAAATGAGGACTGTAATTTTAAATCTGTGAATTGGAAAAGTCAAATCCATGGATTGATACTGCACCCACACTCAAAATATGGATTCACGTTTTGAACATCAGTGCAGCACTCGTAGGTCACGGATTGTGCGACCTAGATTTGTCTATCTCGGATTTTTGTGTCTTTTATTTATTGGCTACTATTCCTCCCCGTAATAAAAAGGACCTTAGATAATTTAAATTATATATGTATATATTTAAATCATTTAATGGAAGAGAAGATATAATTTAGAAATAGCAAAAAAAAAAAAAGAAAAGAAAAAAGAGAATATTCACATGATTACATGAGCTATATAATTGAGGGACTTGTAAGTTATAATGATGAATATTAATATATATTGACTGGTAGAGCAATTTTTGATTGCATTTGCTAACTAACTACGCTGTATCAAAATTTAAACTATGTAAGCAACATGCAAGAACGTGAAACATTGAATACGAAAGACGCGCCACTTGAATAACAGACGCTACGTAGTTAGTCTCTTGTGGATCGTGTCGGTGGACTCCTGTTACCATCCACAATTTTGTCTAGTTACCAAAGTACCCCTCCATAAGTAGAGAGTCGTTTGACCAATGAACCGATTCTTTAGACCATATATAGTGGGTGAGTAATAATTCAGATTATGATGGCAGCTTGTAAATGGATAACATCATCAAAAGCTTGTCAATGGATATTTATTTTATTTTATTTTATTTTTTTGGATTTGGACCGTAGCAAGGTCGATCAAACCAAATATCACTAGTGGCCCAAATTAAACCGGTTCACCCAATTATTCTTGAGTTTTCCATCTAGGAATTACGATCAATCAAGTCAACGCCAGACAGATCACATGGTGATGGGCCAACTTGTTTATTCTGATAAAGAAAACCACATATTTTTCTTTTACTATCACTTGGGGAAAAAAAAAATATGAAAAAAAAAAAAAAAAAACCACAATCTGAGCTAAGAAATCTGAAACGAAAAGAATAGAAAGAAAATAAAGGAAAAGAAACCGAAGAAGGAAACTTCACTTTTTCTCAGTTAGTGCTGGAAGGGAAGTAGAGGACAGCTAATGCCATAGAAATGGACTTCACAACAACTGTAATAAATCTCTTCTCAGTGTTATAAGAACTCCAATAAACCCTCTCCCCATTACTCTCTATCCAAACTTCTCTCTCTCTCTCTCTCTCTCTCTCTCTGATTGTTCCCAGAAAATGGGCTACGGCAGGCTTGGATCAACGGAGTCGATAGGTTCGGTTCTCGGATCTTCTTCCCCGGACCAATCTGCGTCAAAACCTCCAAGAGGAAAGCGCAAGCTCCTTCTCCTTGCATTCCTCTCTATCTTCTTACTCGTTGTCTCAGCGATCTCAGCCGCAGTCGTGGTTCGACATCGGGCCAAAGGCGGCTCAGGTGAACCCGAACCGGCGATTCGTCGGAAACCCACGCAAGCCATTGCACGGACTTGCAGCAAGGCTCGGTACCCCAGTCTCTGTGTCAACTCACTCCTCGACTTCCCTGAAGCTCTGAGTGCCGGTGAACGCGACCTCGTTCACATCTCCGTCAACATAACCCTCCAGCGTGTCGGCAAGGCTTTGTACGGCGTGTCGGGGATCGCTCATCAGGTGATGGATACACGTGTACGGTCGGCGTATGAGGACTGTCTGGAGCTCTTGGAAGAGTCGACGGATCAGCTCTCGCGTTCGTTGGTTTCCGTTGGATCCTCGCCGGGCGGGAACGGTCAAGCACTCGGGCCCACCCAAGATGTGATGACGTGGTTGAGCGCTGCGCTCACCAATCAAGACACGTGTACGGAAGGATTCTCCGATTTGAACGGACACGTGAAGGATCTGATGGAATACCAGATGAGGGACGTATCGGAGCTTGTGAGCAATTGTTTGGCGATCTTCGCGGTTTCGAGTGGGAACCAGGACTTCTCCGGCATTCCGATACAAAACCGGCGGAAATTGATGGAAAGCAGTTTCAAGGTCAAGAAGAGCGGTTTCCCGGCGTGGATGACGAGGAGAGAACGGAGGTTATTGGATATGCCGGTGTTGGCGATTCAAGCTGATATGGTGGTGTCCAAAGATGGCAATGGGACGCACAAGACAATAAAAGACGCGATCAAAGCTGTTCCAGAGCGAAGTAATCGCCGAACGATTATTTACGTGAGGGCAGGAAGGTAATTAATTTATGGTGAAATGACAATAACGCCCATTTCATTACTCTATCAAAACTCACTCGGAATGTCTCCACTGCAGGTACGAAGAGGATAATCTGAAGGTGGGGAGGAAGAAGACAAACTTGATGTTTATAGGAGACGGGAAGGGTAAAACAATAATTTCAGGCGGCAAAAGCGTGTTTGACAATGTGACAACTTTCCACACAGCTTCTTTCGGTAAATGATCTTTTACTCTTTAACTTTGTGTGGCAATGGCATATATGCTTAGATTGACGAAAATATCCCTGTAGACGACAATTTATTCACATCAAGGACACGATTCCCACCACGGGCCCCGCTCACTGGAAACCGAACCTTTTTGAGCTTCCTGATCTGAGCTCCCTTGACGTCTCTGTCTAACTTTATAGAGAATCGTAATTTTGGTAAAAAGAGGGGATATAACTGTGAATAACCAAAAGTATAATCATGAAAGAATCCGATACATCTCGTGTGAATAATTTATAATATTTCTCTTGTTTTTTACTAATTTACCCCTCACAATTTATATTTTGACTTTGATGTCTGTCAGCTGCGACGGGAGCTGGTTTCATCGCCCGGGATATCACATTCGAGAACTGGGCGGGTCCGGCGAAGCACCAAGCGGTGGCTCTCCGTGTCGGCGCCGACCACGCCGTGGTGTTCCGGTGCAATATCATCGGATATCAGGACACTTTGTACGTGCACTCACAACGCCAATTCTTTCGAGAATGTGATGTTTATGGTACTGTTGACTTCATTTTCGGAAACGCAGCGGTGGTGTTCCAAAACTGCAGTCTTTACGCGCGTAAACCTATGATTTTTCAGAAGAACACCGTCACTGCCCAGAACCGGAAAGATCCGAATCAGAACACCGGGATCTCGATCCATAACTGCCGGATCCTCGCCGTGCCGGAGCTCCAAGCGACTAAGGGCAACTTCTCGACGTATCTTGGCCGTCCATGGAAAATGTATTCGAGGACCGTTTATATGTTATCCTATATTGGTGATCACGTACACACTAGAGGGTGGCTGGAGTGGAATACCACTTTTGCCCTCGATACACTATACTATGGAGAGTACATGAATTACGGGCCGGGTGGGGCTATCGGGCAGCGGGTCAAATGGCCAGGGTATCGGGTCATTACATCGCCTGTGGAGGCAAGCAGGTTCACCGTTGCACAATTTATATATGGAACGTCTTGGTTACCGTCGACCGGAGTATCCTTCTTGGCCGGGCTATCTCTTTAAGTTAACAATGTTATAGGATATGTAACACGTTACTTCTAGCCGATAAACGATTGGAGGTTTTCTTACTCTTTTTTTTTTTTCATTTTTTTTTAAATTATTATTATAGTTTTATGTCTGTATGAATATATATGGCTTGGATTCTATTTTTTAATTATTAAAACGAATAATTCGGATCTATGCAATTTCCTATTTGCTAAATTATGAATAATGGTAAAAATGCCTTAGAGCATCTCCAATTTTTACCTATTTTTTTTTTAAAATTCAAATTTGGGAATTTTTTTTTTCCAAAACCTTCTTCAATCGTCCCTAAACTTCTCCATATAATTTCAATTTTCAATGCCAAATTTTCTTTAAACCCTTTTCACACCCGACGGTCTCTAAAGAATTTGAGTGCATATAGAGAGATGCATTGGAGAGCACTTCTTTAAATTTGACTTTTGAACCAAACTTATTCCTAAAATAGGAGAAAGTATTAGGAAACGATTAGAGATGCTCTTAGATATCATGTCAGGCATTTCTTGCAACAAAGCCTCTCTGATTGGTCCTTTTTATTTTATATGATTTTGTTGTAGAAAAGATTGTCTTGTTTAATACAAAATGACCAATCACAACTTTATTATAGGAAATGTTGCGGATAATAAGCACTTAGTTAAAAGCTTAGCCGATTCTAAGTTGGATTGGACGATACAACTCGAGATCAATTCAGAATGAGACACAATCTCAAGTCGATCTCTAAATTGTTAAAAATTCTCTAACTCAATTTTGGATGAGTTTTTATTTTATTTTTTATTTTTTAAATTACAACATTTTTGGATCCGTCATTCTAGAGTTGAATCGCCAATTCAATACCGAGTTGAAACACTATGGTTAGAGTGGATCTGAATTATCTACATCGGGAATCCTACACTGAGTCTGTAACTGTCCATTTCCTTTTAAGAAATAAATTTGAAATCAATCATTAAACCAAATTGATTTTTTAATGGAATGTACCAATCACACAGGACTCTAATGCATCTGTTGAGGATGTGAATAGCAAAGGTTCAGCAGGTAAACTATCCGACCAACCCCTAATAGAACGGATCTAGTAAGCCAAAAATGATTTCCAATCAATCCGGGTTTGGCTAACCCCAGATCTGTCATCCAAGTATATGTTAATGAGATACATGTATATATATATTATACTACTTCTAAAAGTTGAACCATTTTTTTAAGCTTTAGATTGTTCTTAATTTTGTTTTATTGATTTTACACTTTTTTTCTTAGTAATATAAATTATATAATAAAAGATTATTTAATTGTTATGTAATTAATTATTTCTTTATGAATTTTTTTTTGTCATTTTTTTTTTCAGTTTTTTTATTAAACAAAAAGATTGAATTTTTAAATACCATTTTATTATCATTCCAACCCTTACACTCTTTATGTATAATTACTCTTTAGTTAGTATTAATCTCACATAAACAAAAGGATATTTTAGATATTTTAATTATTGATTTCATTTGGGGCCAAACAAATAACAAGTAATAAATTAACACTATAAATCCAAAGAATTAGATTATTTAATTTAAAAATACTAAAAGTCTATCATCCTTTTTTAACTTAAATTAATTAATGTTTTTCTACTAGATTAATCTAAAAGATTTTTTTTTATTACAATTCCCTTTATATATAAGACTCTTATCTATTATTATTATTATTATTATTATTATTATTATTA
>JAUPMG010000020.1:13816936-13828930 GCA_031762675.1 Pachysandra terminalis
TGTGTGTGTCCACATGTGTATGTCATGTAAATAAGATTGGTAGAATGAGTTCATGAAAGAATAAAGGTTAGAAAAATAGAAAATAAATGCATGAATGAAGAGGGGAGAGTATTAAATGACGTGTAAGACCAATTAGAGTGAAAAGGGGTGAAACTAGAGTTTTTTGGGCAAATCCGAGGTTAGGCTCTGTTGGGGGCTGGCCGAGGAGGGGACCCAGGGGCTTCGGTCATGTTGGGGGTCGACCGAGTGGTGGACCAAAGTCCATAAAACGTGAGGGGAAAGTTTCAGGAAAAGGGACCAAAGCTGAGGGTCAACCAAAGGGGGGACCAAGGATCTCGGTCTTGTTAGGGGCTGGCCGATGGTGGGGGCCGAAGCCCAATTAATGTGAAATTTTATAGAAAGTTGTGATAGGTCCTTGTGAGGTTGTGTGTGGTGCTTATTTTCCATAATAATGAGTGTGTGATGACTTGTGCAACAAAGTGATGTAATTGCCTTAAATTGCAGTCTGTTGTGAAGTGAGATTGACTGCTATGACTCATAGGAGAATATGTGCAGGAAGGGTCACGTGACTTATGCTTATGATAGTAAGAATAAGTGTTTTAATCTGCTTAACATGTTACTATGATAGATTTGAGTATGTGAATATGGTTTACAAGGATATGTATGAGGAACAAACATGAAAATAGATACGAGAACTAAGCTCGATAAGTCTATGCATTAGATATGCAACAAAATGATAGAGTTGTTGGGATCCACCCATGTGATGGTGAGATGTGCACTGTGTAATGTAAGGAAAGAAAAAGGACGTTATGTGGAGAATGAAGTTAGTTGCGATAACAACCCTGTTATCTGTAGGGTTGGTAAGGATAACAACCTTGTTGAGAATGTCACCAACTGCCTAAATAGGATATTGATAAATGATAAAAAAAGTCTATGTCGGATTTCTGTATGGTAAGTTATTAGGGATACACCCAACCCTATGGGGTATGGGAGTATAGGGAAATGATAGGAGTTTCACTTTTATTATGTTTAGCCTTAATTACACGGTAATTATTCATGCTTTTAGGCTTTGGGGAATTATTCATTGTAATTCATTATTCTGAGCTCTGGAGAATTATAGATTTTGGTGTGCATCTATGGACGTCGGCAATATTCGCCGAACCACGTAAAACTGGGTTCTTGATTTCTTCATCATCTTTTTTCTCTTTCTTTCTTAACAAGTGGTATCAAAGCTTCACAGTTGGAGATCAACGTAGGATGCATTCCTTGAAATTTGGGATTGAGAAATTTGAAGGGAGAATGAACTTTGGCTTGTGACAGATTCAAGTCAAAGACATCTTGATCCAATCTGGGCTACACAAAGCGTTGAGAGGTAAGCCTACCTCTGAAGCTGGCAAAGAATCTGAAAAGAGCAACGAAGATTGGGAGGATATGGATTTAAGAGCGGCGAGTACCATTTGGCTGAGTTTGGCGAACAATGTTCTTGCTAATGTGCTTTTAAAGGAACATTGACGGCCAAGGATCTATGGGAGAAGCTCGAGGAGATGTACTAAATGAAGGGTGTCTCTAACCAAGTCTATCTGAAGGAACAGTTTCATACACTACAGATGAGCAAAGGTACGACGATCTCAGACCATGAGTGTTCTCAATGGGATCGTTTATGATCTAAAAGCCCTTGGAGTTCAGATGGATGATGAGGATAAGGCCTTGAGGCTTATCTGGTCTCTTCCATCTTCCTATGAACACATGAAGCCGATCTTGATTCATGGGAAGGAGAAGATCTACTTCTCAGAAGTTACTGGCAAACTTCTTTAAGAGGAAAGGAGGCTGATTGGTGGGAAGAGTTCTACACCTAAGAACTCGGCGTTGTTGGTTGGAAACTGGAAGTAGAAGAAGAACTCGGATGGTCGACCGGGCCCACCGGCTGGTCGACCGGGCAATAATCTTGTATGTTGGGGGTGCGGACAATCCGGGCACCTTAAAAGAAATTTCCCAAGGAGAGGAACAGGTTTGGGGCTAATAGTGTTTCTTTCATCTCGATGGGAGTTGATGAGGGTGCCCTCTGATAAGGGCATGAACCTCCTTTTAGCATGACTACTATGCTATGATAAAGGGAGTGTTCTATTAGTGCGTCCACATTGCACACGAACACTGGTTTCGCGGTTGGTGTAGGGTGTGTGGTGGAAAAGGATGTCGATGGCTGATGCAACTTCTGGGAAAGCGAAACATGGAAGTTGCACCATAAGTTTTCAATAGATTTTTTGGACATGTGCCAAAGAGGAAAATCTTGGAATTAGTGAATTCTAAGTGTTTGTGTTCTTTTATGGTGGAGCATGATAATTCTCGGCCTTAAGAATTATGACTGTCGGTGTAGACAGTGTTAACGATTTTTTTTTCTTTCTTGCGGGCACTCCGACGAGGGGATGTGGTCGTCTGGTGATAAGGGCAATATCACAGCGGAGCAACATCACGGCAGCAAGATGGCAACTTCTCCACATGGTTGAAGGGGGTGATTGTTGGGCATGTGGTGGTGGGATGTGCACTGTGTAATGTAAAGAAAGAAAAATGTTGTTATGTGGAGACTGAAGTTAGTTAGGATAACAACCCTGTTATCTGTAGGGTTGGTAAGGATAACAACCCTGTTGAGAATGTCCCTAACTGCCTAAATAGGATGTCGATAAATGATAAAAAAAGAAGTCTATGTTGGATTTTTGTCTGGTAAGTTGTTAGGGATACACTCAACCCTATGGGGTATGGGAGTATATGGAAATAATAGGAGTTTCACTTCTATTATGTTTAGGGAATTAATAGGAGTTTCACTTCTATTATGTTTAGCCCTAATTACAGGGTATTTATTCATGTTTTTAGGATTTGGGGAATTATTCACTAAAACTCATTATTCTAAGCTCTAGAGAATAATAGATTTGGGTATGCATCTGTGGACATAGGCAATATTCGGCGAACCACGTAAATCTGCGTTCTTGATTTCTTCTTCATCTTTTTTCTCTATATTTTTTCTCTTTCTTTCTTAACAAGAGTCTGTGTGAAGAATGTGTGCTGGTATTAATATTGTTATTATTTATTTTTTAAAGGACGCTTCCTGTGCGAACTCCTTGGGTATAAAATCCCGAAACTTGATAGGGACGATCCTGACGCGGACTCGTTGGGTGTTATCCCTAAATTTGTATTAAAATTCACACATCACAAAAAAAATTATTAAATTTAGTTTTTGCCCAGAAAACTGTATTAACATTCACACATCACAAAATTTATTTTTTTCAATAAAATTATAGTTTTGGCCCAAAAAATTGTGTATTAACATTCACATATCACAATTTTTTTTTTAGATCAAATTTTAGTTTTCGCCTAGAAAATTATGTATTAACATTCACACATCACAAAATTTATTTTTTCGATCTAATTTTAGTTTTTGCCTAGAAAACTGTGTATTAACATTCACATTACAAAATTTATTTTTTCGATCTAATTTTAGTTTTGCCCAGAAAACTATGTATTAATATTCACACATCACAATATTTATTTTTTCGATAAAATTTAAGTTTTGGTCCAGAAAACTGTGCATTAAAATTCACACATCACAAAATTTATTTTTTTGAAAATATTTTAGTTTTTGCACATAAAAATGTGTATTTTTATTTCTTTGATCAAATTTTAATTTTTGCTCATAAACTGTGTATTAATATTCACACATAACAAAATTTATTTTTTTGTTAAAAATTTAGTTTTGCATAGAAAATTGTGTAACATCAGAAAATTTAATTTTTTTATTATATTTTAGTGTTAGCCCAGAAAACTGTGTATTAACATTCACACATCCCAAAATTTATTTTTTCAATCAAATTTTAGTTTTGGCCCAGAAAACAGTGTATTAACATTCACACATCACAAAATTTATTTTTTCGATCTAATTTTAGTTTTGGCCCAGAAAACTGTATAAACATTCACACATTACAAAATTTATTTATTTTTTTTATCAAATTTTAGTTTTTGCCAAGAAAATTGTGTATTAACATTCACGCATCACAAAATTTATTTTTTTGATCAAATTTTAATTTTTGCCCAGAAAATTATGTATTAACATTAACACACCAAAAAATTTATGTTTTTTGATCAAATTTTAATTTTGGCCCAGAAAGCTATGTATTAACATTCACACATTACAAAATTTATATTTTTCTTAAAATTTTAGTTTTTGCCCAGAAAACTGTATATTAGCATTTACACATCAGAAAATTTAAGTTTTTTGATCAAATTTTAATTTTTGTCCAAAAACATTTATTGCAATCATCTTCAAATAAAGGAGTCATTCAAATTCCACATAAATACTCTCCAGTCTTTCGTTCACCATTCGAGGGAAACCTTTTTGGTATGTTAATCTATATTCTTTCGAAGCTAGATAGAGTAACTGCATACATCACAAGGTGACCAGTATATTATCGAAAAACCCATATAAAGACCTTAGATTTAAGTTTCTCAATAGGCAATTTGTTTTCATGATCAATCATCCCTGTAAAGAAAAGTCATCATAAAATTCCTTAAGGTTCTAGGTTAACCAACCAATTCTAGTGTCCTTGAATTAAACTCGGTGAATCAGATATAAATGTATTTCCTTCGAAATACCTTTAAGTAAAATGTAGAAATAAATCACACAAGGTCTACAAATGTTATCTGGAGGTGACATCTGGAGATGAGAGAGTGAAGATGCCTTCGAAGGCCTCTCCACGGGGGATTTCTTTCAAAGTCAATAAAAGCCTATTGAAGGTGATAGACCCATATCTTTGTCCTTAGAAAGGGACAAAACCCTTAATTGTTTGAGAATGGTGACTAACCTTTAGTTCTTTGAGGGTGACAAGCTTTTGACAAATTGACCATCTCGTTGTGGTTAGCCTGACGAATTAACCATCTCAAAGTGGTTAGTCCTTGTCAAGTCTACAGTGACCATTCTTTTCTTTGAAGAGTTTAATTATTGAAAAAACTAACTCTATCAAGATAAGAACATTAGAGATCCTTGATCAGATCAAAATATCATCAATACAACTAATGTAGCCCAATTAGAATGTGGACGCCAGATGACATTCGTACGCATGAAGTAATGGACGTACAAGTATGACTGTTTTATGGATGATATAGCATTTATGGTTATATCTCAATAACAAGCAATCACATGTTAAGCTTATACCACGTGTTCAATGGGAATAATTAGACCACTAGATCATCAGGATCCAGTAAGCCAAAAATTGATTTCAAAACAATCGGAGTTTGGCTAACCCCACAACCGTCATTCAAGTATATGTTAATCATATATCTTCTATACGTAACAACATTCATTACAAAACAATATATTAAAACATATATCTATATACTATATATAATTTCCAAAATCAAAACCTGTAATTTATTTATAATATATGCTAATAAGGATGGAGGGAAACCACATTTTCAAACTGGAATCCATCCAATGATGGATCATCCATCCATAAATACAAATGTATGATAAAATGTGCACAGACATATATATACCTATATATTTGATTCCCACTTCACTTGGTGAGCTCGTCAAGGCGGCGATCCATGGTCTGAGATACTGATTCCACGAATGCAGCTTCACTTGTTTCAGGGAGCACATCGCCCTGTGCTTCACGGATGATCTCCTCAACCACCGACTCCTTCTTCAAGGTTTTTCTGCACATGAAGCGTCCAATGACAAAGGGAGTGAGCCCTCTCTCTGCCCCTTTCTTCAGAAGCATGGTGGAGATGCGGAGAGTACGGGTGCATGCAACTGATAGGTCCCACCCATGAAACTTCAGAAGGGCAATATCTTGTTCGGCATCCAGAGATTTTATGTAATCGATTGTCTCGAGACTGTAAGGCTGGTGAGCTTGTGGCCAGTAAAGCCAGTCAAATGTGCAATCTTCAAACTACGAGGAGAAAAAAGATGCAAGAAAATAATATACTTGAATGCTGAAGCAACAGAAATAAAGAGGAAACAAAGGCGTAAATTTTAGATGCTGTAACTGAAATAGCATGGTGTTTCAAGAGAAATAATATGAACTGATACGAGAAACAATTAGAACTTCGAGATTGTGAATGATTTGGTGTTTCAAGGATGACATGTAATGCAGTTAAATCTTATCAATCTGTCCATAATAGACAAGAAAATTCTTTGATTTTTCTAGAATAATGAGTTTGTCACCCGCGGGAGACCTATATAGGTCCCCCGCAATAGAATATCACCATGTGGTGATAGACTCAACCCAGAACATGTTCAACCGGTGTTTATTCTCTTTGATAAAACCCTCTTTTAAATAGATAAATGCGCTTTTAAATGATAATTTAAAATAAAAATAAAAGTAACTTAAATCCAAAGTGTTATAGATGTAAGATTTACCTAATTTTTTAGTGTTTTCAGATTTTAAGGTTTATCTTTTTCATTTTGGGTTTAACATTTATCTAAGTTTTTTTTTTTTTGTTAAGGTTTAATATTTTTAAGATTAATAATTGGGATTTAGGGTTCATCTTCTCCTTTTAGGATTTTGATTTATAAGTTTTTTATATTTAGTTTAGGATTTATTGGTTTTTGTAAGCTTTTCTCTAGAAGTTTGCTAGTTTATCCATGCCACACGTCCCTATGTATATAGGTCCCCTGCGGGTGACCTCATCACGACTCTTTTTTTTAGCATGCTTTCCTTATGGTACTTAGCAACATAAGTTGCACCAAGGAATGTGGCAAGTTCACAATGCCCTAATGTGGAAAATTATTTATTTCTTTATGATTTTCAAAAGAAAATTTGAGCACTAAGGCTGGATGGGTAATCTACGTGCATGTAATGGAACTACAAAGATTATATATGAACAAAGGATTAAATTTTGAGAGTAATATTATATTAACATGCAATGCATTAAGCTAAATTCGCCACTACCAACTGTGATAAAAGAATCTATTTAAGGATTTTTGGACTTGAGGAAAAATTCAAGTGACAAGGTGAAATGAAAAAACTAAAGGTCTTCAACTTCATTGATTACATAAATCACACAAATCATCAAACACCTACCCCATTGCACTTCGAGTAAAATGACTGGTAAAGCTATTCTTGGCAAGAATTGTGCCAGAGGTATTAAGAAGTTCACACAAAAAAACATCTCATTAGAGACCCCTCTTTAAATAACAATTAGGCCACTAAACCCGACTGAAAACAGAAACAACATATCCTTCCTGGATGAAATTTCAATCCTTTACCTTAAAAAAATATCGGTCTTATATATTGGACATCGAGTTGATAATAAGAGCCAGAATTATAAAGGATAAACACAATAATAAAAGTACTAAGATGTCATGATAGACCCATTTTGAAATAATTATCACATAGACATTGGAGCATACTAAAGAAATAGGTGAAACATAATTTCTTAAATGCGAAAACCAGACAGTAAGAGGCAGGGATATCCTTCAAGCATCAAAAAAAAAAAAAAAACAATATATTACTTACTTTCTCAGGCAAGCAGTATCCATGATCAATTGGAATCAACAGAGTGCGTCCCCCTTCTCCCTCTCTGCTAAGTAGAATATTCCCAGCATGCCTATCGGCATTTGCCAATCTTATATCCAACACAGAGATTTTATGTACCTCCTCCACAGGGAAAGCCCGCGGACCCATGTCTTCACAACTTCCATAGTTCTTCATGAACATCTGCAATGATCCCATCTTAATGTTCTTAGATGCGTTATAGTAGCCTTCCTGATGGTTAAAAGCTTTGTGCAAGCATTGAATCATAACCGTAGGGGGTACCCCAGCAAAGCCAATCTCCTCGCATGAAAATGACCGTGGCCCACTTCTTGGATGATCCAGAATGTAGGCTGCAACTTCCCTCAATGCTCCTTCTCCTACCTTTGTCCCCCTCTTCAACCCTTCCCCGTCAGTTGACAATGGTAGACCACGAGGGTTATTAACAGCCATGGGTTCCTCGTCAATTGGTTTAAAAACTGAAACATACTTCTGCCCTGTGGAATCTTGCATGAAATAAGCTCCTCCCGAACCCTCCGAAGATCTGATGGGCTGGTTCCCTCTCTCCAATCCTTCAAAGGTAGAGTTAATTAAATCCCTAATAACAGAAGTTAATTCAACTTTGGGATTAACAATAATCGGTTCCAACCAAAAACCCCTATAAGGTGGCTTTCTAGCTATGACCTGAAGCTCCTCGGATCCTGTCCTCCCTGCCTTTTCTCCTTCATTTACTTCATCTCTCTTCTCATTCGAATCTGATGCCACGATTGACAGTTCAAAATTTTTCTCAACTGGTTTAGCCCTAACTTTTGCAGATCTCCGAACCAGCAAGTGAATCACAGCATTGTTGTTTTTACATAAATCATCAATAACTTTCTGATCCTCAAGCTTTTCACCATTACAGATGAGTTCTTGATCGTTGAGATCAACATAACCTTTCCCCTTTCTAACAAGTTGTTGCTTAACATACCCTATGTTTCTGCATCGCTCGACATGGAATTCAAATTCCTTGCCACAGGATGTCCTAACAGTGATGACTTGGAGTTCAGAAAGCCGGAGAACCAAATGCAGGACATTTCCATCGGTGACCCCATAATCCCGGACAAGAGAATTGTTCCGAGCCAGTTCTCTGCCTCCAAAAACCAGCTTCTGCTTTTTCACAACAAACCCTTTACAGGTTTGGATCCTAAGTTTCACGGAAGCGATAGAATCGGATTCCAGAATACGCATGGGGATCACAGAACCAGCAAGAGTAAGGTAAATTAAGATCGACTCACTTGAGAGATGACAAGTCTGGCCATTAAAATGACAGGAGGAATATACAGGCTCTTCACCAACCGGACTAGGGGCAACTTCAGCGATCGACATTTTTCCCTTTTCCCTATAACAATGTATAAGCTTTCAACCCCTAAAATGGAAACATGTTCTATAGAGAAGGCCAGATATTCGAAATGAAGGGATCTCCCTATGGATCAAACCATCCTGAATCTACAACAATAAGAAGAAACCAAAAGAACTCCTGCACACAAGAAATGCCCCGAAAAGAAAAGGACCAAAAAAAAAAAATCCCAAAAGACTTGAACCCTACAGATTAACGATTATGCTCGGAAGCTCAAGAACAAACCCTAATCACAAAGATTAAGGAATTGTCCTGAATTCCCACATCAATCTCCTTCCATGAAACCTCCACAACCATACCTTGCCAAGGACAAGGAAAACCCTAAAGACAGGTTCCAGGAACCTATTGCTTTAATTTCTCCAGCTGCAGCAATAAAAATCGAACGCCATGGTCACGAATTAGGAACCCAAAAACCGATAATCAAAAAATCTAGGGTTTCATGGAATTTCAAAATGTGGGATTTTCTGAACAAAAATCAAACCAAATTTAACAGTAAGGGTGGATTCTTACCCAAGGGAAGAATCGAAGAATCCAGGAAGACGAAACGTAGCTTAAATTGAATAACAAAGATAGCAAATAAGACAATTAACTGACGAGGAATTGAACGGATTCGCCCATTTTTGGCGAATGACGCACTTTCGTGCTTATCTAACTCTGTTACAAAGTTCCAATATTTTCGCCAACTTTCTATGCTTGGAATTGGATTGAACAAGAGCGACGATATCGTAGCCATCGGCATTATATACGCCTAGCCGGGAAGCCCCGAAGACTTTGACAGGAATTTAGTTTTAACGCCGTTACTGAAAAATCACCGACGGACCCGAATTTGAAAAGAGCTTATGTAAATAATAATGTACGGAAACTTATGACATTGACGCCGTGAACTCTAACGGTAACGTGTCTTCTAGACTTGGGGGAATCTTAACTTGGGCTGTTAAGATTTTCTATTTTTCATTTTGTGCATTTAGACTTTTGATCTCTATCTCTACTCCAAACTAAAGAAGAAACTAAGCTCGAAAAAATCGGTTGCGGAAAAGAAACGGCCCACGCGCTTCATGTCTTTTAACATCTGTATTTCACTTCGCTTCTCCACCTGATGCGTATCGTCCGGATTCAGATGACTGGAACATCTGCTGGGCTCTATATCTATGCTTGTTATCGAAGAGTGTGTGGATCCTATGCGGGTGGCAGTTAGAGCATCTTCAATGGTTCTTCAAAGTTCCCCCTTTATTCAAATTTAAGAAAAAAACTCTCCAAAAGTCTCTCCAATCATCCCTATCTTCCTTCAAAATATGGAGAAACTTTATAATTTTCTTCAAATTTAGAAAAAATTATAGGGTACCCCAAATTTGGGGGGAGAAGCCAACGGCTCTTATTTTTTTAGCAACGGTCACTCTTTTTGTTTAAAAGAATTCCAACGGTGGATACAAGGAAATTGGGATAAAATAAAAATTTTAAAAAAGATTTGGGGAAATGATGATTGGAGAACTTTTCACTGAATATGACATTTTTTCCCAAATTTCTCCCCAAATATAGATAAACTTTTAGGAAACGATTGGAGATGCTCTTAGGTGCGGGTGAGTGCGGGCAGCACTCTATTGGTTTACGTCATCTAAATGTACGTAAACAAGTTAAAAAAATATTTAAGTTTTTTTTTTTCTTTCATTCGTATGCGTAGGTGGCCAATAAAATGCTGCCCGCATGACAAGACCACCCGCACTTGATTCACAGCCGTTATCGAAAAATCTGTTAAGTGGTCTTGTTAGAT
Source organism: Pachysandra terminalis (assembly GCA_031762675.1). Taxonomy (NCBI): domain Eukaryota; kingdom Viridiplantae; phylum Streptophyta; class Magnoliopsida; order Buxales; family Buxaceae; genus Pachysandra; species Pachysandra terminalis. The sequence goes on from JAUPMG010000020.1 coordinate 13,827,627, forward strand.
TCACGAGATCATTATGGACACATGATGGATATCAATACCGTCCAGACGATATGGCCGCACCTGAAACTAGGGGAAAAGAAACAGAACAAAATAGTATATTGATATTTCTTTTATTTTCATTGTACCCTCGAGTTCTCAAGTCTAGCATTTTCTTCCGTTATCTCTTGCAAGAAGAATAGTGATTGTTCATTTTGTATAAAAAGATCAAACTTTCATTTACAATAAAATCACATAAATAAAAACGATCAATCACAAGTCTAGCGGTAGTAAATGCTTCATACGATATCTATCGAGGCCAATGTTTATATAAGTTCAATCTTTTTCTTTGAGAATATATTGTTTGGACCGTGAAATGGAGTGTTGGCGCATGCACGTCTATGTGTTTACATGCTCTCACGAATGTGTGCCGCGCTTTCATATATTTCAGACGATTGGATGTGTGGCGTGTATCCATCGGAGCATGTGAATGTATGTGTATGCACGCACGCTCCAACCGATGTTTCAATTATTATATCGTTTAAAGCGTAGAGGTGGGAGTGTTGGTGTATACGTGTTATGCGCCAAGTCACAAAATCTATCACCTTTAGGCAGTGTTTTTAAACTCGCGAGTAACTCGGAAAACTCCGTCGAGTTACTAAGTGAGCTTACTGGTTAACTCGCCCTAAAAAACAGGCAGAAGTTAACCAGCGGGTCACCAGAAAATTCGACCGATTTACTCATTAAACTCGGTCGAGTTTTTGGTTAACGCACTCGATTTACTAGGTTTTTGACAATAATACCCTTTTTAATTACATGCTTAAACATAGATTTTTTTTTTGAAAAAAAAAAAAACCAACTTACTTAATCGACTCTTGACATTCTTAATTAATGTTGTTGATGCATAATTTGTGCTGCTTGACCCGCTTTAAGTCACAGATCTGGATCGAGCTGCTTAAAGAGGCGTAAACCGTGTGAGCACGTGACGATATCGAGTGTCGATCACTTCCGCACTGCCCGGGGTTGGATAAGGTCTTGTCTGGTCTGCGGGACGTCCCAACCGTCCGCCTAAACCATCGCACAGCCGTTCGGACGGTGCTACGCCTATGCTCGACAAACATAAAGAAAGAAAATGGAGAAGGGAGTGAACCAATGTAGAGAAGTACACAGAAATTTTACGTTGTTCGACAATATGCCTAGTCCAAGGGAGTCGCCTCGTAGGAGGTCTTTTTCCACTATTTAAAAAATACGTGGAATACAATGAACATCCCATTCATATGGGGATGAAGGAAGTAAGAAAGAAATGAGGGAGAGGAAGAGAGGGAAGG
>JAUPMG010000020.1:13839746-13850634 GCA_031762675.1 Pachysandra terminalis
GAAATATAAGCATGAATCTACTGATTATGGGGAGGAATTAATTCTTACACGTAATTTTATCTGCTTCAGGAGCATTCGGGTGAAAGACACTCAATGATCGAATAAATTCTTCAAACTCAATAACCCCATTATGCTTGAAATCAAACATATCAAATATCTGCACAAAGATAAGTGAACATGGAAACAAAATTCTGGCAATTTCCTACCACATATACACAATTTAATATCACATACACAAAAGATAATAAGAAATATAAGCATGAATCTACTGATTATGGGGAGGAATTAATTCTTACACGTAATTTTATCTGCTTCAGGAGCATTCAGGTGAAAGACACTCAATGATCGAATAAATTCTTCAAACTCAATAACCCCATTACGCTTGAAATCAAACATATCAAATATCTGCACAAAGATGCCATGAAAAAAAATAAATTTATAAAGAAGAGAACTGCAAAGACATGGTACCCAGTTAGCAATAGTAGCTTAGTAGTCCAACAAACTGGGAAGGAATGAATCCACCATCATTTTTTCCAAGCCAAGTGAATTGCTATAACCATAGTTTCTGGTTTAGTAATGAATTTCCAAGTCCCAACATGGAAACCAAAAAAAAAAGTATTACTGCAGATTGAGATACTTCTACTTTTAGTTCAAAGTATTGAGTATATTTATGTATGAGAAACAGAGAAGATCAAAAAGGCCATCCAGAAAACCTTGTACCTATTTTCAAAAAATGAATAAAATTTGACAAAGGTCATTAACTAGAAGAAGCTAATACAACTGACCCTTTCTGCAAAGAGATTATGCTTATTTTTGTTCATGAAGAGTGCCAGCTGGAATTCTTCATGTTCATAACACAACACATAGAATTAGGATTTATGTATGAGATAAATCTGGAAAAGCCATTGAGGAACTAAAACAATCCTTTAGTTGAGCCATGACCAAAAACTTCATACTCCTTATCAAGTAGTAAAAGATAATTTGCAGCGTGCTTCATAATTCAAAACTAATTGAAATACCTTGTGAATAAGCCCATCATCAACTATGGAACTGCTTAGTTTCTTAAATAGCTCATACAAGGCCTCTATATCATTCACTGTAACTGCCAATAAAATAGGAAGTATATATATTTCAGATTTCAAAATGTCAGCACTTTTACAAATTAAACTTGATCTTCGATTCCCTGCAGTTGGAAGGAAGGAGATTACCAAATCATTAGCAACACTACACAATTCCACTAATATGCATACCGCCTGGATGAGAAATTTCAGGATACCCTCTAATAATATCTAGAAAAGAAATAACTAGGTGAGGCTAGTAATGCCATTGATACGAAGCAGAGAAATGCAGGGAAGCCTGTGATTTCCCACGTGATATGTCCAAGTTAAAATCTTATCTAAAATAAGTCGGGCATCCTTGATGACTCATATCTAGTATCATATTCTTTGAGATGATATGAACAGCAAACTTTTTTCAACAACAGCAGCCAAATGGCTTATCTCCAACTATGGGTAGACAGCACAAATTTTGTTCTGACATCCCAATCTATATAAACCCGTATCTTCAGTCAGGTTATGTGCATTTTAAATACTTCTGACTGACTCCATCCAGTTTCTTTTCAGTTTTTCTCTTACCGGTTTAGATCTGACAATGTTACCCAATACACCTTATCACAGGCACCTCTGTTGGCCTCTCCTTGCATGCCAAAACCATATTAACATTCTTTCCTTTCTTTTATCTCCTTGGAGTTACTCCTAGACTCTTCCGGATACGTTTGTTCCTTGCCTTATCATTCCCACTCTTTCTATTGCAACATCCTCATATCAGCTATGCTCATCCTACAAATATGTTGATTTTTGGTTCTCAACATTCTGCTTCATAAATGGCATTGAACTTCTTAAAAAAAAAAAACTAGTGCGCTCAATTCTGTTTGGGTATATTTGTGCCTATCAGATGCCTTCAAGGAACCTATCAAATGGAAAGTTTTGAACAATCTCTATGTGTACCATGTATACAGAAAAGAGGTCTATCATGCAGATATACTAAATTAAATACTCTGACTAGAAGAATTCTAAATTTATGTGCAATAATCAATGTTTAAATTCAAAAAACTGGCCATTATTGTAAAGAGAAGCTAACTGCTGATTGACTGCCCATTACGAATGTTAAAGTGGCAAGAAAATTAGAACATAAAGTGCCATAAGTAGAAATAAAGTGGATCCAAGAGACTATAAATAATGCGGATCCAAGAGACACACAAAGTTGTACACAGGAGAGATATGATATATACTCACCAGCAGTTTCAGAAGCAAGAAGAGTATGCTTCTCATGCTCAGGTGTTTGTTTATTGTAAAGAGAAGCTATCTGCTGATTGGCTGCCCATTACTAACGTTAAAGTGGCAAGAAAATTATAACATAAAGTGCTATAAGTAGAAATAAAGTGGATCCAACCATATAAATAATGCGGATCCAAGAGACACACAAAGTGGTACACAGGAGGGATATGATATATACTCACAAGCAGTTTCAGAAGCAAGAACAGCATGCTCCTCATGCTCAGTTGTTTGTTTAGCTTTCTTTGTGCAAAAAGCAACCCATAAAAACAAGAGTACTCAGTATGAGACCATATAATAACTGGTTGGATTTGCTAATGATGCAATGATAAAAATTCACCTGCAAGTTCTGAAAAAAAAAAAGCTATTTAACAAAATATTATGTTTATGTGAAACTGTGCTTCAGAGTTCTGTGGAATCATTTTCATTTAGATAGGCCATACTCAGAACTACAACAACCTGATGATCCTAACCCTCCAGTCAAGGGCTAGTAGAACTCAAATGAGTGAAACAGATGAAGTAATGGATTCAGTTACACATTGCATCTGTTCAGGCAGTGGCTTACCTAAGCGGCCACAATTTTACATCCAAAATTTGGATTAGCGAATCACCTCTATGGTCTATAGTATCAGGCACTGCCATTCTTGCTTATATACATAGTCATGCAATCGATGCAAGTACTTACAGATAAACCTATCTGTGTACGTGTGTTCATGAGTTTTTTTTATTTAGTTTCCTTCAATTTGCAGCAGCCTTTCTTTGCTTTGAGTTTGGCATGACAGCAAAATCAAGTTTAACTGCATAATTTTAATGCCTTGTTCAAGGGATGAATATGTGTGCTGATTAACCCAAGAATATAAATTTCCATATAGTTCAAGTTATTCTCCCTACTGTATATATATATTATCACAGAGGATCCTTCTACTCACCTCTCACCCCCGACCAAAAAAAAAAAAAAACGGACAAAAAGAAAGAAAAAAAGAAACAATTCATTCTACATCCATATGACCTGTCACTACTCACTGCAAATGTAATTTTTTTATATGCCACAAATATACAGTTTCAGTTGGCCGAGCTGAATAATGATATCCAAAATGACTTGAAAGAAAGATACCCACCTTTCCAAATCCCCAAATCAGTAATAATCAAACTATTAAAAACCCAACACCAAGAGACCCTATTTATTCAAATTTGATCTTACCTACTAATTACTCTAAGATTCTCAGGAATGTTCAAGAAGGAACTTCATCAGGCTACCATCATAGTCGGCTTGAGACAGGTGAGCCTCCAGGAAATTAGTCTGATTAAACTCTACATGTTTCAAAGCTGCTGCCCTAATTGAGTGTCACCAATAACTAGCCCCAGGAGGAGAATCATGTGACAATTAGAATACTCAAAGCCACTGAAATTCTACTAATTCAAAAGTATTATGTCGTAATATAGATCAGTAAACCTATTTGAATGATAGATAGTGCTTATAACTAAATTCACTTCAATCAACAAAAGCAAAAAAACAAAAACTAATTGCTGTCAATCCAAAATCAAATTGTCGCTTATCATTTCTCCATTTGACACTTCAACTTCTGACTCCCACGAAGATCTTACTTCTCTGTGAACTTTATTTTCTTTCATTTCGGTTCTATTATTCCATTTAAAAAAAACATTGAAAATTTATTATTCAAAAGGAATGCTTTTCATAATTTTGATAATTCGATCATGGCAACGAAATACATATATACCTTCAAAAAAAAAAAAAACAAAGAGGGATTTCATGGTTCTGGTAATTAGATGTTAAATGAACTCCATTAATTGTAGAAACATCTAAAAAAATATAACTGGAAATGTAGAAGAGAAAAAATAAACTCAAAAGAGATTAAAGATTTCATAGAAACAAAGGTGCCGAAGTAGTCTGAATAGCCTAGAATTTATCAAACCGGAAACAAATATAGATCAAGAACTCGATAACAGATAAAGCGAGCAGTAAGATTGATTGATCTGAACTGAACTAACCTCGCTTGTTCTTCAAATGGCTTGGCTTCTTGTTATGTGTGCAATTGACGGTGTTCTCGAATCTAGCCAGTATTCATAGTTTTCATTTTTCAAATGAGTTTTGTCACGTGAGGCAGTTAACTCGCACGTGGAAGTTAGTCGGTCCTGAGCCTGACCCCTCGTTCGGGTTCGAGTCAAACGGTATATATGGCAAGAACCGCACAACTGTGATTGGGCTTGTAGAGTGGCAGCTTCGTAATTCTGAATAAATCCTGTCTCTAAATTCTAAAATGCTACTTGAACGAGCATGACCGTCCAAAAAGTATGAGATGTATCAGACGGTTTCAGATCAACGTTCTCTCTCATCAAGCTAGAAACCAGAAAGGCAGCAGAACCCTTGAAAAAAACCTTCTTTCTCTATCTTCTTTCAGTTATTCAACTCTCCAGAATCAATCAAGAATCCATGGCTCTTTCCAAACCAGTGTTCTTCACTCACCTTAAAAACCTAAAGAAACCTCTCCACCACCCTCGACAACCTTACCTCTCTCTCCGCCTCCTCTCCTTCGCCACCCCTGAAGAAGCCGCCGCCGAGCGCCGCCGACGGAAGCGCCGCCTCCGCATCGAACCCCCTCTCAACTCTCTCCGCCACTCGCAACCCCAACAACAACAGCCACGCCCTATAAACCCTAACCCTAACGCCCCAAAGCTCCCGGAAAACGTATCGGTCCTCACCGGAAACCGCCTCAATCTCCACAACCGAATCCTCACTCTCATCCGCCAAAACGACCTCGACGAGGCCGCTCTTCTCACTCGCCACTCCATTTACTCCAATTGCAGGCCAACCATCTTTACCTGTAACTCCGTCATGGCTGCTCTCCTCCGGCAATCTCGATACTCTGATCTGCTATCGCTTCATCGATTCATCACACAAGCTGGTGTTACTGCCAATGTCGTCACTCACAATCTCCTCATGAATGCTTATTGCGATTGCAGGAAGACCGATACTGCTCTTGAACACTACAAGCAGCTCATCAATGACGCGCCTTTCAATCCTTCTCCGACTACGTATCGGATTCTGGTGAAGGGGCTTGTAGATAACAACAAGGTGGAACGAGCCTTGGAACTCAAGGAGGAGATGCTCTCTAAAGGTTTTGCTCCTGACCCAGTTGTTTATAATTATCTCATGTTAGGTCTTGTGAAGAATTCCGATTCAGATGGGGTTTTGGTTATGTATGATGAATTGAAGGAGAAATTAGGGTTTGTTTCGGATGGGGTAGTATATGGGAGCTTGATGAAGGGTTATTTTCTGAAAGGAATGGAGAAGGAAGCTATGGAGTGTTACAATGAGGCTGTGGGGGAGAATTCTAGGGTTAGGATGGGAGCAGTTGCTTACAATTCAGTGTTGGATGCGTTGAGCAAGAACGGAAAGTTCGATGAGGCATTGCGGTTGTTCGATAGAATGATGGAGGAGCACAATCCTCCGAGGCGTCTTACAGTGAATCTCGGGAGCTTTAATGTTATGGCAGATGGGTTTTTTGCCCAAGGGAGATTTAGGGATGCAATCGAAATTTTCAGGAGAATGGGTGAGAAGAGTTGCAGTGCAGACACTTTGTCTTATAATAATATGATTGAACAGTTATGCGGCAACGGAATGGTGGCCGATGCAGAGGAGCTCTATAGAGAAATGGGTGAGAAAGGTGTTAAACCAGATGAATTTTCGCACGGTTTGTTAATAGATGCTTGCTTTGAAGAGAACAAGCCTGATGAAGCTGCAGGATATTTCAAGAAGATGATGGAATTGGGCTTGAGACCAAACATGGTTGTTTATAATAAGGTGGTTGATGGACTGATCAAAGAAGGTAAAGTTGATGATGCAAAGTCGATTTTCGACCAAATGGCCGATAAACTCAAGATGGATTCTGCAAACTATGAAGTGATATTGAGGGCTTTGTGTGATGCTGGGAAGCTTGATGATGTACTTAAGATGGTTACCAACATGTTGAAAGATGATGAAGTTGGTTTTAGTTCTGAGATTGATGAGGTTGTTAGAGATGCCTTGAAGAAGGAAGGGAGAGAAGAGGAGCTGGTGAGGTTGTTAGAGGAGAAGGCTAAAGCTGTGGCGAAGGAGGCTGAAGCAGCAGTTGCTGAGTCTGCTGACGTGCCAGCGATGGTTGCTGAGATAGGGTCTGTTGATGTTAGAACTGCTATTGAGGCTGTGTCTGTGAATGGGGATGTATCAGCAGGTCATGAACAGACTACTGGTGGCTCCCCCGCTGAGACGGGTGCTTCTGATGATGGCTTAATAGAAGAAGAAGCAACTAAATTTGATGAACCGGCTGAGGAAATAGATCAAAAGAAAGATGGCATGGCTGAACAGGTATTGGCTTAAAAGAAAAATCTGGTTCTTGCTATGATTCTTTGGATCTAATGCATGAGAAACAATTATCAGCTTTCCAATATGTTTATTGTTTTGATATCGATATCTATTGGGCATGAAATCTTCTCAAAAACTTGGTAATATTCAGCAATGTATGGGAGTTCTAGGATTAGATTTCGTTAGTGCAGATTTTGAATGTTTATTTGCTTCAATTCTCAAACCATTGTGACTATAATATCATTGGAGTTGTTGTAATTCATGTGATTCTGTGCCTTTCCACTCCCTTTTTTGGCAAGAGTTGCACTGGATGCTCTTAAACGGCAGAACAGGATTCATCTACTGGGCTCAAAAAATAGGGATGAGGCATTATTGATGATGCTCTTGTAGTTTGACTACTTGGAAAGGTTTTGTAAGTAAAATCTTAAATAACAACCCCAACAGATAGAGACCAAAATACCAGTTCCAATACTGATCTCCAGAAAATGCTTCTTCCTGTTGCAATGTTGTGGTTGTACCGTCTTTGGATTGATATACTTGAACATGCACCCGTGTCCAAGACAGATTGTCTTCAATGCCAAAGAAAAAATTGTGTAGATAGACACTAAGTGGAGAATGAGAGCTTCATAAGGAAATATTCCACCTAGTGTGTAGGTATGCCTGCAGATTGAAGCTGTTATATAGGAATGTACATGGGCTGGCATGATTTTGTGGCACGGGCACGACATAGCACATTGTTGAGCAGGGTACGGTTCAACCCAATCATGTCATGGACCATTGGCCGTGCTGGGTCTGGGGTCCCTAGATTTAGGTACGGCACGTTGTACATGCCTAATTGTATAACGAATGAAGTCAGTTCATGTATTATAAGATCACGACAGACACCAAGGTCGGCATCTTTTTTTTTCACCATACTATGAAGTAATAAACAGACTCCGTTCATTTTGTTAAACGAATGAAGTCAGATCATGTCCAGCAACAAAGACATGGTGGAATTGTCATGGCCAGAAATCGTAACAGCAAGGTTCTCTTGGTTATCCTGTAATGCTTGGTTATCCTGTAACGCAGAGAGAGACAGAACTGCAGTTCATGTTTCGGATCATCCAAGCATCATTATTTTCGTACTATACAAATTCCAGCATAAGGCTCACTCTATACCAATGCTTTCGACTGTAGCACAGGAAGATATGGTAGCAGAAAGCAAGAATTTGACTTCTGATGAACCTAAGGAATAAAGGAAGAACATAAGCTTATTTGATTTTTCTTTTACGCTAAGAAAATAACTTATTGGAGACAACTTAGAAAACATGAAAACTCCAGCATCCAATACACATTTCAAGAGTGCCCAACATTAACATTGACATTATAATGTTAGTACAAGATACTAGGAATAACCATACAAACACACAGAAAGTGAGTGTCAAACACACACAATCAAAGCGCAATGAGTATGCACAATCCCAACCTCAGCTACAGAGGTTGGGTATGCACACCCCACCATCTGGGTTTTGCTGTTCCTTCCATATCCTCCCTGTAACCCGGAGCTTCAGCTCTTTCCTGTCCCCACCGGAGAAGAAAAGTGCCATGTTCCGTTGGATAATTAGGCCATCGTGGCTGTCCCTAACCTTCCGGTGGCTATCTCGTATGCTCCGTGGTGTTCCTTCCCATATGAGTTTCCGGCCATTTGCCCCAACCTCTAGGCTGTAGCAATACTTCCGGGCCTCATTCTCATCACCCATGAATCGGAGGAATGCCATGTACACAGGAGCCATCTCAAGCTGGAATGCTTCAAAGTGCAGGCAGAAATACTGACCAAAACAGTTGAAAACCTGACAAACAGGATCGAGCGATTTATTTGGTTCCTATTTGAAAAATTACACAAACAGTATCCTACTTGCTGTTTTGATTGAGAACAATTGCTTATTTTCTATAAAATCACTTTGAGAAACACAACCAAATTGAAAATCTTAAACAAAACTAAAATTACCGTTAGCATCCAGGTGGCATTTTCTACTTCACGGGGATTCGACTTGACGTAGCGATGGTTGAATGTGCATCCAGTATGCATGTCTACCTTGTGATCATCCCTCAGATGGGCAACGAGGAAAGGAATATACCCAACAACGGAGCACTCTGATCCGGCATATGGGCAATTGTATGGTCTGAAATTACACTGAGCCTCATGCTTGAGCTTACTGTAATAAGGGAAGATCTCAGGGCAACCCAGGGAGCAATACTTGCAAGGCAATTCAAGCGACTCGGCCACCTTCTCCAATGCTAAGCATCTAATATCGCCAAGTTCCTGTCTACAAGTGGGACACCGGTTGTGCACCCTTGTTTTACAGGTGGAACACAGTGTGTGCCCATTGTGGCACTGCAAAAACACCAATCGTTGAAAACTAGAAACTAACCCATTTTCATTTCTTTGAGAAATAATGAATAGTAATTTTTTTTTTTTTTTAAAGAAAAAGAGAGCATAAAAAAAATCACACAAGGGATGTTCACCGCATGCAATTAAGAAGTAACCCATTTTGGTCCTAAATATTAGTCAATTAACATTCACTTTTGGGGGAAGCATTTTCAGCTATGCAAGGAAATCCAGACTGACTTAAAAGGAAAGGAAAAAAAAAACAAAAATAGAAGAAGCCAAGGAGCTCATATAGAAAGTTATCAAGGTGTCAGTAACTTAGGTTAAACAACATACCCTTTTTCATTCTTGAATGTACATAACGAGTACTCGCCATACTCGCTGCTTTTTCTATGCTCGTCTACTTGCCTATCATAGTCCTAAGTGATTTTTCAGAGGGCGGAACCAATATAATACCCAGTTTGCACACAATGGGGAAACACGCCAGATGACCAATATGAAATTAATAAGTTATAAGTCCCTTTGGTTCTTTGACGACCACAATAATATCTTATCTGGTGAGAGATTGCAATGATTTTTAGTCAGACTTCCTATCAGAGATGCCAAATTGGTTGATTTAAAGCATAATCAATGGAATGGGAATATACGTTGCCATCAGAATGGAGATGTCTGCCCATAAAACCATTTCCAACACAAAACAAGGATCCATGGCAGAACTGGATTGTCCTACAGTCCCATATTGTAAAAAGGAAATCCTCTATTGAAATAATAAACACTACACTAGAAGAAAGAAACTCAAGAAGAAACACTAGATGAAACTCCTAACACTATTGAAATAATAACCAATCTAGCTTATTAACAAATTTACACAGAGAGTAATTCCACTTCCACCCATCAAAAGCTGCCAATTGGTAAATCATCAGCACCAAATGCCTTATCGGCAACAAGTCCTGATCCTCCATCCCCATCTGTTAAAAATCATATCTTCAATCAAATTACGAGTATCCAAATCCTTTTTTATTGCCATCTAAGTTCCTTTTGGTCTTCCTCTCCGTCCTTTTAGACCCTTCAATGGTTCCTCTCCCACACGTTCTCACAACTTCTTCCACGGGTCTTTGCTTTACATGCTCAAACCATCTTAACCTACTTTCCTTAATTTTCTCTCCTATTTGAGCAAATTGGTTAAATCAAGAGCATTAAAATTCATTTATGGATCATATATTCATATCCCAAGATCATAATGAAAGAAACAAGAACAATCTATACTATATATAAAGCGAGAGGATGCCTCAAAGAGAGTGCCAAAAAGAAAACTCTTTCTCAAAACACCCTTATAAAACCAAAATATAATCAAATATTTTTAAGTACAATTTTTTCTTTTCATATTTTTCTTTTAGAAGATAATGGTGCAATTATAGGAGAACTATTGAAACCATTTGCAATCTCTATTTTTAAGATTTCATTTCCCCTATAAAACTCAATCACATTACATATATTTGAAAATCAGGTATTTTTAAATGTTATTGTGATATTTTAGTTTGGATGGGTTGAAATTTTATATAAAGAAAATTCGACGGCTGTAAATAAGTTCTCCGCTATGCAGAAAAGAAAATGTTGGCACTATAGACTAACTCTTTTAGTTTTCCTCATTAATTATCTACGTGCAGTACTGCACGTGCAATCCTCTAGTTTCATTAAACTAAATGAGAATATTCTAGCAAAAGGGATTTCTGAGAATTCAGAGTCTCGTCAAGAATGTAGATTTTGCATTGCGTGACCTCAATATAAATACATGGATTAAAAGCCAATATATAAATATATATA
>JAUPMG010000020.1:13910248-13922875 GCA_031762675.1 Pachysandra terminalis
TCCCACCAAGAACGAATAGAATCCTTAAAGTTCTGATGGGACAACCACATATTCTCAAACCTGAAAGGGGACGGACCCCTAAATCCCTGGGCATTACTAATCTCTATAGGCTAGTGATCAGAGGTGGTTCTAGCTAGAAGTCATTGCTTGGAATTCGGAAAGTGTTCATCCCACATCACAGAATCCAAGAATCTGTCCAATCTACAACACACGGGTGGAAGATGCCAGTTAGACCACGTAAACCTTCCCCCAAGTAGGGGGTAATCCAATAAATCACACTCCCTAATAACTGCCGAAAATTTCCTCATATGTCTAGTAACTCTAGTCACCCCACCACTCTTCTTGCTAACATAGCGAGTCACATTAAAATCACCAATCAAACACCACGCCTCGCCAAAAAGGACTCTAAGATTCCTAATTTCCTCCTAGAAACCTACCCTATCTCTAACTCGATTGGGATCATACACCGCTGAAAGCACCCACTCAAAATCATCTACCTCACTATTAAACTTAATGGACAAAAAGAACAGACCCCTAGACACTTCACCACCCACAACCGAGTCCGAATCCCACACAACCAAAATACCCCCAGAAGAGCCACACAAAGGTAAGAATGCCACACTACGACTTTTATCGTCCCAAACCCTTCTCACCAAGGAGGAAGAAATGTTTTCCTTCTTAGTTTCAGTAAGGATCAAAATATCTGGATGAGCATTGAGACACAAATGTTTAACCGCCCTCTTCTTCTCGGCGCTACCTAAACCTTTAATGTTCTAGGATATGATCTTCATTGAACAAACTCTTCTGCGCCCTCAGACCTAGACCTAAAAGCCTCCACGGCCTTATGAGCCGAAACATTGTTACCTACCCCATCACACACCTGATCCAGTACACCAAACGCAAAACTAACCATCCGATCCCACTCCCCATTTACTCTGTTTTCAGGGCTAGTACCAACAGCCACAACACCTGAGGAGACTACCTCAACCTCCAATTGACGGGAAAGAACAGGTCTCACAATAGCATTAACCCCCTTCTCGAGACCACAACCAACCCCCCCACCACCATGACCAAATCGGATTGCTCTTGGGTAATACTCTGAACCGGACAATTAGCAACATTATGCCTCATAGCGAATATTGGCTCGCCCAAGGATTGCTTAGTCTGAACTGCAAGAAGATTGTTAGCCTGACAAGAATCAATTGAAGAATTTAGAGATTTCGTCTTACGCAAAGCAACTTGCGGCTTACCTGGTGCCACTAAATTAGGGGCAGAAGAAGAAGGACGAATAGAGGACCTGAAATTACAACCAGCACCCAACAGGGCAAAACAAGAATCCATGGACTGCACTGAATTCGAATACTGACCCCCACAGACACCACCAAAGTCGGAATCGGACAAAACCTCGTCCTCCACCACCGTGTCTAAATTGCAGGGATTACCTCCAATAATGTCTACAGACTGACCTAAGAAAGCACTGCTACCTCCTACAACCTTGAGAGGACTTTTCCGGCAATAAACTTTATGAACCTGTCCACTCTTCTCTGTAGACTGTAACTGATTAGCACCCCAAGTCCGGTAACCCATCACCACCAACCTCAATTTGCTGCTGCACAGGAGCCAACAATTCCAACTTCTCGACCCTAGAGCTTAGCTCTAACAACATGGATTCCACAGGCTTCAAGGCAGAAAAGAAGGTGTCCTTGAACGCCCTCAGCGATTCCGGTGCTAAGCTGCCATCCGAGCTTACCAAAGCATCCACCGGCACCTGAACCTCTTCAAGCACCTCCACCGAAGCGCCAGCTGCAGAAGACGAAGATCTGTCGCTGGGAACCTCCAATCCCGGAGCACGTCACGCTGCTGGTAATAACCCACAGACGCACTCGGGGCCTTCCAAAAAATCCAAGGGGCGAGATGTGTTGGATCCCACCTGATCCAACACCTGAAAAGATTAGACACAACAGGCTCAACTGAAATGGACCTCTCAACCAATTGATGTCCTGCCCCCAGACTGGGCCTAGGGTGCGATGGCCCAAAGCCCTGAGATGTCTCACCAAAAGCCAGAACACCTATGGGCCCCGAATCGCACAGAGATTGTTGATGCGAAATGGGCCTTGCGTCTTGATCCATACTTGGCCTGGGCCAAAGCCCACCCGGGACGCCACACGCTTCCCCAATAAAGACCCTATCTCGATTTCCTTCTTCCCTAAAAGATTGCTCTGCAACTGCCTTCTGACCCCACCCGGGCCAGAGTATATGTTAGTTTTGTTGGGAATGTTGGATTTACCTTGTTAGTGGATGTAGAGTTTAACTTATTGATTGAGTTTTATGCTTTTGAAATTTTAACAATTGAAATAAAGTATGTTGTGAATATCAGATCGAATTCGAAATCAAACTGAAAATCTGATTAGTAAATAAAACTCGAATTCAATGATGATTTTATAGGAAATGTCGAAATTTGAAGCGAATTTGGATCAGCCCTTAAAAGTACAGAATCACATTTAAATCACACCTGATTTGACTCAAATTCAACCCGTTTACAGCCCTAGACTTTACAAACAAGTCTCGTTAGGTGATTAGTTGATCCAAACTCTCTAAATGAAATCACTAAGACAGTTAAATAGCTTGGAATCATACATATTAATTGGATAAATGTAACCTCTGAATGATTCCCATTTCTGAGCGATGGCTCCCTAAGAAAAATGGGCATAAGTTGAGAAGGGGTTGATCCACTTTAGAAGTGAGAACATATTTGTTAATCAAATCTTGAATCACCCCAATTTGAAGGCCCTTAACGGCCATTTTATTTTTGCATGATTAGACGTGCCCAGGGATTTTAATGTCAGTGACATAGAAACCATGGGAAGTCGTTTGGGTTTCCCTTTTTCCTGCGACATGAGGAAAAAAAAAATATTTTTAAAAAAATCCTATAAAATTATGAAAACATAAATAAATAGTTAGTAAAAATTAAAGGAACAATCTATCTACTTTAATTAGATGTATTACTTTTTGACGTTTTGTACAACTAGAGTCTGAAACTGACAGCTCGACACTACAACATCAACCCTAACCCTCCTCAACTAATGGTCTTGATTAAGGGAGTATTTGTTTTTGCATGTTTTGATGTATTTAGGCCTCAATTATGCTCATCTAGGAGTTGGGATAAAAATTCCATCAAAAAACTAAAATTTTCATCAATTTCCCATTTTTTCCTTAGATGTCGCAGGTCTTTACCAGTTTGCAACATGTCTTGCGACATCAACATTGCAAACCTTGGATGTGCCATCTTGATTCAGCCTGACTGTATTACCCCAAATAAACAAAGGATTTTCATCGCTCTCTTCATTGTTCTGATTAGCCAATCCATTTTTCCATATCTATATTGCTATATGTTTTTTTCCCTCAAATTTATTTTCTTGTTTTATCATTTTATATTTATTGAATGTTAATATGCTTCAATTGGGGTGAAACCAACACCCTCTTTTACCTTGTTTGCTGCCTGAATAGCTGTTACTTAACAAGTTGTTTGCTGATTCCAGTGAAATTTATTTTGCTTTTCCATCACTTTCGTGTTCCTCCGTCCTTTCTTGGTCTGGGACAGTTGTATACCGTTTCGATTCTAAAAGCTTTGCTTTGTCTGCTGTAAGCTCAGGAATAAGCTTGACAACTGAACAATGGACAGCCTTCAGGAGTAATGTCCCTGCAATACAGGAAGCCATTAGGCAGATGGAGGCCAGGTTGAGGTGATTGATCTGTTTGAGTATTTGAGAGCTATATGAGAGAATTCTGATGAGTCAAAGTCTGTAACCTAACCTGATATTTTGCTGTACAAAAAGTCAAATTGGCAAAATACTTTCAAGTAGGAGGATTTCTAACTTTTCTGGAAGAGGTTACTGAAGTATAACTGAACTGGTTCGGCTTTTGCTAAGCAGAGCATGCCCTATCTTGAGATTGTTTCTACTGGTATTAGGTTGGATTTAGCAATGCAAATGGCTCATAATTCGGTTATTCTGACCATTTGATTAATGCTTTATCTTAGTTGGCAGAGCCGCTGCAAGTGTGATTCCGAGAAATTAGGTAATTATAGGATTAAGATAGAATAGTTTTGTAGGACAGAGAGGTGGAAAGGGTGAAAAAGAGAGGTGGACAGGGTGAAAAGAGATGAACAGACCATCAGATTTTTTGCAGATGATATCTATTTCTCATGGGTGGATGGCTAGACTCAGAAAGTTACAATTTGGGGTTGAACCCGGATTGCAGTAGAAGATCTCAGAAGATCTCTGTTGAATCGAAAAATGTCCCACGATAGAATATGTGATTACTAGAATCACATACAATATTTTCACACTCAAAACAATCAGATCTTTATACGAAAATCTGAGCAATCCATATCTCAAGAAGAAATAAGAGATGAAGAGAGGGCATGCCTGAAGTAAGGAGGATGAATCTTCTATATATAGAAAACTCAACTCTAGTCAACCTAACAACCTAAGACTCTTTATCTCTTAATCTTTTTAGAAGATGGTGTCCAAGTTACACTTGGTCTCACACCAAACATGGTCTCTCCAAGTGGAGACCGGGGTTGGCCCAAATGGGTTGTGGCAACCAGGTCGACCCATGGCATAAATCCAAATCTTTTATATATAGAAAACTCAACTTGGGGCTCTTTTAATCTTCTTTTAATCTTGTTAGGAGATGAAGTTCATGTTACACTTGGTCTCACACCAAATATGGTCTCTTCAAGTGGAGACTCGGGTTGGCCCAAACGGGTTGTGCCAACCAAGTTGACCCATCACATAAATCCAATAGAAGGTGCCACTTGGAATCATGGTTTCAAGGATGGGTCAAGATCATATCGACCGATCCGGATCGGGATTGTCCAAGACCGGTCCAATCCCAAGCCACGATACAAACTATTGTATCAAGTAGCTTTGGATCGGACCGATCCAACCGATACCGATAAGGACCGGCTGATCCGGCCCAATCTAATTTTTTTTTCAATTGGCATTGGATCGGACCGATCCAATCGATACCGATACGGATAGGCCGATCTAAACCGAACCATTTTTTTTTTTTCATTTTTTTTCTGAAGGACGATCCAAAACTTGGATCGGATCAGAATCGGCCGATCCAATACCGGATCGGAATCGGCCGAACCAGTCCGATCCAAGATCCCGAGAATAAAAACCTTGCTTGGAATGGTGATGGTCAACACCAAGACCTGGATACAAAACTCGGTTTTAGAATAACGAGTCTCCGTGCTGGCCTCCCGTCTCAGTCAAACCTTGTATATTGTTGCGTCCAGCCCTACATACATGTCCTTGAAACCTTGCTCAGCCATAGTATCTATGGGGCTGCCCCTAGCCTCATTTGTCCCGCTTGAAACCGTTCTCCTCCCCGAGCCTCCACCTTGCTAGGTACGTATTTGAAGTTTAAATTCATACTGAAGTGGTAAAATAATTCTCGGTTTCACCTGAAAGGAACTACTCCCTTTCTGGAAATCTTGGTCCTCTCCAAAGATCCTCCAACAGTACCCAAGCTAAGAGCACTGACCTAAGAGGAGTTTGACAAGTTTAGCTGACCTAATTTAGTTGGTTTCAAGATGCTGTTATTGTTTTCCGAAAAAGTTCAACACGTATAGTTATTAACTCTGCTAATTTAAGTAAAGAGAAGTTCCCTGGAATGCGACCATCCAAGTAGACCATAGGAAGGTCCCATGATTAAATAGACCAATCAAATGGGCCTCATTGCGACTCTTTCTCATCCTCAATTATTTTTTTCTCAACCCAATAACCACTACCAAACACCAATCCATCTTATCCTTTTGACTATTATATACATTAAATGGCTGGATGAGGAATCAAGATTAAAGATACCTCAAATCCCTTTTACAAGAAAAAAGATGTCAAAAGGGTTTCTCAGAACAGTTCCATCTCCCTTTCTTCAATATATTCAACTAAACCCTTTCCTAAGTGCAAGATCAAACTCAGGATCATCCAACCAAACCACACATCACTGTCTAGTGGCCAACCAACTTGCACATCCACTAGAAGATGAACTTATTATTTATAATAGAACAAAAATCATCAGCCCATCCAACTAACTGAATAGCTAGCCTGAAACTGAAAGTTTAACTCGGCCCAACAAGCCAAAAGATTGGATACAGCAATCAATCCTATTCATACAAAGTAAAATCAAATAATCAATAATATAAACTAAATTCTTATTACCCATTCATTATTTCTAACCATTAGACAAATCTCAAAAATAAAAATGGGGCCACCTGTGATTCCAAAGTTTGGGAACCCAATGGTATATTAATGGCTGTTCAAGAAAAAGAGAAAAAAAGGTCAAAGGAGGCAGATCCCAAAACAAAACTAAAATGATCTCTAGCAACAATGCAATTCACTCAAGGCAGATCCCAATCACCAGAAGCAGCATGAAGTTGAGCTAACAATATAAAATCGAAATTCTGGAATGTGAGATGGTGATAAGAAGAAGGTAAGGACTTCAGAAAGAATCAACATAATTCTAAAATATCCATTGGAACTAAGGTAGATTCTTCAACACAAATTTGTGGAATTTATATATATCTTCTTAACAGATCTAAAAAAATTTACTACAAATAACATGCTGCCAGTCACTGCATGAGAAATTCCCTAAGAAAGTCGGGAACAAATTACCTTAAAAAGTATTAAGAGTGTTGCAACCTTCCCCGGGGGTTCTTTTGATTATGATTCAAAAAAAAAACCCAACTAATCGGAAACAACTTTGTCGAATCCATACATTTCCTCAACCTCCTTTATACATGCAATTTTGTACTTTGGAAGATCGTAAGCGCTAACCTGTTAAAACACAGCGTCTGCAATACACAATATTACAAGAAAGGGAAAAAGTGAGAATGAACATTAGAAACAAAATAACTTTGAACAGTTTGTCCGCGGTAACCATAGTTGAGAGAGTAAACTTACGATTTTAATTAATCTTGCAAGGAGAGTTCCTCCGCAGGCACGATTATGTATAACATAAACACCAAAGAAGTTGTTGTACTACTTGGTCAAGCCTAGGTAGTTATCTCTATTTTCTGAATAAAACTTCAGTTTGTTAGAGTCCCACTGTATATCAAAATCTTGGCAAAAGCTTTTCAATAGATACTTTCACCAACTAGAGACTACATGGGATCTGATCGTTGGCGCTTCCAACAGGGGATAACAGCTACAGGGCGTTGTCGCGGGAAAATGCCGCGATCAACTTCTCCTTTGTCACCTGTTCAGATCCTTGACTCTTGACAACAAATGTGTGGAAAATTTTATCATTCTGGGCAGATATTCTCGACTCCGTAACACTGAGCTGCGCCTCTTTGAATGCATGGATGACTCCTGATACAGGATGGGTATCCAAAGGGCAGCTCACTTGTACGAGAACCTCATCGTTAGCAGCTTGAATGTCAACGTCAGGGGCTTGCTTCTCAATCTCTGCAGGGAGATTGGCCTCTACTAAAGTCAATGCATCCCTTGAATTGTTGCCAAACTTCTCTCTTTCCGACTCCATGTCCTTGAGCTTCTTCTGAAGTTCTGTGATGTAGGTTATAGCATCTCCAAGCAAAGAGGCCTTATCCATCTTCGAAATGTTGGGTACCACGGCTCTCAATGCGTAGAACCGCTGGTTAAGCTTCTCTCGCCGCTGCCGCTCTGCCTCAACATGATTGAGAGGCTCCTCTCTCCCATTTGCAGGCTTCCGACCTCGTTTCCTGGGCTTCCTCTCATCAGCTGGGCCAGGTCGGTCATCCTTGCATGACGCTTCAACATCTGAGTGGTCTGACTCAATAGTACCTGGCCGAGCGATCACCGGCGACCTTGAAGTTGCCCCGGCAAAATCAATCTGCTTTGGCACCTGCTTCTGCGGGTGAAATTTGTTTGGCCGAGGTTCATCCCTAACTCCATTACTCTGACCAAACCTTCTATAGGCATTGTCCATGTCATTGCCGAGCATCATCGTGCTATTACTCGACTTCTGTTGATTATTTGCTGGGGTCAAACTGTAAGCCTCTGCATTCGTCCCTGAGTTTACTCCATAGATCTGTGTCCAATTCATACCATGAAAGCCCTTCGTTCCATTCGGAAACGAAACCCTAGACCCGTTTGGGTACACATCCCATGTCCCCCCCTCCTCCACCTTTGCAACGACGAGCTTATCGTTGATCTGAGATTGTCCCATGTTCAGATCTCGCCCGAAAATCTTGGGACAATCAACATTTCGCTGTCCAATCCTAAATCCGGTGAGGAAAGCGTTCTCATCCTTCTTCTCATTCGTTCCGGGTATAGCCGCCATAGGTTTGACCAACAAAGGCAATGAAATCACGGAGAAGGTAGACCTAATCATCTGCAAAACCTCTAGATTTTCAGGAATGGATCTCACAGAACCCACTTCGACCACCCCGATCTCGGTTGGGACGAGAACGATTGTTTGCATTCCTGCAGCCCTTGCAAGGAATGATCTGATGCAGTAATCAGATGATGATTTCACGGCATTTGAAAGCCAGAAATGCTTCCTGGAGTCGAACACCTTGCCGGGACCGCCTTCACCCCTGGGAAACGAAAAATACATGGATGCAAGAAAGAACATCTCAGTGTCGGTCACTTTATCCAATCCGAAAGCATAGCTTTCCTCGTCGGATCCTCCGAACAATGTGTGGAGTTTCTGAAGGATCCTCTTCCTCATCTTCTGCTGGATTTCATTCTGGTTCCCAAGATGGAGATGCTGCTTCATGGCTTCAGTTTCCTCCTCTTCTTTTGGTTCTCTGCAAAGCCCATCTCCCCAACCCAGAACGTAATCCCCAGACTTGGACTTGGAAATCTGCCAGAAAATGGCATAATTCCATGTGAAATTCCCAGGTTCTGCACCTTCCACTAGCGCAGCAATCTTGTCTTGAAGATTCTCATCACTCCCAGCAGCCGCTAATAATCCTTCCGAAGACATTATGCTCGTCGACAGATAATCGAAAGCTCGAGCACCCATTACTGCCACAACCATAGCCCTATCCTCATCGTTCCAAAACCCAGAACCAATACCAGTCTCCCTCCTCATATCTACCCCAAAAAAACAAGAAAAACTTGGGATTTCAACACCAAGAACTCAACCCCAGATGAAATTTCTTCAAAATCACTCCAAAACACTTCTTCCCATTGCCTAAAACCTCATACCCAGATCCAAAAAAAAAAAAAAAAACATATTCAGCTAGAACCAATACCAGTCTCCCTCCTCATATCTAACCCAAGAAAAATAAGAAAAAACTTGGGATTTCAACACCAAAAACTCAACCCCAGATGAAATTTCTTCAAAATCACTTCAAAACACTTCTTCCCATCTCCTAAAATCTCATACCCAGATCTAAAAAAAACCAAAAAAATATATTCAGCTAAAACAAATCCCTCAACTCTTATCTCTCTTCCATCCCAATACCCAATTCGACATATCTTTAGTTCCAGATCTCACTCTCGAATCCCACTAATTAACCCACATACAGGAACAGAAACAAACACAAATAAAGAAAATCACAACAAAACTAAATTCGAGATTCAAAGAACGTACTCACCAGTTTAGGTAAGAGAGAGATTAAAAATGCTTCTGGGGCTTTGAATTTCCCGGGGAAAACGAAGATTGGATTGGGAAATCACGACGAAGAGCAACAACGACTAGCAATACCAGATTAGCAAAGACCAACAGTAACGAAACCTTCAAATCTATTTCTGAATTCTCTGTTTCCTTATAGTTGGTATGTCGCAGAAGACAAGCAACAAAAGCCCTAAACATTGAAAGGAATAATGAACAGAAAGAGAGGTTAGTTCCAGTTGACCTTAGTTAAGTTAGAAACTAACTACAGTCGGTCAACATCTGCACAAGTTTTGGTTTGAGAGAGTTCTCTTCTGTGCTACGCATCTTACTCTGCTGCTTGCTGTGTACTCTCGATGTGACCCCCACGTACCCACTTGAAGGGGCTTTTAAGTCATTTCACTGAGCTGTTAATGCAGTAATACACTGACGTTGATAAATGGCGCAATATCAGCCATCCTTTTGTGCTGTACGAGTCCTGCAGATGACGCGTGATGTACAGGATCGTCGGCAAGGTTTTCGCAGTTGAAGTCAAGTACTGGGCATTGCAATTACCAAAAAACAAATGTACTGGGCATTGCCTTAGAAGTACACATCTGGGGGGTACGGTCGGCCTACGTTTTTTAAGACCCTAACCCTTATCCTTATCTATGTAACGATAAGGGTATTTTTGTCTTTGTACAGTACAGTACAGTGTTGAAAGGGTCCCACTCTCAGTACCTTGGTCATAGAGTCTCAGCCGATGGATGTTAATTTGGAGGTCACGGATTTCGTAAAGAAAAAGTAAAAATAGAAGGCGAAAGATCTCTGATCAGTCCCGAAACAATCTACCCTTTACTTTACGCTAAAATTACGAAAACACCCCTTAACTGAAGGCGGTCGAACCATCACGCGCGAACCTAACCGTAGAATAGAAACAAAATCATGATGATAATAATACATGATGGCCAACCGTTTTACGTTTAGATTTTGACCTGTCAAAGAATCATATTTTGATCGTACGATTAGTTTCTTCTGAAATGGAGAAAAGTCAAAAAAAATCTCCTAAGCACGTGGTGGTTTAAAAAGTGGAAACAGCATCATCTGCCGTTCTTCTCCGAAGCAACGTATCGTCAAGCTTTATTTAATATCTAAAGGGGGCCCATCTCGTCGAACATGCTTTTTAGGCGGAGAACATTAAAGCTCGGAAAAAGACACGTATAGGGCACGTGATATGAACGTGAAATATCTGTGGGCCCGGAAGAAGAACGTGAACCGCATCTAATATTCCTTTAATATTTGGTGTAACGTGTTTGGCGTGTGCTGAGATTAGATAATCCCCGCATCGTGTCCCGTGACATCTTGTCTCTTCGTCCGACTTTTTTTTATTCTTTTTAGGAAAAAGACTAAAAATTATAGAGACTTCTCTTGAGTTTGATTTAATTACAGAGACTTTAGTTTATCTTTCTAAAATAACATTATCTTTCCTATAAGTTTGAAGAGGTGTACACTCACCACCCTCTCTTTAAGTCACCATCTAAGCTGCATGACGACAAGTGTGATTTGTGATGTTGATCAGGCCGCCTAATTTAACTCACTCTACACGCTACGCTTAATTATGAGCGTATGTATGCGTTTTGGGTATAGTCACATACACTGGATTATTCCAAAAGACTATAACGGCTATACAATCGTTTTTTTCACGTGCCGGCTGTCAGCAGCTGCGTACGATGATTAGACCGTTTCCTGAAAATGCAAGATTTGAAACGGCAGAAGGATATCTGACTATTTTTATCACCAATAAAGGAGATAGTTTCTCAAGGAAGCTACATTTTAAATTTTAGCTTGTCGGAGAACACCACGTGTCCCAAACCCAACAAACACATTCATTATTTTCTTTTTGAGATAGTCAAAGGACTAAGTACTTATGTTCCCACAACATACTGCTTTCTTGGCACCCAAGGGAAGGAGAATCTTATTCTTCCCTCGACGGACCTCATTTTACTCGAATGATGTATTTAGGGACATGCTACCCCTAATAGACTCCTCAAATAATTATGATCTCAATAAATCCTCAAAGTCACATCTATTTGCTCTCTAGAACAGACTTCGAGTAATGTTAATACATCTCTTTACATTTTTAAAGGTACTTTTACTCAAGGAAAGATCACCGAGGAACTTTCTATGTATTCTAACTCAAGAGTTGTTATTGGATCACATCCATAGACTTCGAAGGACTATTCTATATGCTTTGTCTTAAAGGATCACAAGACAGATGTATTCCCGCCAAGGGACAACCTCGACGGACAAATCCGAGGGACAACCTCGACGGACACATCCGAGGGACAACCTTGACAGACATATCCGAGGGACAAACTCGACGGACGGGTTCGAGGGACAACTTTGACGGACAATTCTGAAGGAGGTCCTTCCCATGCTAACCATCTCCAGATGGTCAATTCGAATGAGGTATTTTCCCTCCTGCTAAGGGTGAATTCGAAGGAGGAATATCCCTTCATCCTGAGACAAATTCCAGGCTAATCACCTCGAGAGGATTAATTCGTCAAAGGGCTTGTCACCCCCAAAAGACTACAGATTCCGCCCCCTCTCGAGGGACGTAGATTTAGGTTTACCCCCTCGAATGCTGTCTTTTATGCATCCAACTTACCAACTGGGGCTCGAAATCACTTTCATTCATTCTTATGAATTGACTTCGAGCCATATCTTGGGACTTTCACTTCCAGAAAGCAGATCCTCAGTGGAAATGGCTTTAGAAGTTGAAAGCACGCCATCTTCAGACGTACTTCCTAAAAGACTGGTTTTCCTCCCGACTTGAGAACGTCCTCTCTCTTTACCTTTAGGAATTCGCCTGTCAACTTCTGAATTCATCCAAGTAGAAGGCAATCGGATTGGTTACTGTAGCTATAAACCTTAATGGATTTCAAGATAATCTCCTCCTTACTAGGACGATTGGTCATGAAAACGAATCCCCTGACGAGACACTCTCTACATGGGTAATTCGAGAATACATTGATC
>JAUPMG010000020.1:13934631-13949240 GCA_031762675.1 Pachysandra terminalis
AATATGTTAACATGTGTGTTTAATATTAATACATAATATAAGATATAAGAATATGAATGTATAATCACATATACAAATCGAGCCGAGCTTTAACCAAGCCTAGGCTACTCGAGCTCGGCTCAAGCTCGTCAAAATAATGAGCCTTTTTTGGGCTCAGGCTAGGCTTGTGAGCCTAATTTTAGAGCTCAAGCTCGGCTCATTGACAGCCCTACTCCTGAATGTGCTTTTTATTTATTAGAAAAATCATGTAACTAATTTGTAAGAAATAGTCATTAGAGCTGGAAACGGGTTTGAGCTTAAACGGAACTGACGAATAGCGTGTTGAACTTGCCTAAACCTATTATTTATTTTTATTTGATTAATTGATTTTTCAATTTTAATTTCAAATTAGAGTGAAATGTAATCTCCTTTAATATTTTAAAATATTTAGAAAGCATGATTTCTTTACAAAAATAGGTATTTTTAACCTATAAATAATTTTAAAACAGTTATAAATAATAAAATATAATTATAAATCTATAAAGGGTTAGCATGTTGGGTTTGGATTGACCCGTTTTCAAAAGGGTCGGTAAAACCTAAATCCAAATCAAACTTAATTAATAAACATGTCAATCCGAATCCATTTAATCGGATTGGATTCGAGCAGGTTATCGTGTCGGTTCGGAAATTTCTAGCTCTACTAGTCATGATGGGTTCTAATGGGATCCATTTTATAGGATATTAAGATCTCATTTTTGGACCAGTTCCTAAAGCCATATATCTGGGCCCAACCTAATCAAAGATCATAAGCATAGGTTTAATAAAATTTTATTAAAATGACATAAAATTTTGCTTTAAAGCTTATATTTAAAAAAGAAAATATTAATCAATAATTTCCATCATTGTTAATAATGGAAATATTAAGATTTTTGAGGATTATACCAACGTTTTTATTTTCGGGATCTTGGATCGGACCGGTCCGGGCTGATCAGGTATTGGATCGGTCCGATCCAATACCAATGAAAAAAAACAATTGGATTGGTTGGATCGGACCGGATCAGCCGATCGTATCGGTATTGGTTGGATCGGTCCAATCTAAAGCCACTTGGTCCGTATCGGTATCGATTGGATCGGTCCGATATAATGCCACTTGATGCAAGAGTTTGTAGTTTTTATCTTATTCGCTCGGTTTCCAGTTTTTTAAGATGGAGAATGGTGGACGAGCGATATTCCCGGACGATCGATGCTCTTTTGTGTCGGAATTAGGTATGATTCATTAAATTTTGGATTGGAATCTGTGGAAGTTTATTGATTATTATGGAAGAGCATTACTGAAATAACAAGCCGATCAAATAGCCTGGACGATCGATGCTCTTTTTGTCGGAATTAGGTAAGATTCCTTAAATTTTGGATTGGAATCTGTGGAAGTTTGTTGATTATTATGTAAGAACTTTTCTGAAATAATAATCCGATCTCCGATTCTTCCACCGGTTTAATTCTGATCTTTCTCGGTGAGCAAAGAAGAACTTCGCTGGAATAACAATCCGATCTCCGATTTTTTTATTTTTTTTCTCCAGCGTTTTCATCCGATAAATTTGATGATTTCCAATCCGAGATTGATCCTCTACGCCTCTGTTTCCAAAGGAACTCTGGTTCTTTCAGAATTCAGCTCTGGAGACCCCGATCTGGAAACCCTGGCTTTGCAATGCCTTGAACTGGCTCCTGCTTTGCATACCATGTTTACTCATATCGTCGATAGAAGGATCTACACCTTTTTGATGGAGGATCCGTTTGTATTTTTCGTCATCTTTGAAGAGGAACTTGGGAAACCACAAGGTTTGTGGTTCTTAAACCGCGTAAAGGATGCTTTCTCGAAGATCTTGAAGAGCAAATCAATCGAAAACTTTGATACTTTAACTGCTAATTGCTTCCACGATGAACTGTGTCCAATCTTTCATAGTTTGATGGGTCTTCCAACCCCAAGGGAAGCGAGAATAGTGCTTTCTCCTGAAATTCCCAATCGAGTTAGTCGAAATACTAGTATGGATTTGACTTGTGGAAAAAAGGTTATATCAATTCCTTTGCTCGGAAAGACATGCAAGTGTTCAAAGAAGAAAAAGAAAATTTGGAGTATTAATCGCAACGACAGTGATCTCTCTCTGGAAAAGAATGTAAATCAATCCGATGATTCTAACACGAGCAGGGAATTTTCAGTTGCATCACAAAAGAATGATTCTTACATGGGAAACGGAGTTCGCCAAAAGGCGCAGAGAATGTGGAGGCAACATGTTTGGGTGGTAGTGATATTAGACTTGTTTGTATGTTGTGTCCTGTTTGGGATATGGTTATGGATTTGCAAGGGCTTTACATGCATGGGAAGCTAAATTCTTCAAGCTTACAGGGGATATGAAGGTCAATTGATTAGGCTGAATCTTGGTTTGGTCACAGTTGTGTGTGGTTATGGATTTTCCGGGGCTTTAAATGTATTGATGGCAAGCTCGGGGCGGATACAAAGGGGGTTTTGATTGGGTTGGCTTGTTTCTGAATTTGACTCTAAATCTTGGTTTTATGGTATTTACTTGTAAATTTCTTCTTGATGAAGTTGGCAGAGATTTCTGCAAGGGCGTACGTGCATCTGGCATCAATTTTCTGTATGCTGTTTGATAGCCAATTACTTGATCAGTTCTTATAATCTTTATCAGCTTTCAGCTTGGTAATCTTCCTGCTCTCTTGAATGGACCAGTTGTTTGAATTTCAGGATTTGTTGTAGCTCTCCTTATTACAGCTCTTTCTTTCTTGCCCAAAATGTTAGTCCTTAACGCCTTTACTGTGTATAGATCCTGACATGAACTGTGCAGGCATCACCGGCAAAGTTGTTTCTGTTTCAATGTTATTTATTGGCTGATTTTGGTGAGTGGCTTTAATTTGGAGTCTTAATTGTTATTGTTGTTTCTTCATGTTACATATTCTTAGTAGGCTTATTTTGGTAACTATGGCATGTGATAGGCAGGCTTGTATGAAGCAATTTTTTATTTTTTTAAATTTTTTTTTTATTCAGTAAGGTTTCTGCTGATTCTACTCCTCTACATTCATTTGCTTACATATCTCGTAGTAAACACTATAAATGAAGGTATTTGGTTGCATGAGTGGATAAAAAGGCTAATTTGCAATGTTTTAAAACCTGGCCTGAACCGGTTGAACTGGTATCCAATTGTATAACTGAGCCTGTTGGGCTTTTAAGCCACTAAGTGTTGAAAACCGGTGAGACCCAGTAGGGCTGTAAACGAGCCGAGCTTTGCCCAGCTCGGCTCAGGCTCATTAAAAAATTTTAGCCTTCGAGCCGAGCTGAGCTGAGCTTTGCCTAGCTTGGCTCAGGTTTGTAAAAGCTCGGCTCGCAAAAAGTTTGACTTGTAAAAAGCTCGACTCGTAAAAAAGCTTAGATTAGTACAAATGCATTAATATTATAGTTGTTAATTATTATTATATGTAATATAACATGTTAACATGTGTGTTTAATATTAATACATAATATAAGATATAGGAATATGAACGTATAATCTCATATACAAACCGAGCTGAGCTTTAACCGAGCTGAGCCTGCCCAAGCTCGGTTCAAGCTCGTTAAGATAATGAGATTTTTTTGGGCTCAAGCTTGGCTCACGAGCGTAATTATCATAGTGTAAAGGATTGGCTCGGGATGAGCCACGATCCCAAGCCGATCCCTAAAACATTAAAAATTTATTGACTCGGTCCAAAACGAGTCCAAATCGTCTGATCCGAACGATCTGACTCGGAATCGCCGAGTCTGATCGGGCGATCAATATTGGATTGTCCGGTCCAAATCATTTTGAAAATAAAAAATAAAAATAGAAGAAGTTTCTAGAGAGAAATAGGTCGATGACGTTTGAAAAAAAAAACCTTTTTCAGACCGATCGACTTGGAGATTGAGACTAGGAGAGGCTTGGGAGAGAAGAAGTCGACTTGGAGAGGGAGAGGCTTGGGAGAGAAGAAGTCAACTTGGAGAGGGAGAGACTTGGGAGAGAAGAAGTTTCAGATAGAGTGAGAGGCCGACTTACCCGTGTGTTGTTGCGACCTGCGGATCTGAGACGAGATCGAGAGAAACTTCTTTCTTCTTCTGCTGCGACCTGGTAATGAATTTTTCTTCTTCTTCTTCTTCTTTCTTCCACTGGCTGCTGCGACCTGGTATTGAATTTTTCTTCTTCTTCTTCTTCTTTCTTCTGCTGGCTGCTGCGACCTGGTATTGAATTTTTCTTCTTCTTCTTCTTTCTTCTACTGCGAACTGGTATTGAATTTTTTTAGGGTTTTCAAAACCTATAAATCTACAATTATTATTTTTTTTCTGATTTATTTGATTTTTTTTTATTATTTCCAAGCAATTGTTTGGATCGGCCGATCCAAAGTGGGATCGCCGATCCAACTCGGTATCGGACTGGGACGATACCCGATCCGATACCGAGTTAAAACACGATCGTAATTATAGAGCTCAAGCTCGGCTCATCAAGCCGAGCGGCTCGTTGATAGCCCTAAGACCCAGCGATTTACCCAGTTTGACTAGTGACCTAGGCGGTAATTATGGCAAGTTTTACAAATCCGGCCGGGTCATTGATTGGTTAGTTTTATTTATGATGATTTGTATTGGGTATTGGGATTATTGATATATTTTCAAATTTGTTTTTTGTTATTTGAAATATCCTTATATGGTGAATAATTTCTATTTCACAGTAGATTTTAACATATTATAGTAGTAAATTCTGTATTCAACTATGGTTGATTGGTTATTTCTTGTTCTTTATACCATATTATTACATTTACATTATAGTACATATGGCATCAATTCAATGGATTGATTCAAATCGACCAATCGATTGAACCAGTTTGACCCAACCCCACACCCTTTACTGGGTTAACGTCGGGGCCAAGTTTTAAAACATTGCTCATTTAGGCTTTTAGCTAGGTCATATCTCATATCATTTCTTGTGTTCAACCCCTGGTTTCTGCTGATACTATCAATGTTCATCCTCTGTATCAATTTGCTTATATATATATCTTGTAGTAAACACTACAAATGAAGGTGTTTGATTTCATGAATTGGTACACAAAGTTCATTTGGACTTGGCTAGACAATCTCTCTGATCTTTTCTTGTGCTAAACCTATGTTTCCAGTTAATGAAGATCCGGGGTGGTTTTAGTGTAATAGTTACAGTGGAAGAAAGAAAACAAACTAAATTATTTCTCTGATAATTTTGTGGCAAATTAGGTCTTTATCTGTTTTTATACATTAGGCGTTTATCTGCTTTTGTCACAAAACAGGTAATACTGTTGTATGTTAGAAAGGTTTTTTTTTTTTTTTAATTTTTTTTATCTATTTATCTATTTTGGATGTTAAAAAGGTAATAATGTTAATTGTTAGCTTAATGAAGTTTGTTGGATGAATTGGCCTGAATTTTTTGGAGTTCCAAATGATTTAAGGAACCACCACCTATTGTATCAACATCTCAATTTGCTGCTACCTGAGTCAGGTTAAAAAGATTGATCCAGTGCTCACTTACAAGTTTGGGTTTTGACCGGAAAAGCTGACCTTAAATGAGCTCAAGCCAACTGCATAATGTTACTCTATGTCAAGCTTGACAAAGCCAAGTATTTTTTGCTGAACACTTCGTCTTGGCTTTTGTATACTGACGAATGGTATCCTGACTTGAAACAACTCCCTTCAGGTCTCAGATCTAAGCAACCTTACCATATATTCAGAGTATGACGAGGGTTGACCGGATTTTTGGTTGGTAATGGATCTGTTCGACAAATTGGTAGTTGCTAGTATTCATCTTCTTTACGTCTGAGCAATGCTTGCATTTTTGTTGCATTCTGAATATTCAAAAGGACATTGCTCACTTAAGTTTACTTATGAAAATGGTTGTTTTCATTTTCCAATCATCTGTACGAAGGATCAACAAAATGAGAAGGAAAAAGCCCACTAAGCAAGGCAGCAAGCAGTCTCCAATCTTACTCTTTCAAATTAAAGGTGAAAAAGTGATACCTCTTTAGCCTGCAGGGCCGGGTCGGGCTTGGAAAGTAATACATGAGCGGGCTTTTGGACAAACGAAATTAAGCCCGAAGTTCGGGTCGGCCCAAACTCAAGCTAACATGAGCATATTTGTACTTAAAGACTTCAATCCGACCCGAGTCCGACCTACCGTTTCCAACCCTAGGTTGAACCCAATTCAGCAGTCAGGGGCGCAGTAGATGAATGGAATAAGGTGGTTGGTTGGGTAGTTAAACCGCCTAAAGAAATGCGAGAAATGTGGCTCTACCGAAAAAAGAGAGAAGGGCATTCATTGCAAGTCTCGCCACCTCTCGTCCCTACCGAGTACTTGCGGACTCTCCAATGTTAACTCCTTTCCCTTTATGACCTGACAACCCAATGTTCGTTCCATCTCTTCTCTTTCTTTATAGCTCAAAAATCTGTCATTATTATTTCTCCATTAGAGACGGGAGAAAGATATAGCGAGACAGTAACAGATATGGCAACCATCGCTGGTACTTGTTCTTCTGGTTTGCTGTTCAGAAACAGGGAATCGGGAGCTAATGGAGTTTCTCTTCTTCAGTATAGTGGTCTCAGACCGGTGGACAACCACCAGATTGCTCCGGCTGGGAGTAAGCCAAATGGGTTCCTTTCTTCTTCAGGTGGGTATCCCTAATTGCGTTCATATTAGTGAGATTTTGTTCTAGTATTAGTGATCTAGTCTCATTGTAATGGTTTTGTTGGGTATATTTGCTTTCTATCTCGCCATTGTTGAATGTTCTGGTATATATCATCAAAGGAAATTTTTTAGATGCCTGATGAGATGAAGCAAGTGACTTTTGCTGCTTCCTTGTTTCGTGCTTGCCCCACATTCTGCTGATTGCTATTCTAAATTGATAAATAAGAAGAAGATTTGTGTTTTGGAAAGAAAACCCTTGCTAGAAATCTGTAAACGGGGAAAGAAAAAGGAAATATGATTCAATGTTAGAAATGTAGACTCACAATCTGATTAAATGACTAAAAAAGACTCAACAAGAATGGGGTTTTAGAAACAATGGATCCTTGTATTTAACATGCCATTCTTTGTTTTATATATGTATTTATTTATCTTTTTGTTTCAATAATTAAGTTGTGTATTTTAGCGTATTTTTTGTTGTGATAATGTGCTACTTAATTGATATTTTAACCCATCTCTCTCCTCCACTAGGCAATGCTATCTATTGATTGATTGATCTTTAATTTCGAATTTGTTTTGCTTCCCTCAGCTCCAAGACGCAGAGCAGTAAGTGCCATGGCTTCCCAAACTGTTTCAGCTCCAAAAAGAGAAAAAGATCCCAAGAAACGTATTGTCATAACAGGGATGGGCGTAGTTTCTGTCTTTGGGAATGACATTGATACATTCTACGATAAACTCCTTGAGGGAGAGAGTGGGATCAGCTTAATTGACAGGTTCGATGCTTCGGCATTCTCTGTCCGATTTGGGGGCCAGATTCGTAACTTCTCTTCCAAAGGATACATTGATGGGAAGAATGATCGGCGTCTTGATGATTGCTGGAGGTACTGTTTGGTTGCTGGCAAGATGGCCCTTGAAGATGCCCACCTTGCAACTGAAGTCCTAGAAACTGTAAGTTGGATCGGATTGGTTGTAGATTTTAGCTCATCAACCATTCTGACATTGAATAATTTGTGTTCTATGTTATGTGTTGTATAGATGGACAGATCAAAAATTGGAGTATTAGTGGGAACAGGTATGGGAGGTTTAACGGCTTTCAGCAACGGGGTTGAGGCCCTTATTCAAAAGGGATACAAGAAGATCACCCCTTTCTTCATTCCTTACTCCATCACTAATATGGGGTCAGCACTGCTAGCCATAGATACTGGCTTGATGGGGCCAAACTATTCCATCTCAACTGCTTGTGCAACTGCAAATTACTGCTTTTATGCTGCTGCAAATCACATTAGAAGAGGTGAAGCAGATATTATGGTAGCTGGTGGTACTGAGGCTGCAATCATGGCTACTGGTGTTGGTGGGTTCATAGCTTGCAGGGCTTTATCACAGAGGAATGATGAACCCCAGAAAGCTTCAAGGCCATGGGATAAAAATCGCGATGGTTTTGTCATGGGTGAAGGCTCTGGTGTGCTGGTAATGGATTTCACATTGTATCTATTAGTTAATGTGGGGAAAAACACTAATTCAGAATATTCATGCCAATTATTATTATTATTATTTACAATTTTGAATCCCATAATCTCTTGGTACTAACATTGTTTTATTGAGATAAGGTTATGGAGAGCTTGGAGCATGCACTGAAACGGGGAGCAAAAATAGTAGCAGAGTATTTAGGAGGTGCCATTACTTGTGATGCTCATCACATGACCGATCCTCGTTCCGATGGTCTCGGAGTCTCATCTTGCATAACCAAGAGCTTGAAAGATGCAGGGGTCTCCCCAGAAGAGGTGAGAGAATTCACCATAACCTCTTGATATTCCAGATAACTAATCGGTTTTTCATCCAATATTCATTCTTTCTGATTGGTGCAAAGGTCCCATGGGGTGTCATAATCATAGGTTAATGTTACATTTGGTATAAATTGTAGAAGAACTATCGGAACCTACCGGAACAAAGCATGTCCGCAAGTATTTGTTGGTTGTACCAGAGAAATGAAGTCATTGCTTTGCAATCATTTAGATTCTGATGGAAGGAGTTAAAATCATGTGTTGCAGGTAAACTATGTGAATGCTCATGCAACATCAACACTTGCAGGAGATTTAGCTGAGGTTAATGCCATCAAGAAGGTCTTCAAGGACACATCTGAAATGAAGATGAATGGAACAAAGGCAAGAACTGTAAATCCCATTTTTGCACTTTGCTAAATGAAATAGTACCACAAAGAATCCTTTGCATCTATGGAACTAGTGCAGCATAGTGTTCAAAAATGTCAAAACTATGCCAATAATAATAATTGAGGCTAGTGTGTTTCTTCTGGTCTAAAATTAAAATAAACCACTGACAAACCAAGTGAGCATTCCTGGTTCATATAATCAATACAGCTGTTTACTTTGAAGCACAGGCTATCAATTGGCATAGGTAATCGATAAACAGTTAAGGAAATCTGATTGGTGTTGAGTTCTGAACCTCAATTGATGGTCTACGTATACCACTTAGGGTTGTTTCTCTTTGGCTGTGTTTGGTTAGCTAGAATATGTAGGAAAGGAAAGGAAAATCAATTTTCTAATGAAATCTTTGCATTTGGTTCATTGGAAAATGTGGGTCCATTGGAAAGTACTTTTCTAAAGTGTTTCATTTTTAGTGAAAAGCCCCTCAAACATTTCCCCTTAAAATGAAGTGGAAATGATGTAAAGGAAAGAAAAGTGCTCTTTTACTTTCCTTTCTATCCTTTTCCAACTAACCAAACACAGCCGTTATGTTTAAGGACCTTTTTTATTTCATAAATTGGATTCATGTCATGTAATTGCATGAGAAAGGAAAAATTTAGATGACTTGTTTGTGTTTTGAATCTTGAAACCTTTTCCAGTCAATGATCGGACATGGCCTCGGGGCATCTGGTGGATTGGAAGCCATAGCAACCATCAAAGCAATCACGACGGGGTGGCTACATCCAACCATTAACCAATATGTACTGCATCATAACCCTTATTGCTCCAAGTTTGATATTCACTCTATTTAATCAAATTTAATGGTTTGGTAATGCATTTCATGTTTTAATCTTTTTTTTTTCTTTGTAGAACTTGGAGCCTGATGTTACAATTGACACTGTTCCAAACGTGAAGAAAAAACATGAAGTTAATGTCGGTATGTACGAAGTTTTGCATGCGCTTGGAACTTCCATTTTCTTATATATTGGGAACGAGCTTAATCTCTTTTAGACAAACTCAAAACTTATTCATTCTTCTTACACGAACCTTAAAACCACAGATGCATTTATGCACTATTTCTAATTTTTATTCCCTGGTAACTGCAGGTATTTCTAACTCATTTGGCTTTGGTGGGCACAATTCAGTGGTTGTTTTTGCTCCTTTCACACCCTAAACAAATCTCACGGGCAAGTATCTTCCCTCACGCCCTCATTGTTTTGAATTCTAGATTCGGAATGGAGCGACTGTATGACTGGCAGGTATTTATTTGAATCATGTACGCTTCAATAAGCTGTAAGGACAAATTTTAGTCCCTTCTTAATTTCTTCAGTCATGTCATCTTCCATTATGAGATCGGATTTAGTTTTTATCCAATGAATAAAATTATCAATCGTACAACTTTCTCTAGTATTTGCAATTTGCTTTTTATGGATGTAACCAGAGAAGATGTAATTACCCTATCCCCTCAACACACACACACACACACACACTAAAAATCATTAAAATTCTTTTCCTTTTTAAGACAAAAGAGTAAGAAGTAGAAGAAGAAACGAATCTACCTAGGGGCTTGATTTTACAACATCAAGTCTAAAGGCCATTTTGAAGAGTGTCTAGTATTCTGAAATCTGAACTGAGGGACCTTTAAGCAGATGCAGATTTTTCTCTATTGGATAATAACATAAATCAAATCTTTGACAATTCTAGATGATTCCCTTCATGATTGACTAAAACTAAATCATGATTCTATGAACAACTCAACCACTTCTGTATTAGGAGAAGGTTTGCATCAGATTCTCAGCTATTGTAAAATTTTGCAAAATACTTTATCAACATCAGTCTCTTGCCTTTCAAAACTGCTTATGTGGAGTGAAAAAAAAAAAAGGTTCCACCGAGATTTGAACTCGGGTTACTGGATTCAGAGTCCAATGTCCTGACCACTAGACCATGGAATCATGTATATGCAACACTTCTGTTTTTCACTTTAATCAATATATAATCTTATATTACACACTACAGTTTTAGTACAATTAAAAGTGATAGCAGAATCAACTTAAAGAAGTTCTATATCCCCCCCAAAGTCATGATTTAAATAATACTTTCATTAGAATAAGAAATGTAGCTTTATTCCCACATTAAAGTTATAAACCACTAGCTCACCTCAATGTACTGTGACGATTAGCGATGGATTAGAATTTCATTAGATGCGATCTTTGGCTCCTTTCGAACCTTTTTTTCGTCATCCCCTCCAAAATCAACATTGTGAGGTCTCTAAAATTAGCTCAAGCACTATTCCTCTTCAAGAACAATTGATCCGTGTTCCTAAACTCACACATGATGTAGGGTTGCTAAAATTATGCCTAGCTATATTGTTCATGACATCTTATCCTGAATTGATCAAATGCAAATGAGAAAATTAGCTCATTCAGTCAAAGTATCAGAAGCCACACATTGGAAATTATAGTCTTAAGTAGAAAAAAAAACGCGTTAAAGTAAACCGAGTTGTTTGTAGCTAATCATGTTTTCTTTCCACTTAAAGACTTCTTAAAGTAATAAAGAAACATTTAGCACTTTCCACACGCGTTCGATTAATTTGATAACATCATGCTAATGGCATCCGTGGGCAACTAATTTAATCATCGATCCTAATCCAAGATTCTTAACATCTCTAATCCCATAATCATGAAGCTATTCAATTTTTAATCAATACATACTCCACATATTAGTTTATAGAATATGGAATGATAGTATACATAAATAGACATGGATGGACCTACAAAAAAAACTTGACCATTTGGATTATATTATAACAGTCTGATTTACATCTTTCTTTGCAGTTATCTGTGATAACTTTTTTTTGGGGTCAGTATTAGTCTATATGGTCATTCCAAAATAATAACTGTGGCCCCTTAATGGCAATATGCTATGCTGGATTAGGGTTTAACTCTAGGCTCTTTTTCTAGCTTCCCCCACCTCCCACTTGATCACCTACTTTTAGCAGCAAATGGGGTTGTCTGGTAGGGCTCCAAATGACCAATCAGAGGGTGATAACATGGTTGTTGACTTTATTGGCAGTATAATAAACTCCATTGACCAATCTTTTGCACTTCATATGGCTTGGTGTTCTATTTAAGGTAGAATACTTTCACTACAATGTGTTATATTAAGATGGTTAATCTACAAAGTAATTTTATCTCAGTGCTGAAACCCACTTTTTTTCTGTACCAGCTATTTATATCGTTTTTATACAATCAGAAGATAGTAAGGTGGTTAGGAACCAAATGAATGTGTTCTATGGAAAGTTCCACATAGGACCTATTCTCCCTACTTATGCAAAGGTGACAAGATTAATTGGGTCATCTTGCCCTAAAGGAGGACAAAATGGGGAAAAGTAGAGGGAAATGGGGTCCAATGAATCTCATCAATCTCCTGAGACTAAGAACACCAATGTCCATAGGATGATAAGCCCTAACTGTTTGATCCAATGGTTCATAAAGCAACAGACCAGGTCAAAAGAAAGTCAGGCTTGTATGGCTGATGTGGGGTTGGGGGACCAAAATCCCACTTTGGCCTACCCTAATATAGTTTAATTAACAAGGCTAGACATTTATTTATTATTATTTATTCTGTTTGAAACTCCACTTGAAAGCTTAAAAGTTCCAATCCCTATGATTGTCTTCACATGTTTTAACATGGATTCCAACCATAGTTGCTTCTTCTTCTATTGCTAAGGTACCCATATCAAAGATAACAAGCCTAAATGCTGTAGGGTAACCCCACATCAAAGATATTAAAATCTTGGTGATTTTAAAGGGAAGTAACTAAACCTCAGTGTGTGGGAAGTCTAATCTATGCTGGTTAGTGCAGCCAAGGTTCATTAACTAATCCCACTAATCATGTAATTTGCAATATAACAATGCAAAAGTTGAGGGCACATACTCCAAATAGAGGTAAATTTTTTTGGTCAGACTCTCTCTCTCTCTCTCTCTCTCTCTCTCTCTCTCTCTCTCTCTGAAGTCTCAAGTTTCTAAAAAGTTTCTTAATCAATCGTAAAGCTTTAACATGTCCCAATGAGAAAGAATGAGGTTTTTCAACAATCCAAAATTATGGGAAGGATTTTCAAGATTCTATTTAGATACTAAACTTTCAGCGGAAGAAAAAAAAAATTAAAATTGGGAAAGACACAAGGAATAGAATCAAGTTGAACATTTGTGTCATGACAGGAGGACAGGAAGATCCATCCTCCCTGCATCCGCCATCATTCGATCCGATGAACCCAGTCATTTCAGACAATTGATGGTTGGGATCATCAAATAAACTCCTTTACATCAAAGCAAGGGTTTAACAGTTGCGTTAAAAAGCTTTTTTCTAATATTAAATAACATGATAAAGAACAATTAGGCAGATTCATATAATATAAAACCTACCTTAATACCAAATTATGCATCTGGTCTGACAGACACACACGCAGTACGATTGCGGTTGGCCCGTCCTTAACCCTGTCAGTGTCTTCTAATCAGTAACATAATAACTTGTTTTGGACCACTAAAAATGATAATTAAAATATAAATATCCGCGGTGATGTGGATTCCGCGAATGAGCACTTGATTCAGTGAACTGCCAGGGTTGCACCATGTTTGTCATATTAAGATACCAAAATCACATTATTTTGATCTTATTGGATAAGATTAACATCAGTAAAATAACCACTTTGTTTAATCCAAATTAGATTAATCACTATCAGTTAATTTGTGTATACACACACATACACATACACCCTAATGGTTTATATAATAAGGTTTTAGAGCATCTTTGACATTAATCCATGGTTAGGGCAGAGAGGTGCTTATGAGAAAGAAGATGCAAGAGAGATGCTTATGAGAAAGAAGATGCAAAGTGTGGGATAATATATCCGTTATAGGGTGTGGACCAAATAAAGTTACGCTTGTGGACAAACCTCTCTTCTCCTTTTAATTGTTCTCTTTTAGAAAGAAAGCTTAATCAATCTAATAAAGTTTTGGTTTGGGTTAGGGTTGTCAATGGGTCGAATCTATATCCAAATTTAACTTATATTCAACTCGAAAATCTCGAATATGGTTACCCTTTGAAATCCGACCAGTCGAATTTGAATATGAATTTGATCATAGAATTTGATTTAGATTTATTTATCTTTTAAAAAATAGTGAAATAATATTCAATTCATATATTTCGAATTCAAATATGTATCATTTCAGTTGAATATCGATTGGTCAAATTCGAATCGAATTCGAATATGAATTTTCTTTTTTAGATCTGGTTGGATTTACGATAGAATACGAATCAGTCGAATTCAAATACGGATCAGGGTAAAATCGATCCGTATTCAACCCATTGCCTAGGTTGGGTTGATAAGGCT
Organism: Pachysandra terminalis; assembly: GCA_031762675.1. Taxonomy (NCBI): domain Eukaryota; kingdom Viridiplantae; phylum Streptophyta; class Magnoliopsida; order Buxales; family Buxaceae; genus Pachysandra; species Pachysandra terminalis. Next base: position 13,948,920 of record JAUPMG010000020.1, read on the forward strand.
ATTAAAATGCATTTGTTTAATAATGACAATCACTGATACAAGTTGCAAAACCCAACCAAGCATACACGTATTATTGGAGTTTATATAGATTAAAATATTGTACATATGGTTAATTGTCACTTCTCGAAACTCGTGTCAAAACAAATACAGATTCAACGTCATATTCGGTGCGGATTCAATAGATCAATATATATATACGGTACGGATTCAATATATTATCCGGTACGGATCCAATACCAAAACTCATAAGGATTTAGTATAATATCCGGTACGGATTCTATACCAAAACTAATACGGATTCAACATAAAAACTGACATAAT
>JAUPMG010000020.1:13949340-13978464 GCA_031762675.1 Pachysandra terminalis
TTCTTTTTTAGATCAGTTGGATTTTCGGTTGAAGATCGATCAAATTTGAATATGAAGCAGGGTAGAATTAATCTGAGCCAAAAATGGATAATGACCCTGCCTGTGAGCCTGCTATTACCAGGAGAGTAAAGCCAGTGACAGGACTAGAGAAAGCCAAGACTGTGATTAAGCCGAAGATCGTAAGCCCTCCTCCGAGGGAGTCAGTCGCTTGTGTATATGATGATATGTTCAATGAAGATTACCGACAATACATTACACCATGGGGGCGGAATCACGAAAATTGAGATTGCCCCACCTAAGACTCAGGGTGGGGTCACCCTTCCTCCAAACCCAGCCGTTGTTCCACCAAGTGTCGCCCGGTTATTGTCACCATTATCAGTTTCTCAACCGCAAGTCAGCATTCGTCCACCATCAAATACACTCACTGACATCCCTAGTTTGGGTTGATACAGGTTATTTACGGGTCGATCCATCTATTTAATAATGATGATCATCAATACACATACCAAATCTAACCAAGCATACATGTATTATTAGAGTTTATATAGATAAAAATAGATGATCTATGCCAAATCATTCATTCATGTGACAAAATTGGCTTTTATTGTAAAAAACCTTTAGTCATATAATCCAAATTTAGGAGAGCGTTTCCACTAGTCCTAAAATGATAGAAGATCAGTTGGAGTGTGTATATATGCACGTCACGTATTTAGATGATTGTCTTTTTATCAACGAGGTGAAAAACAATCGGATGCCTGACTTGCATACGTTGGCGCTCTAACTGATCTTCCCCTATTTGAATACCATAAGAAATGCTTTTTCCGAATTAAGTACGGGAAGTAGGATTTTAAGAAAGTACGTATGACAAGTGGATTCATACATCATATAACACGTGTGATATATATAGAGAGGCTTGAACTATGATCTAATCTTTTTCACAAAAATGAGAAAACAAAATATAACCTACGTTGGGGTAATAAACCAGCCTAATTGACACGTACCTAACCATGTGTCGAACCAAACCTTCAAAAGGCCAGTATGCTTACGTGTATCGATGGGGACCACCTAACTAATCAGAGGTTGTCGGGAGAAAAGCAGGTTACCCAGTCCATGAACCGCGAAAAAACACTGACACTACACCTTTTAAGTGGTCCCCATCTGAGATGGCAACAACGTAATATTCAGAATTTTTCAAGGTCAAAAACAAAATCCGTAAATATTTTTAAAAACAAAAAAACGAAATATTTCTGCCGGGTTTACGCGAGCCAAAAACGACTGTCTGCTGCAATGCAGACAAGGAAAGAGACGGCGAGAAACGTTAACGGTAACTGTGATAACGGTGACTGAGATAACGATTTCCGTTACCTGCGATAAAACGCATCCCTAGGCGCCGTCTGCGATTCGGCGCTTTACACTTTCCAGTAGTAATGCAGTCATTAGAATCCGCCGCCGTTACCAGACGGCAGTGATTTTACATTTCCCGTCGAGCGTGTCGTACGAAAGAAACCCACGATCTGTGGTTAAAACCTAACCTAACCATGGTTACGATGGTTAGGTTAACTTTAAGTCGAACGAAACGAGGAGTATAATATGACGCGCGCAAAGCGGCTTTGGGATTTGGTAACGGCGTTTCCTGGTTTTCTCGCGGGAGAGAGAATAAGTATCTGGCCTGAAGTGAAAAGCGGTATTGGAAAGGTGGTTTTGAGACAGAAGAGGAACAGATTGGCGGTTTTGTAACTGAAGTGTAGTGTATTAGTGGGTTTTTGATTCCGATCGCAGTCGTTACATTGAATTCATAATGTAGAAAGGAATCGAAGAGACGGAGGTTTCTTTTTTGCTAGTTATATTTTGGATTGTGTTGGAAATGGATCGGATTGGGGTGGAAAACCGGTATTTGAGCTTTGATTAGCGGTTTTTGAAGCTTGAGATTGTAGTTTCATGGCGTGTGGAGATGTTTTCGGAGTTTCGTCTGTTGCGCAATCAAATTTGTCTGTCGAACGGGGGGAAACAGGTGAATGATAGATGATTGTGTTTTACTCTGAAGATTTTATTGCATTTTTTCATGAAATGTTAAGGTTTTTGAATCTTTTTCTGCGTTTTATAGAAGGCGTAGGAGATGATCTCTTTACGGAGCTATGGAGGGCTTGTGCAGGTCCTCTCGTCGATATTCCTCGTCACGGAGAGAGGGTTTTCTATTTTCCTCAGGGTCACATGGAGCAAGTAAGATTATTATTATTATTATTTTTTTTTTTGAACTCAGATTTCTGTGCCTGTTCTTGATTTGCTGAAGTGGAGAAAGTTCTATTCCTGAACTTCTACAACATTTTTTAGTTTCTAATTTTCTTTTGTTGTTTGTTTTCTCTTTAATTTTTCCTTGTTTTTGTTTTTATCGATGTTAATAGTTAGAAGCATCAATTAATCAAGAACTGAATCAACGGATTCCATTTTTTAATCTTCCATCGAAGATCCTTTGTCGCGTTGTTCACATTCAGTTATTGGTATTGTTGATCTTTCTCATCTTATCTTTATATTTTTGTTTCTGTTCTTCGATTGTATGATGGCTTATTATTACTTAGATTGTATATTTTTGTTCGATTTCTTTGATATTTAGGCGGAACAAGAAACAGATGAGGTTTATGCTCAAATTACCTTACAACCAGAAGGAGACGTAAGAAAAATCTTAATTTTTTTTTTAATTTCGACTCCTCTAAATCTCAGGGTTGTACTGTACATGTATGAATTTTCTTTTGTTGTGTTGAAATTTCTGTAGCAAACTGAGCCTAGGAGTCCTGATCTAAGCCCTCCCGAACCTCCGAGACCGACTGTTCATTCGTTCTGCAAGATTTTAACTGCCTCTGATACGAGTACTCACGGAGGATTCTCTGTTCTTCGGAAACATGCCAATGAATGCCTCCCACCATTAGTAATATCTCCACAGCCTCTTGTTGTATTTCTTTCTATTATTTGAATCTTAGTAGGATCATCACTGTTTCCTATTCTTTAGGACATGTCCCAAACAACCCCAACTCAGGAATTGGCTGCAAAGGATCTTCATGGCTACGATTGGCGGTTTAAGCATATCTTTAGAGGTAAATTGGTTTTGGCTAGTTCAACCCTGTTTCATCTCTGTACTGCACAGCTATATGTTCTTGTTTGATTTACCAAGAGATTGGATTCTTTCAAAAATTGTTTGAATTGCACTCAAGTTGAAGCATGTATTCCTATTTTCAAAGTTGTTTAATTCTGTTTAACCAAATAAACAGGACAACCCAGGAGACATTTACTTACTACAGGATGGAGTACATTTGTTACTTCGAAGAGATTAGTTGCTGGGGATGCCTTTATATTTCTGAGGTATTTGATGATTTATGTGGGTGTTTTTTTTTTCTTCCAGTTCCTTTGCTGCTAGATTTGATTTTTGTTTTCTTCTTTCCTATTCTGTTGTTTGTTTTTAACTCAAAATGGATTGATTTTGTAGAGGGGACAATAGAGAATTACGTGTTGGAGTTAGGCGGGTTGCTCGTCAACATAGCACCATGCCTTCTTCTGTGATATCCAGCCAAAGCATGCATCTGGGTGTTCTTGCTACTGCATCTCATGCTGTTGCAACCCAAACCCTCTTTGTTGTTTACTACAAGCCAAGGTTTGTAGAATTACTTTTTGATGATGCAGATTTTTCTATTGGTATAGTAGCTAAGCCTATTTTTTCCCTCCTTCATTTTTATAATATTGATCAGGACGAGTCAGTTCATTATAAGCCTGAACAAATATCTGGAGGCTCTTAACAATGGGTTTTCGGTTGGGATGAGATTCAAGATGAGATTTGAGGGAGATGAGTCACCCGAGAGAAGGTACCTGTCTTTAGAGTTATTTGAGCTTTCCTCGAAGGAAACCAGTTGCCCTTTCCTTAATCATTATGGCTTTGTTTTTTGTTTGGTTTATCAGGTTTACTGGCACAATAGTTGGAACTGGAGATATTTCTCGGCACTGGTTAGATTCTAAATGGCGATCATTGAAGGTGAAAACTTCATTCGATCTATTGCGTGATTGTTGATTTGTTTTTTCTTCTGTTTGAAATTTGTATTTTAACTGTGTTTTTATCCAGGTGCAATGGGATGAAACTGCATCCATTCCAAGACCCGAGAGGGTTTCTCCATGGGAGATTGAGCCTTTTGTTGCTTCTGTTCCTTCGAGCCTGGCTCAATCAGTGGTGACAAAAAACAAAAGGCCCCGGTCATCAATTGATCTCCCACTCATTGGTAGTGAAATTTCTCCCTTGGTCCTTTTGTTCAATAGATAAGTTGGATAGTTTTTTTTTACTCATCTCTTTCGATTGGAATATAGAAACAACTACTAGTACAACTTCGGCTTTCTGGTATCCTGGGTCCACCCAATCCAATGACCTTACTCCCTTGAGCTGTGTTGCTGAAGTCCAAAGTAGTGAAAGCCAAGTAATCTGGCATCCTAAGCAGAAAGAAATTGTGAACAATGCTGTTAACAATGGTAATAATTGTAGTTCAAAGGCATATCCAGATAACTGGCCACCGTCTCCAGTTGTGAATGTTTCCCTGAATCTTTTCCCAGACACATCAGAAGATAGCAAAGCTGACTCCACATGGCCAGTTCCCTCGGGTTATCCAAATTCTGACTCGTCTAAGCGGAGTAACAGCCACTGCCCGATGCTTGAGCCAACGGAAAAAGGGAAGAAATCCGATGTTGCCAGTGGGTGCCGGTTGTTTGGGATCGAGTTGACAAGTAACTCTAATTTCCCTAATACAGACAGGTCACTGCCATGCCCAAACAGTTTATCCGGTATTACCTTGGAAGGAACCATTCCTGCTACAGCTTCTGGGTCTGATTCTGACAAAAAATCAGACAAGGTGAAGGCCTCCAAAGAACAAACTCAAGCTGTATTACAGGTACCATCTCCAAAGAAGGTCCAGAGCAAGCAGAATTACTCGTCTACCAGAACTCGTACGAAGGTATATATTGAAACTCAAAGCTATCGGTCTATTTCTGTATAATGCAATGCCCTAAAATCAAATTGATTGGTTGGTGTTTGAGAAGGTACAAATGCAAGGGGTTGCAGTTGGAAGGGCTGTGGGCTTGTCGGTATTGGAAGGGTACGAGGAGCTTATAAATGAGCTGGAGGAAATGTTTGAGATTAAAGGAGAACTTCGTCCTCGAAATAAATGGGAAGTTGTTTATACCGATGATGAAGGGGATATGATGCTCGTGGGCGATGATCCATGGCCGTAATAATCTTTGCGACAAAACTCTTAATGTATTCAATTTGTATACCTCATCGTCATCCGTGGTTCTCAATTTGGTGTTTGATTTTTATTTATATGCAGGGAATTCTGTAAGATGGTGTGGAAGATCTTCATATGTTCAAGCCAAGACATGAAAAAGATGAGTCCAAGAAGCAAGCTGCTTGCATCATCTTCAATGGGTGAAGGGACTTTTGTAAGCTTGGATTCAGATCTTAAAACAGAAACATGAAATAGGGTCTTTATCTATTGCTTTTGTTATCATAATTATTCAGTCTGTTGAAGGTAGGGTAGGGATTCTAAGTTTTAACTCGGGGAAAGCTGAGTATAAGTCATGGAAACTTAAAATTTGCTATTATTGGACTGGGTAGACTTGGTAAGATATTAGTGGATGGTAGGGTTAACTTGGGATCAAAATCTGTGATTATATTGGTCAAATTTGGGTAGAGCTTTGGGGTTTTTAAGCTTGTAAATATATGCTTTTGTGATTCTGTTGTGGTAGTGAAATTTGTGAGGTGGTTTTTTTTTTTCTTTTTTCATTTTTAACTTGTCAAGTTTCATTCTGGACACAATTAAATATATTTACCCTTTTATTGTAATTTATTTATTTTGTTGGGTTGGTTTTTTTAAGTTGATAGTGAGGTGGGGTTGGTGCACACACTTTATTATGATTCCAGAAGATCCGGGTTGTGGAGAGTTGGCTTGTCAAGTGTGGGTGCAAGTTTGGTTGGGAGAAGAAACTGATAGACAGACAGAGGCAGACATGCTTTTTCTTCTGTCTTGTGGGACCTTGGAAGACTTGAGAGATGAGGGAGGGAGGAAGTTAGGGTTGGTTGTTGGATTTTGGTCGTAGGATGTTTTATTAATTTGCCGGCGGAAGTAGTTTTCATGGAGATCAATACTTCTAAAAGGAATTATGTTAAGTCAAGCGAGATATTCTATATCTTTCCTTTGAGGAGTTTGAAAGTGACAAAGAGGGGGGTTGAGATGAGATACAATTATGTAGGATAGCAATTAGCGAGGGAAAGAGAAGAGAGAGAGAAGTGTATGGCCCACTAGCCATACCCAGAAAAAGAAAAGGTCAAGAGTCCTTGAAAAGGAAGAAACTTGTAGGAAAGAAATTCCATGCTTTGTATAGACAGAATGAAACATCAAGAGCCCAAGAATTGCTTATGAGAATCCAATGCCAATCAGCCAATGAGAGAAGGAAATTCACTGTAAAACAACACCTAAACCTCTCTCCCACAATTTGCTGTTATGTGCAGACTGATGCTACCAAGGTAACAGGGAACAGGGAAGTATTGATGATTCGGTCACCACTGTTGCTGGTCGAGAATGGCGCGGCCTGAATTTTTTGGGGTCCAGGGGTATAATAGTAAATTCACTTCTAATTATGTATGGGTACTTGTCATATTTTCGTAGTGTAGTGGTTCTTTGTATTTTTGGAAAATAGTAAAACTGGGTGTGCATCAATGGGCGTAAACACTATTTGTCGAATCACACGTAAATCTGTCAAGTGTGTGCTTAATTTCTTCTTCATCTTGTTTATCTTTTATTTTTAACATAATTTTAACAAACTACTGTTCTACCTTGCATAATATTAAAGTAATGCCATTGTACTCGTGAAGGAGCTTTGAAGATTTATGAATCAACATGATCGAATTTGAAAGTAGAATTGAAACTATACTTGTGAGGGTTGATGAAGCTCATCTCAATCGCAATAGAGGATCTGAAGTGTGGAAGCTACAGCGTGTCTACTCGTATGTGGATGCACGCCATGCATCTAGTACATTTTAAAATTGAATGTGTTGGCCTGCATTTTTTATGCATATTAGTAAACATACGACGTGCGTGAATGCATACTGACAACTGATACTATAATTTTTATGGTCTAGACGATACGAGTCCACAATAGAGAATTGCAATAGATCAGTTTTATCGTAAATCTTCTATATCTTTCATTCTTTGATCTTATTAGATTTTCTGTTGAGTTTTTGACTGTTCTGAAACTGCAAGTAGAGATCCATTCAGTGGGAAGGTTGGAAGAAAAGAATATATAAATGTATCTATAGATTCATTCTATTGTCATCCATTTGTGAACTCAAGTGCAACTCTGGAACGTCGAGACTCCTGCAGCTTGGAAAAATGCAGCAACGGCAAAGTGGACATGTAGAGTTTGCTTGGAGCCAATGATGAATGCATTCAATGTGAAACAGGTGTTTGCATGATGGGATCTGATGCAACTCCTCCTCCATCTCAAATTCTCCCAAACACACACAGCATCTGCAACATATCTTAATGCTTTGATTCAACATCTAATTGTATGTATATATAGAGTTCTTTCTATAATATACCATTAAAATAGTCTATGAAGACATGCATTATGGTACCATTTATCTCTCTTTAGATGCTCCACTTCGTATGTTTAATTTGTTTTTTTTGTTTTTTTTTAAATAATTTATCCTGATTTGATTCTGAAAAGTACTTTTGAGAAGAAAAATAAAAGAAAAATAAGTAACTTCTTTATGAATGGTCGTTTATAGCTCTCTCTCTCTCTCTTTGCTTTTATAATATTCTCAGAAAGAAATGGTAGATCTAAAGACTCAAGCTCATAAGTGATTTAAAAAATCCTGTCTCATGGTTACTGTTATTAGTAGGGGTGCAACTTGGGTCGGCCTCACCGAAACCCAATCCAACATTGGGTCAGTTTGGGTTTGTTTTTTTTTTTTTTCTTATCACTTTGGGTCAGTTTTGGGTTGAAAAAGCCAATCCGAATTAATTTGGTTCAGTTTTGGGTTAAGGGTTGGGGTAATCTGAGACCCAAATCGAATTAAGGGCTTGTGAAAACCCCAATAAATTTTAGAATTTAAATATTTGCACGTTGTTCAGGTTAGTTTAAGTACAATTATATGACTCAAGCTGTGATTGTGCTTATCAACCTGAATTAATGTGACCCAAACCAACTCGAAATTGCAATTTGGATTGGGTTGGGTTAGGTTTAGGATTTACAAAATAAAATCCGTTTGGTGTTTGCGTCTCATAATTTGGGTTTCAAATTGGATTTGGGGTTGGGTTAAGGTCAACATGACCCAAACCGAACCGAGTTGCACTCCTAGCTATTAGATCATACTACTGTTGATCAATCTCAGGAACTTTACACTAAAGTAGAAGTAATATGGTACTTACTGGGAATTCTTTGCCCTTGGATCCTCATCAAATGTAATTATTGGAATCTCGTGTTTGAGTTCTTTCTTCAATTCCACCTGATCAAAGGGCTAGAAATTAACAGAAAAAAAAAGAAATAAATCAGATAAAGCTGCATCATGTAGTAGTAGTAATGAAAATAAGATGAGATTCAAGGATATGTTACTGATGGGTTGGATGGAGTGGGTTGATTTGATCTCCATTGAAGAGTTTGGAGAGGAGGAGAGGAGAGACTGGAAGCTCTTCTCTTGAGATAGAAGAGGTAGAACAAGAGCAATAGGATTATGGAGAAGAGGACTGGGATTGAGAATACGAAATACTGGTAGAGTTTCAGTTGAATTGCTTCAGAGTAGAGATGTGGAGGGTTTGGAATTTCAGGAATACCCATTACACCTCCAAGCTTCTCTAAGAACCCAAATCTGGGGGGGAATGAATAGCCTTTAGATTTGAAAGAGAGGAAATATACAAGAGCCATGTTGGTTGTATTTATGAAGAGAGAAAGAGAGAGAGTAATAAAATATTCTTTATACATTATAGTACATCATCTAGAGAGAGAGAGAGAGAGAGAGTGTAATAAAATATTCTTTATACATTATAGTACATCATCTATAGAGAGAGAGAGAGAGAGAGAGTTATAAAATAGTCTTTATACATTATAACTACCAAAATGGGGACTAAAGGGGGGGATTCTTTTAATGGTAAGACTACTAAATTTACTACATGGTTGCTAAAATTAGAGTAAGTTTGAAATTTATGGTACATGAACATTAATTATGAGATTTTATTGCTTTGTAGTACTATGCAAGAGCTTAAAAAGCAGAAACAAATTGATAAATTTTTTAAAAAATTCTAATATATAAATACATTCTTGGAGGATGATAAATTTGTTAAGCATTTTACTTGATCCATTGTTTACAACTTTTTGGTAAATAAAGTTTATAACTCAATGGCTTAACAATTTTTTTTTTAATTTTTTTTTAACGTGGAATCCCAGCCGTATTTAGTACGACTAGGTAAACCCTAGATACCTGAAGCCACTCGTAAGTCATAAGTATCATTTAAGCCCGAGAACTCGAATCAGAAACCTCATGCTTCCTGAGATACAAGGCTTCCGCTGAACTATCCGGTGTGGGTTTACAGCTCTTAACAACTTACATTCATATTCATATAATAAGGGGTGGCAAGACAGGTTTAGGTCACCCTCAATCAATGTAGTACGTGAGCCCACTGGTGTAGCACACACAAATGTTTTGAATATGATTTAAGACATTGTTGAACCACTTTCAACCCTTAATGCTCTTTCTTTTGGAATAAAGTTGGATTTGCAGAATTTAGTTAAAGAATGGTTGAGAATACACATGGAATGGTGTCCCTCCTCTATAGAATTTTAACAACATAGCTTGATATTTGAAGGCAAGTTGTTCACTTTTGAGTTTAGCCTTCTTTCTCTCAAGTTTCATGTGTCATTGTTGGATCATACCCTCTTTCTCACTAAAAAGGAAATCTCAAACAACAATGCTAAGGGTGCAACTTGGTTCGGTTGGGTCAGGTTGACCTCAACCCAATCCCAAACCTACTTCTTGAAGATCAATCCAAACCTAATTCAACCAGATTTGAAATCCGAACCATAAAATCCAAACACTAAACCGATTTTTCTTTGTAAACCCCAAACTCAAACTATAATTTCGGGTTGGTTTGGGTTGCGCTAATACGAGTTGGTAAGCACAATCACACACAACTTGAATGTGAATTGTGAAGAGAATAAATCCTCATCCTGAAGACTAAAGAACAACAAATTCTCTAGTATTGAATGAACCAAGCCCCTAGGCTTTTATAGCAAGGGGCTCATTTAGAAATAGCAAAGGTTTAGAGGGGGTTTTATAGACCCTAAATTCTAAAATTTACAAACTTCTAATATATATATTTAACATGGGTTTAATTCAGTTCGGGTTTCGGGTTGAATTGGGTTATCCGAATCCCTAACCCAAAATCGAATTGAATTAATCGGGTTGGTTATTTTTTTCAATCTAAAACTGACCCAAAGTGATATAAAACTAGGGGGTGTAAACGAGCCGAGTCGAGCCGAGTTTCACCCAGCTCGGCTCAAGCTTGCTATTTTTTCAAGGCTCAAGCTCGGATCGCAAAAGCTCAGCTCCTAAAAAGCTCGGCTCGTTGTGAAAGTTCGGCTCGCAAAAGCTCGACTCGGTAACAGAATTGAAAGTTGGAACGATAACAAATCAAGTAGGAAACCTTAAATTTAGGTTCATGAAAAAATTGCTAAGAAAAAAATTTGGAAAGGGAAAAATGGCGAATACATAGAAAAAACAGAATGCGAAGAAAAAAAATGGAAAGATGGATTGCAATGAAGGATAGAATAAGTGAAAATTCAGAAAGATGGATTGCAATGAAGGATAGAATAAGTGAAAATTCAGAGAGATTCAAATCGAAAGAAACTAAAGGTAGGATGTTTTGAGAAAAAATATAATAAATTCAAGTACGAAGTAATCAAGAAACAAACAAATCAGAACATTCTAATTCTCCCTGATGCATAAATCAGAAAATTTAATGAACATCCAATATAGAGAATTTCATTAACTTGATTACAAAGAACGAACGGGATTAAAACCCTAAACCTAGAATCCAAAATTTACACGGAATGAACACCCCCCAACCTAACATTGTTTCAAGAGAGAGAGAGAACACGTGTTGAAAAAGTCAAACGCTCTTCTAACTTGTGATTATAAGTGGGATCTACCACTTCTTTGAGTTCATTGAACATTATTTGTCACCAGATTGGAATCGGAAGGTGTAATTTTCGAAGCAAGCTTTTACATGGAAGACTGCAAAAAAGGGAAATAAAACCTCATATCTCAAATGGCTAAAATATCTTCAAGCTTGATTAAAATACCCATTTTAAACAAGGATGTCAAATATAATATATATATATATATATATAACCAAGCCAAGTTTTAACGGAGCCGAGCCTAATGAGCTTTTTCTTGGGCTCGGGCTCGGCCCGCAAGCCTAAATATTGAGCTCAAGCTCGTCTCATGTGAGCCGAGCTAGAGTGGTGTGGGCACGGGGAAATTGGGGTGATGTCGAGGTGTCTGCCGAGTTTAATTTCAGCTCGTTTTCAAATAGCTTGTCAAAAAGGCCCATCACCTCCTTCTCTCAAAGCATGTGTTTAATGTGGGCCAGACCGAACTCAAAAATTTGAGTTCAGGCCCATTAGTTTTAGATTTAGTTCGGACCAGGCTGAGTACAGGTCGACTGATTTTAGATGGGCCGAACGTGAACTAATTAAAACCCGGCCCAAATCGGCCTCTTTAGAGCCTATTCTTTAACAACGTCATGGTGCGTAATGCGCATACTCGTTATCCATTTTCATCACTTTGGTCGTCTCTGGATAATCTTTCAGGTCTCTGCTTGTCTGAGTGAACTTCAACAATGGTGTCTCCTTCCTTGGCTTCCACACTCACTTCTCCTTCTTTTTGCCCAAAACTTGTCTCCAACATCTCTTCTCCGTCTTCTTCATTGATAATCTCGTTAGGTCGCATCCTCAGATCTTGCCCTAGAGGAATAGAGCAGCAGCGTATGAGAAGCCATGGCTTGTCTGTTAAAGCAATGACCCTAGATTTCTCTGGTACTTTCTTCGAAGGAGGAGTTGGAGATGATGAATCTTCAATTCCACCTGGCCCGACGCTGTCATTAGAGGACGACAAGGACGAACCCCAGTGCCCGCCGGGGCTCCGACCCTACGAAACAATGGCGGTTTTGAGGCCCGATATGTCTGAAGATGAACGAATCTCTCTTACCCAGAAGTATGAAGAGGTAATAGAAAACTGTTCCGTTTCTCCTTCGATCCCCTTTTCGAATTGCTTTCTTGTGTGATTAAATTACTTGTTTTTCGATGCTATTTATCTGTTAATAATTAGGGATTTCTTCTCTGATATTCTGATTGTGCTATTGTGTGATACTTGTGTTCATCCTGCAATTCTCATGGGAATCACAGTGGGTGCAGTAATTAATTTTTAATTTAGACAGGAAGGTTTATGGGTTACTGTTTTTTAGGGCAAGTTGGAACTTTGTGGATCAAGTTGATTTCTTAATCTTGATTGAGCTTTAGATGGAACTATGATGAGTTTGGGAGACAATGATCATTGTGACGAATGTATTCTTGGTCATTATTTGTTTGAAGTTCTTTAGTGAGATGTGCACTTCTTGTTTTGTTGCAATTTCCGATGGTCTACGTTTGACTTTGCTGCAAATGTTTGCAGTAGCAGTCTTTCAATTCTCTCTAAATTCTGGCCGAAGGTCAGAGCTAGATTATGTGGTCATAGATTGATTGCAATAGTAGATCTTCATTGTTAATGAGAATCAAATACAGTATTGTTGATCGGGGTCAAGCAATAATAATAAACACAGTAAAATGAAGATCAAAACAATGCACACAGATATACGTGGTTCAGCAAAGCCTACGTCCACGGGTGAGAAGAAGTTTCCACTATGTCGAAAACATATTAGGGTTACAACTTATACTCCTACCCCATATATACGGAAAATCCCCAATATACCCTTACAGTACCGTGGCGGGCTCCGCCCCCCGCACTTCCCAACCCCTCAAATCCCTCCCCCTTGGTTCTAGAGACTAGTAAATGTTAGCCACCCACTATCTCTAACAAGTATCCTCTATCAGAGTGTTTGCCTTATTTGGGTTGCCATCTTTTCATGTCGGATAATAGGTTTGCTGTTCATGTATGGTACGCAGGGACTTATGTAAACTTACTACCATTGTTGCAGCATTTGGCTATATATGAGTGATATGACCAGGTTCTGGCTTGATTGAATGGTTCTTCCAACTAGGTGCATATATCTTGAACTTCTTTGGAGACTCTCAAGCATTTAGTATGATGTGATTGCCTTGAATTAGCAATCTACAAAAGTCTAGGTTTTTTTTGAACTTCTTTTTTGAAAGGTCTGCAATTTAAAATTCTTGTTTACAAACACGTGTACTCGCTCAGTTTCTACGGTAATAGGTTTGATATGAAATATACGTGTCATTAGTGTTAGCCATGGAAGAGGCGGCACTTATAAATTAGTTCTTTATGTCCATCAAGTACTTGTAAGAACTATGTAGATGAACCTTTGATGCATAGGTGGGTAAATTTGATGATCCCAGTCTTGGTATAATCAAAGTAAACGACAACTGGGATGAAGTTATGCGTCATGATTTGCTCGTCATTAGATATGTAACAGACTTATCAATGAGCTCCAAGACACATGGTAGCATATGAATGCGCCAAACAATGAATGGGAGGAATATTAGCGACAGGTGCAGCTGCATATAGTCAACTGTGGCTGTAATGTGGAAAGGTTGAGAAGGAAAAAAAAAAGCAACGAAACTATAAATGCTGTTCAGGGTGAATAGAGCTTAAGACCTGGGGCATGAAACTCTATCTTTGGTCTTTTGATGCTTTGAGTAATTTCAAAATTCATGAATTTCTTGATATATAGAAAATTGAAGTCCAAATCAAATTTGGTGCCTGTGGAATACCTAGAAACTTTCTTAATCGTATTATCAAAATTTCATGTAATCCAGAAAGCAAAGTTTTGATTCGAGTAAAATAATTATTCTAAATTTATTTTTTGGTAAATGTTTAAAGGTAAAAAACAATAAGATAAAGATTGGGTTAATTTCAGTGACCATAGTAAATTGTGTCAGCTTTCCCATTAAGTCTGGTTCTGACTTTCTTAGAGTAGTCCAACCCAAGGTGCACAAGACCCAAATCAGCCCTGTCCAAAGTTTGAGTTATGTCATTTGAGCTGGGGTTGAGCGCACCCAATTCCCGGATAGTGGAGGTGTCAGAATGGTTTATTGTTTGATGTTACTTTATTCTTGATTCATCTTCCCTTTTCTTTCCCCCTTCTAGTAGATCTATGAAGCATTTTCAGATTCATTCTTCTAAATATCATACTTGGACCGAGTTTAGTTGTCTTTGAATATATAGTGGTGTGTTTGTTTTTCACAGTACCGTTATGTGGGGATAAATCTCTTGCTAGTATCCCTGCAATCTTCACTAGAATGGTAAAATCTTAATATGGTTTCTGTCTTATTGGCTAATTTCAAAACCAAAACTTCACCTGATTCTAAGCCACGCTTAAAGTATAATTCAGATGTTTGAAAAACATGTGATTCAGGATCGACTTGCCTGGCTATGAAATGTGGCTTAATAAGC
The DNA here is from genome assembly GCA_031762675.1 of Pachysandra terminalis. Classification (NCBI taxonomy): domain Eukaryota; kingdom Viridiplantae; phylum Streptophyta; class Magnoliopsida; order Buxales; family Buxaceae; genus Pachysandra; species Pachysandra terminalis. The sequence goes on from JAUPMG010000020.1 coordinate 13,964,051, forward strand.
TATCTGGAAATGAATTTAGGAATTTAAATTTTCATCATCGAATTTCGCACACAAAAAGCACACTTGAGATGCCATGATTTGTGCGAAAGGTAGGGGAAATCAAAGTTTAATCTCCTGAACTTTTCACTTGATACAAACATAAATGGCGTAACTTGGCCAGCACAGTTTAATTATGTTATATTTGCTTCAAATTGTCTTTGTTCTAATAGCCTTGTGAATGACACAGATGCTTGTTGCCGGTGGCGGCATGTACGTTGAGGTATATAACAGAGGGGTCATTTCACTTGCCTACAGCATCAAGAAGAAGAACAAGGCAGGAGAGAGCAACACTTACTTGGATGGTATCTACATTCTTTTCACCTATTTCACTAAACCCGACTCTATGAAAGGTCTTGAGGAGACGCTTAATACTGACGACGAGGTTATCCGATCCTCCAGCTTCAAAATAAGGAAGAGAAAGTATTAGAAATTTTGATGTACCACCTCCATTGAAAGTGAAGCAGGATGAGGGAAGAAGAAGAGTAAATGAAAAATCAAATGTAGTTGTGACTTGTGAGCGAATATATCACATTTATTTTTGAATTCTCCAAAATTATCAAAATTTGATTTGTTGATTTTGGTTGTTGTATCTCTATTTCTACAGTCAATTGATGTCAAGTCTGCAAGATGGGGTTTATCTACTGACAAGGATCTAGTAAAAGCTAAAAATAAAAGGATCTAATAAAAGCTACTGGAAATGCTTCAAGCTTGGGGGATTGTGTTCATTGTGGAGAACTTTAAAGATCAAAGGGTATGAAGACAACAGTGAAAACGAAAAAGTTGGCACCCAGTATTCTAACTACACTTACTCCTTCCGTCATGCCATGTGTGTAGATGAACGAGCCACCTTTAACCATCCAACCAGTATATCAATCATGGATAACTCTCTAAAAGTCAGAAGAATTACCATATATGAGCAAACCAAAAGTAAAATAGAGTCGATAATCAACCTGAATTACCATCTATGAGCAAACCAAAAGTAAAATAGAGTCGATAATCAGCCTGATCAATCTGGCTCTGTCCTCAAACGCTCTCATGTTTCTCTCCCCCCACAAAACCCTGTGTTGTGTGCCATACACCCAAGTGCCTCTCACACTTAGCCCAGATAACCTCCACTGTATCAATCACTCATTGCGGAGAACTTGCCATTGCATGTTTAACTGCTATTCAATGGACCTCAATCTACTTAGTTTAAATGGGTTTGGTTTGGGCTTTACAATTATTCATATTCGGGTTGACCCATCCATAAACGAATCGGTTGTAAGTTGCAAATTTTGTGATGTGGAATGTTTAAACAAACTCTATTGATAAAAATAAGTAAATAAATAAATTTGTGATGTATGAATGTTTACAATTTACTGATAAAAAAAGTTGTGATGTGTATTTACACACATTTTATTGATCAATTTTAATTTTGGTGTGTGATGTGTGAATATTTATACATACCTTATAAAAAAAATTATGATGTGTGAAGCTTTATACACTGTACTGATAAAAAAAAAGTTTTTGTAATATGTGTGTTTATACACACTTAATTGGTTGTGTGCATGTTTACATACTTTACTGATTAAAAAATAATTTTGTAATGTATAAATGTTTATACACTGCTGATCATTTTTTTTTTTTTTTTGTGACATGTGTCTATATAAACTTTATTGATAAAAAAAATGTGATGTATGAATATTTATACAAATTACTGATAAATAAATTTGTGATTTGTGAATGTTTATACACAATCTACTGATTGAAAAAAAATTGTGATCTGTGAATGTTTATACACACTTTGCTGATCAAAAGAAATAATTGTGATGTGAGTGTTTATACATTTTATTGAAATTTTTTTTGTGTGAATGCTTGTACACTTTATTGATCATTTTTTTTTTGTGAAGTGTGTGTTTATACACAACCTACAAATCAAAAAAAATATAAAAGTGTGATGTGTAAATGTTCATACACTTTACTGATCATTTTTTTTTTTTTTGGTGATGTGAATTTTTATAAATACTTTATTGATAAAAAAAAATTATGATGCGTGAATGTTTATACACTTTACTGATCACAAAAAAATTGTGATTGCGAATGTTTATACATACTTTACTGATCAAAAAAATGTGGTGTGAATATAAATAAACTTTACTCATAAAAAAAATTGTAATGTGCGAATGTTTATACACACATTACTGATAAAAAAAAAATTGTGATGTGTGAATGTTTATACACTTTACTGATAAAAAAAAGTTTTGTAATGTGTGAATGTTTATTCACACTTTACTGATAAAAAAAATTGTGATCTGTGAATGATTATACACAAACTATTGATCAAAAAAATATTTTGTGATGTGTGTGTTTATATACAACTTATGTGTAAATGTTTATACAAACTTTACTGATAAAAAAAAAGTGTGATGTATGAATGTTCATACACAATCTACTCGTCAATTTTTTTTTTTTTTTTTTTTGGTAATGTGGGAATGTTAATACACTTTACTGATCAAATGAAAATTTTGTAATGTGTGAATGTTTTTACGCACTTTACTGATAAAAAATGGTGATATGTGAATGTTAATACACACTTTACTGATCAAAAAACAAATTTGTGATATTTGACGGTTTATACACACTTAGTGATAAAAAAAAATGTGATTATACACACATTACTGATCAAAAAAGAAATTTTTTGATGTTTGAATATTTATACACTTGATAGATAAAAAACAAACTCATGATGTGTGAATGTTTATAAACACTTTAGTATCAAAAGAAATTATGATGTGTTAATATTTATACACTTTATTGATCAATTTTTTTTTTTTTTTTGTGATGTGTGACGGTTTGTACATGTATTATTGATAAAAAAAAAACTGTGATGTGTGAATGTTTATACACACATTACTTATCAATTTTTTTTTTTTTTTTATGATGTGTGAATGTTTACACGCATTACTGATAAAAAAAAATAATAATTGTGATGTCTGGATGTGTATACACAATCTACTGATAAAAAAGAATTTGTGATGTGTGAATGTTTATACACACTTTACTGATCAAAAAATATTTTGTGGTATGTGAATGTTTATACATAGTATACTGATTAGTAAAATAATTTATGATGTATGAATGTTTATACACATTTTATTGATATTTTTTTTGTGATATCTGAATGTTTATATACACTTTACTGATCAAAGAAAAAATTTTGTGATGTGTGAATGTTTATACACATTTTACAGATAAAAAAATATTATGATGTTTGAATCTTTATAACACTTCGCTGATTAAAAAATAAATTTGTAATATGTGAGTGTTTATACACACTTTACTGATAAACAAATTTGTGTGAGTTATATATACACTTTACTGATCAAAATTTTGTAATGTGTGAATGAAAACAAAAATTATGATGTGTTAATATTTATACGCACATTATTGATCAATTTTTTTTTTTTTTTTTTTTATCTGTGAATGTTTATACACTTTACCGATAATTTTTTTTTTCGATGTGTGTTTATACATACTTTACTGATCGATTTTTTTAGACGTGTGAATATTTATACACTTTATTGATCAGTTTTTTTTTTTTTTTTTTAGTGTTCATATACTTTGATGATAAAAAAAATGTTTTTGTAATATGAATGTTTATACTCATTTTACTGATAAAGGTTTTTTTATTGATGTGTGAATGTTTATACACTTTACTGATCCGGAAAAAAAAAAATATTTTGATGTGTGAATGTTTATACAAACTTTATTGATCAAAATAATTTTTTATGATATGTGAATGTTTATACATAATTTTTGATGTGTAAATGTTTATTTCTAAGTCAGTAAGGTTTAATTAAGTCCTTTAAGGATAACATACCCATATTTTGTCCTTCAAAGGGTTTGATGATGACAAGTCTTTAGACAAATTGATCATCTCGTAGTAGTTAGCTCATGAATTAACCATCTGAGGGTGATTATCCCATGTCAGATCTACAACGACCATTTTATCATTCGAAGAATTTACTTAATAAAGAAGCTAACCTTAATGAGATAAAAATGTTGTAGATATTTGATCAGGCCTAAACAGATCATCAGTACTCATGACGTATCTAATAAGGTGGTGGATGTCGTTTGGAGTTCATACATGTAAGTTAGTGAGGGAATAAATATACCCCTTTATATATGATATAAGGTTTCTAGTCATATAAACGAGCGACGCACCATAAGATTATGACATGTGTCAATCAGATTGCCAGATCATCAATATATAGTCCTATCGGAGTCACATAATCCGTCACCCTTAGCCGACGTTCTGACGCTCTGAACGCGAATCCGCGTTTCCTATTCCAGAGAAAAAGCCACTTGACGTCTCTCTCTCTCTCTGGGAGCAGATCGACCTGCGAAAATGGAGATGGTATACTACCTTGTGTTTGGGGCTCTCGCGGTGGTGGTTGGAGCTATTGAGCTCAGCAAGAGCAACAAAGATCGAATCAACACATCTGCTGCTTTCAATTCTTTCAAGAACAACTACATCCTTGTTTACTCTCTCATGATGGGTAAGCTAGATCTGTCGATTCTATATTTCCACCTCGTTTTTCGAAAATTTCGGGTAAAACTATAGAATTTTTAAATTTCACTTTGGACGGATGGGATATTGAGCATCTCTGTGATTTTCCGGAGTTTAGCACAAGAGGTCAATGCAAGGTTTGTTTCGTTTTTTTTTTTTCATATAATCTGCATCTGGTGTTGCATGGTAATAAATTTATCGGTCGAGTATTGAGTTTTAAGGTTTTGGGGATTGCTTTGAAGTGTTTAAGATGTTGGACTATTGCAGCGTTTCTTCTGTACTAGTTGTTTAAGTTGTTTTTTTTTTTTTTTTTGCCTCCATTTGTTGATGTTTACTTTTCTAGGGTTTTTGTGTTCAAGTCCTTGTGTGACTGCTATCCTGTACGGCCCCATTAATTGATAATGTGAGCTTGATCTGGTTGGGGTTGTGTAGATCTTATATACATCTTTATATAGTGTCTTTGTTGCTTCTGCTTCATTGGTTTTCTGGATTTACAAATTAAGTTCTTGATGAATTGCCTCAATTGGTCAAGTTTTGTGTAGTCAAATTACATTGGAGATTAGCTATATCATCCATTCTCGTAACAATTGAAGGAATGGTTCTAAACTGTAGAAGCGGGAGGGAGGCTTGGTTTCTACATTTTATTCATTTTTAATTTATTACTGTTCCTGTGGAATTAGCTGGGGATTGGTTGCAGGGTCCCTATGTCTACTTCCTATACAGTACTTACGGTTTTGGAAAGGGGGAGATCGGGCAGCTCTTCATTGCTGGTTTTGGATCCTCAATGTTGTTCGGGACAATCGTTGGATCGCTGGCTGATAAACAGTGAGATATCCCTTTAAATTTGATCTATTTCATTAAATTTTAGTGTGAGAGTACTCTCCATGGTTGTTGATACCTTTATGCAACAAGTTCAGGGGTCGGAAGAGGGCGTGTGTCACTTATTGCATAACTTACATACTGAGCTGTATCACCAAGCATTCTCCTCAGTACAAAGTCTTAATGCTGGGTCGTATATTGGGAGGTATCGCCACTTCTCTTCTGAATTCAGCCTTTGAGTCATGGCTTGTTGCTGAACATAATAAGGTGAGGGGATTTGTTACACTAACACTTCCCTTAAATTGGATTAGTATACTCTTGATAGTTCCTACCCCCGCGTTCGTGTGCGCGCACAAGCATACGCACACATTAATGTCAAAATGCTGCATAAAAGTTTCTTTTGCCTTTGGATAAAATGGGTCCCAAACTTTGATGGCCCCAATGACTGTTACCATGTTTTAGTGTAACGGAAGGTAGCTATTATCTAATTGAGTTGGCATAAGAAACCTCAATCATCTAATAGTGGATTGCCACATATATCGGTTTTCCTTTGTAAAATTTCTTCAGTGGATCTATCTGCCATATGTACCATATTTACTTTTTTGACAATTATTTTTATTTTGTTCTGATAATTTTCAATTCTTATTCCCCCTTGACATGTACAGAGGAGCTTTGAACAACAATGGCTGTCTTTAACATTCTCCAAGGCAATATTTATTGGCAATGGTCTCATGGCCATTGTCTCTGGTCTCTTTGGAAACCTACTAGTTGACACTCTGGGTTTTGGTCCAGTTGCTCCATTCGATGCTGCTGGATGCTTTCTTGCAATTGGTATGGCCATTATCTTATCATCATGGACTGAAAACTACGGAGACCCTTCTGAGAGCAAGGATTTGCTTAGCCAGTTCAAGGGTGCAGCTATAGCCATTGCTTTGGGTGAATTCTCAACCCATCTTAGATTTAGACATTAATAATTATTTTATTTTTATCTTTAGGTGCAAGAATGTTAAGGAACAAGAGTATTTTTTTTTGGTGGACTATTAAGGACTTAAGATGACATTGCCCTTTTTTATACTTGGCACATGCAGAGAGAATGTATTAAATTAAATGAATTGCACATAAGAGGTCTGTTATGTCAAATTAGCCTCATTGATTTATCATAGCTTTTTTATCCAATATCTTATTTCTGACGGTCATGTAATATATATAACAGTAGCTCAGCTAGAATAAAGATAAAAAAAGTCAATATGGTAATTTGGATTGCCCTATTTTTGGTTTTCTTTTCTTATGTTGACCTTTTAAATTATGTTTCATGTTGAGTCAGATGAAAAAATCGCTTTGCTTGGCGCAATACAGTCCCTATTCGAAGGTTCAATGTACACCTTTGTGTTCCTATGGACTCCTGCTTTGAGCCCAAATGATGAAGAAATTTCCCATGGTTTTGTTTTTGCAACTTTTATGTTGGCTTCAATGTTAGGAAGTTCCATTGCATCTCGGCTGATGGCTCGTACATCCCTCAAAGTTGAGAGCTACATGCAGATTATTTTTGCAATTTCCGCTGCCTCTCTTCTGCTTCCCCTTGTGATAAATGTGTGTCACTGATTCCAACGCCACCACTTTCTTTCCTGTATCTAGTTCTCATGGGATTTCTGCTGATTATTTCTAACTTGCTTGTAATTTGTAACAGTTCCTGCTACCACCCTCAAACGAGAAAGGTGGAAGCATGTCGCTCACAGGGTTTATCATGTTTATTGGCTTCTGTATTTTTGAGGCATGTGTTGGGATATTCTGGCCATCAATGATGAAAATGAGATCCCAGTACATTCCCGAAGAAGCCAGAAGCACCATCATGAACTTCTTCCGCATTCCTCTGAACATCTTTGTCTGCATTGTGCTCTATAATGTAAGTATACCATTTTCCTCTATCTTATTGATTTCCGAGTCTTAATTTGGTTTTGTTCTACCACAGGGACTAGAATAAGAAAAAAAATAGTTTTCATCTTCAATTTAGGTTGCAGAAGCCCTTTGGAAGAACATACACGACCCTCCTCTCCACCCCCTTCTGCTGTTTTTCCCGCATATAGAAGTTAGGCATGGGCATGATCTATCACTACTTTTCCCTTTCAATAATAGGATTTGATTTGCTCCTTTCTTGAAGGTCAATGCATTCCCCATCACCATCATGTTTGGCATGTGCTCGATATTCCTCTTCATGGCATCTGTCTTGCAGAGGCGACTCATGGTCATTTCAGAGAGCAACAAGTCAAGTAAGTTGTATTACTAGCTCTGAATTTTGACATTTCGTTGAGCTGTGAAATTCGATTTGGCTGATACTGTACGTATCACGGTTTTCAGTCCAACATTACTTGTTATTGTCCGATATTTTAGCTTCGACTTAGATAAAGTACATCTTGTAAGATTGCACTAATCTGAAGATATGCTTTTGGGTCTGTTGTTGCCCTTGTTTACTGTTTTGTGCGACTTATGACATATCTGCTTGGAATGTTTGCGTTCCTTCACAGAATCGCAAGATTGGATGCCAATGAAGGAGAGGAACTCAGAGGTTGAGCCTTTAAACATCTAATTGATGTCAAAAAGAATATGCAATCCATAAGGTTTATACCAACCGCCTTTTTCTCACCATCAGTGCAGACAAGATCTATAAATAAGGTTAAGAGTAGATTTTTTTTTTTGTTTTTAATCTATAAATAAGATTAAGAAAAGGTGTTTTTCTTTTTCCCTCCAATTGATTGAGGTGTAATGAATTTTGAAAGGCTGTATCAGCTCAGCTGTTGAAGTTACTGATGTATAAAAAATACTAGCCTTCACAGCAGAGAAGAAGAGAAACAAAAAGAAAGCGGAAGTTGTGAATTCTTTGAGACATTCGAGTTCAGATAGCTCCTAAATAACGTAATTCTCCTGTACAAAGTTTTGGCAAAACTTGATCTTGCGCAGTTATCGCCACTCCAGTCTCCACACCAGAACTGGATTAAACTGGCCATTGAGCAGTTTCCCAGCAAAAGCTTGGACATTGGCATCTGTATGTCTTCAAAATCGGATTCTTTATTGCGTTTATGATCTTTTCTTTTCTGGCTAAGAACTTGTATGAACTAAGAAATCTTTTCTTTTCTAGCTAAGAACTTGTATGAATGCAAAATTGAAGACAACTCACAGGGCACCTCAAAAAACCAGATCATTCAACTACTAGCCGAGTACCCAGTGCGAGCTACATCATTAACCAACTGGTTACCTTGTATTGTGCGCCACAAGGCACACAATACAAAGATTTTGCTTTCCACCATTGCTAATTCTGTGAAAATGTTGGAAGATCCAGTCTACACATTCCAAAGAAGATGATTCAAGAAACCTCAACTGTAATGAAAAGGTAAATTTCATGAAGAAGTTATAATAAACAGATGATTTTCAGATGCCACGTAAATAAATATTGTCGTACATACAAAAGCATTGATGTTGATACACACAATGGCCCAACTTGCAAGATCAAGCTTACCAGAACTTTGTACAGGAGAGTTAAATTGTTTAAGAGCTCTCTGAACTCGAATGTGTCTCAAACAACTCATAGCTCCCGCTTTCTTTTTGCTTCTCTTGAAGCAACCTCCATATCACCAATGAAGAAAAGGATCTTGTCCAAAATCCCAAAGCATGGTTCCTCTCCCTCTAGAGATCCTTCCCCAATGACTCGTCTTTTTGAAGCGAGGTCACCCTTCACTCCCTTTCTACCTTTTCTTGAACCCAGATAGTGCTGGATTTCACCTCGGTGAACAAGATAGTAATCACCACCTTCTCTAATAATCTTCAACCCCCTGAAACATAAAATTTTATTTCAGGGTTCATTCAAGGTTCAAACAGATCAATACCTGGACTTTGTAAAGTGCTATCAGAAAGATTTAATGGTTGAAATATTCTTCAAAATACAGAAAGACAAAAAATTGTGTTTGTCTTACAATTTTGGGCTAAGCCGCTAAGCCAACCTCTACAAGCAGATAAATAATCATGAATTGTTGCAAAGGCTATAAAAGCTTAAGCTTTAAAAAAATAGCTTATACTGTGAAGCCTCTTCTTTTATTGTAGATATTCATGGTAAGATAGTTGGACTTGTATAATTACTTAATTAGTTAATATGGAGGTTTTGAAGCATTTGATTCCTTAACATCCTGAAAATACCGAAGAAAGCAAGATAAGTTAGCTAGCTACTGTTGGAAATGTAAGCATGATCAGTGAACTTACAGTCCAATTCGATCACAGCGATCTTGCACTTCATACACCTCTTTCCATGATTTTGAATTGAGTGTCGCATAGAACGCAGCCTGATCTCCTCCCCATCTCACCTGAAACAGATTCGACCATAGGACATCATCGGAAGCTAGGACTTTCCATTTCCTGCAAACTTTACAACACCAACCACTTTGTTTAACAAACGAAACAAACTAGCTACACAAGCTAATGAAAATTCAAGGCTTTGAATCCAGTAACTAACAACATTTTGAAGTTTGAACTTTTGATCTTAGCAAATAAAAATTGTTCTTATATTGTAGAGCTTATTTAGGGACCATAACTTGGTGTGACGGTAAAAGCCTCAGGCTACCAAGCATAAAAATATGGGTCCATGTCTTGACGCAGCCACTTTGTGCAAAAATGCCAAACATAGGTCTATTGCTGTTGGATATATTACATGGGTCGATCCGGTTGGCCCACTTGGATGAGCCGACACGGATCCTCTACATGAGATGTCCATACTAGGCATGTGGCCTACTGTGTACGACTCTCTCCTAATTCTTAGGAGATAAGAGTCTAAGTAGGAGTTGAGTTGAGTCTCTATATTAAGAAAGACTCCTCCTTGCTCTCTAGTGATTCATACGTGAGATTCAAGTGGGACTCTCTCTCTCTCTCTCTCTCTCTCTCTCTCTCTCTCTCTCTCTCTCTTCATCTCTTCTTCCTTTTGAGATGCAGTTGCTTATAGGGTTCCATATGATAGCCCTTGATTGTTTTTAGTATGAGAATCATTGTGTGGTTCTGGTAATCAAACATACACTGACGTGGGATGACACCCGGTTTGATAGAAATCTTCCACTGAAGATTCAGGTTCGTGATCCGGTTCGTTTTTGCCTTCAGTCTCCAATCCACCCATCCTGAGACCCTATTTCAATGGGACCTCCACAGGGTTAGGGTCCTATACCGTATAGCTTATTTAATATGCATTCATCCTAGCAAATGTTAGCATCAACAATGCCATCTCCTTTGGTAGCCTGATAGACTACCAATTGGTCCCTTTAGAAGAACAAGATCTAAGTCTAAATTCAATTCCCAAACCCACAAGAAAAAGAAAAAGGAAAGAAAGATGATCTTTTCCCTAATTTGAGAAAGGAACAATAGTTTATTGGTTTAGATCATCCAATGGGTTATATATGTTACGAAAAAGAAAAATATAGAATTACTGTTTGCCTTTACTTTTCTTCTGTCAACACTCGTCAGATGCAAATTAAAAAATTTTAATCTTATAATGATGCATGAAAGAACTAAGCTTTTACAAGCAAAACAATCTAACATAATCAATTTCAGTCTTGTACTGTCAAATTTACCCAAGAGATTCAATCGAACATGATTCAATAAGATCCGTAGACCTGAAAGTTGAATTATACACTGGTGGAACAAGTGAGAAAACCCAATTCGATTTTTCTAACAAAGAAGCAACCCTTGTCTTCAGTTTATCAGGAATCAAGATCTAGCTTCAGAATTCAAGAAAAAAAAATGACAGGAATTTTGGAAAAGAAGATGAAAAGCAAGAGAAACGTCAAGAATTCCGATCTGGGTTCTTACCTTGTTGAGCTGCTGCAAGGTTCTGGTGATCTAAGATACAGAAGATTTTAAAGGAGATCTCTTCCGGTAATCTCTCCATCAAATTCAACCAGGGATGAAGATACGCTTTTCCTCTGTAGGCGATGAGAGAAACAAAGCTGTTGATGAACAAACTCCAAAGATGATTTTGTTGTGTGGTGGTTAAATTCTAGTTATTTTCAGATGAAGCCACGTGTCGTTCACGTGTTGAATCATATACGTTACCGCGAAAAATTGAATTTTTTTTTTCTCGAAAAATTTCAAATTTTGGCAAGGCAAAGCACAAGCAACGTGGCAAAATTTTTGTTGATTGCTGATTAAGAGAGCTTTTTTGCCACGTGTAAAAAGTTTTCAAAGCCTTCCCTCCACACGTCTCGGAAAACTCTGGAAACAGAATTTCTGATCTTCGATTGCTTGATGATCTGTTCATCGAAGAATCAGAAGCAACTTATATAACATAGGAAAAGAAACAAATCATCAAAAGAAGAACAAGATGGATTCAAGAACAGATCGAGATAGAGACAATCAACGTCGTTTCTACAACCCTTACCAGAATTTACAACTTCCAGTTCAAACTCTCTATAAACATCCAACCTCACCCGAATTCCTCTTTCAAGAAGAAGCAATCATTCAACGCCGGTCTTGGGGTGAGAATCTGACCTATTACACCGGGTGTGGTTGGTTACCTCACCGGCGCAATCACTGGTGCAGGTAAGGGACTCATCGACGGCGTTAAGTCGTGGGAAGAAGGTGACACTTCGAAGCTTCGCGTCAATCGGATTCTCAACGCCTCAGGTCAGTCTGGCCGAAAATTCGGTAGTCGTCTTGGCGTCATAGGGTTGTTGTACGCTGGGTTGGAGAGTGGGATCGTTGCCGTCAAAGACACCGACGATGTTATTAACAGTGTTTTAGCTGGGCTTGGGACCGGAGCGCTGTTTAAGGCGGCGTCTGGGTTAAGATCGGCTGCTATTGCGGGTGCGATTGGGGGATTGATGGTTGGAGCTGCAGTTACTGGGAAGCAGGTTTTGAAGAGATACGTGCACATCTAAATTTTTTTAATCTGCTTCCTTTTAAGGGAATACTGAATTTTTCTCTTCTTAAATATAATTTATTTGGTTTTTCTATACTTTTTCTCATTGTAATTATAGAATGCTTGCATATTGAATAATTACAATTGTTCTTGCATGAGGATGATCAGTTGCTTTCATGTTGAAACCTGTAGTTGGCATCCTTGATCCGCCTTATGAAATAATTTGAGCGTAAAACATTATAAATTTCTCTACCTTAAATTCATGAATATGGATTTTGTTCTTGAGATATTCATGTTTCCATGAAACCATATCCCATTAAATTCTTTGTTTTACATTGGCAGAAGAAGAGCAATGCTCCTATGTTAATGGAAAGCAAGTGTTGTACCATTCCTATATTCAAATTATAGCTGTGTTTTTTGAGCTTAGGTGATTCTAAAAAAAAAAAATGTTTTGTCTGATATGAGGCAGTTGGCATCTTATAGTTGAATTTTGTCACAGCAAGTGTTTCCAGCCGGCATAAGGAGCTCCCTCTTTGTCTCTCGTCTGTCCTTTCAGATGATGTAAGTGATTCTCATGGATGAATAAAATTAGGTTCTTACCAAAAAAACAAAACAAAAAAAGGGCTAATTGAAGACAAAAGGGTCTTGTATGGAGTCGGTTAGAAATAATTTTAATGCACATTACCTACCTCAAGATATGGTGTTTGATAAAATTGTCCGGCGGAATAGGATTCTGTTGCAGGCCCCAGCTAGTTGGGGTAAAGGGTTTTGTTGATGTTGGTGAACTTTATATAATTACATAGAACATATGTTCACTGTAAAGCTGGCCGGGGACGCAGCACAACCATTGTTCTTTGTTACCTGGTCTGTGTCACACTGAGCATCCTTACACCAAGTTAAGTGAGCAACAACTCTGATATTGCACTCATTCTTCAAAATTTCCTCTGCATGAGGTTGAGTCTTGCCCAATTAGTTGCAACTACCAGAAGTAAAACAGTATCCTCCTAGTATGTATGTGTACAATAAGAGTACAACCCAGCAATTCAAGAATAAGCAGTGCTGGCCACACTAGCTTAGTTGCTTACTGTCTACAGTGACGGATTTCAATGGGTACCTGATATCTGACTGTCGAGGCGAAGAAGAGGCCCCTATTTATTTGACCTTGCCTGGTTCAGTTTATCTATTTTTTCTTCATGATCCACAATAAATGCATTATTTTTTCAGACGAAAACAGGTCTTGGTATGGGTTTTGACACTTGAAAGTTGTCATTCAGGAATTTTGATGGACATGACTCATTCAAGCGTTAAAAGACTCGTGTCATTGGTCTGTAATGTGTTCTATATAGTGAAAGGACCTCATAATAAGTATATGAAGGTGAACTCTTCCCATACAATTAATTAACACAGTTGACTAAATAAACATCCCCGTTCTGCTAAATAATGCGTAGAAAGTAGGTTCATTGTTAAAGAGGATTAGTTGGACCAGCCGGGTAGGCAGGAATTATAAACAATTGACTGAGAGATGTGACTCAATATTTGTTTGATCAATGATTTTACATTATTTACAAAGGAAAGAAGTTATCCTGGAGATGATTTTCCTTTCTTATACGCTCTTCTAAAACATGTGGGTTCAGGGTGCAATATCGTGATCTAATTTTCATTTCATCAATCAGAGAGCTTTATATCTATGTTGCAGCTCCTTGTGTTCTCTTAAGGTATAAACTTATCTCCATTAATGTAGTGTAGTTTATGTTGAAATTTAATCCTCCCTTTGACCATAAATCAGATTTGGCATTTATAACTTGATCCCAAGTTTAAACCATTCTAACTTGATGTCCATAAAGCTGGAAAGGAAAACCAAGTTATCTTTAGTAGAAGTGTAATGTAGAACACGGGAACTTTTAAAGCAAGAGAAAACTGGAAGCTACAACTCTAGCTTCTCCTTCCATGTGGCTCAATCCAGTCTCTTTTTTATTTTCTTTTCAATTTTTTGTTTAGCCCTTTCAAACTATGTTTCCTTGATACCCAATATTATATGAATTAGATGGTTGGAATGGTCTTATTGGTGCTATTGGGACTGCTTATTCTATCCAGAATTATTTTCCCTTGAAAGGAATCTTA